>CM052538.1:76565997-76589471 GCA_028533065.1 Trachops cirrhosus | reverse complement strand
GTGAAGTGGTATCTCATTGTGGTTTTAATTTGCATCTCTCTGATAGCTAGTGATATTGAGCATCTTCTCATGTGTTTCTGGATCCTCTGCATGTCCTCCTTAGAGAAATGCCTATTCAGGTCTATACAATATATTTAATACTAGTCTTTTTAATATTGTATGTTATACTAAGAGGCAAAACTATATCACACATATGTGTGTATATGTAGATACACATTATATACAATAGGTATATAATGTCCTATATACATTATAAAATAGGCAAAACTATGTGTTTGTATATATGTTATATATTCATATATGTAACATATATACAAATAGGCAAAGCTAATCTCTTCTGATAGAAGTTATTGTTAGTGGAACAATGCCTGGGAGGAATAATTAAGAGGAGATTCTGGGGTGTAAAAATATGTTTTATTTCTTCATTTGGATGCTACTGTCTTTGGTATTTCATTTGTGAGCATTTGCAAGCTATAAAATGATGTGTGGTTTTCTGTGTGTGTATTATACTACAATAAAAAGTTTGTTTATGTTTAAAGTCAATTGAAATAGTTTTTTCTGATATGGGTGTCACGGCTTAATATAGAATTAGATTAGATATCATTCAAAAATTAACTTGCACTCATATTTCTGTGCAGACACCCAGAATATGAGATTGGCAGCCTAGACAATGCTATCCATAGCCATGAACTTGATCCTTTGATTTCTCAGGAGAACCTGTGCCTGTCAAGGGCTGGACCCAGAGACCTGTGGTGCCTCCTTTTCTTTTGGTTGTTCATGGAGCATGTACTACAATGGATGTAAGTTTGCCAGAAGCAAGATACCAAGAAAATTTAAGCTGCTTGGGGATGACCCAAAAGAGGTTTGTTTACTTCCTGAAATACCTTTATTTTTCATGGAGAATTGATGAGAGCCAATGAACAATATGACACACTCCATTAAACTCTAACAAAGAATTGCATCTCAGAGATGAATCAACAACATTTTTACAAAACTGTAGACACATTATAATTTATTAAGTTAGCACAATAACCATGTTATACCAAAATACCAAACCTTGAGCAACATAAACTCTTCATGCCTTTTATATTTATTCTCTATCTTTTACATTAATTCTAGAGTTTTGAACAGCTATCAATTCAGTATTAAAGCTAAACATTAACACTTTAGTGTTAAAACTATCATCTTTTGAACCTGAATAAAACTTCCACATTCAGAAAAGACCATTTCTAGTCACATTTTCACACCATGAGATTTGGTAATTTAGTTACTATAATGCATGCATTTAAATACCTAAAACATATTTAGATTTTAATATAAAAGTACAATTGAAATAAATGAACACTGATTTCTTATTGAAGTTACTGGTTTTTGTTTTTTCTCAACAATATATATTTCTCAAAATATAACGTGCAGGTTTGTATCAAATTTAACATTTGGGTAGCATGCATTCTAAAGTGCTAATTGAATAATCAGAAAACCTAAGTGTATTTATCATTTAGATATGACCAAATTTTTAGTTATTCTGTGCACCTTATAATTATCTTTCAAATTTTAAATGCAATTGAAATATAGTTATACTATGGATATTATAATACTGATATGTCCTAAATGAAAATTTATTAACTTTATTATTTATGACTATGATAGTAAGTAGAAGTAAAAACTCTTGAAATTATTATATAATATTTTTCATAGGATCATATTTTCAATAAACAAATAACTTAAGTATACTAGATGTCTTCTTTTCATAAGAAAAATCAAATATTTCATAAGCCTAATGAAGAGCAGGAATTTCACATGCTGTCTGCCACTTGAATTTCCCACACTGGAGAGCCAGTTCAACCCGATCTCATAAGTGTTCATCACTCCAGCCAGGTTCCATGTGAACCAAATCCAGGAAATGGCTAGCAACATCCTCCCTTAGTGAGGTGGGAGAGCACTGCCCAGAAGCCGCCTCACCTTCTCAAAATGTGAATAAGTACATTTCTGCCTGGTAGTTACATCTCCCAGAATTTTTAGAGAAACATCAATATGAAATGAGAACTTCTAAGTATGAATAGAACAACTGAGTATTATCACCTTAAGTCTTACAAAAAACATATTACTTTGAAAAAATCGGTTCTTTGTGGGGGGTGTAACTGAACATTTCTCCTTTCAAGTAAACTTTATAAAGTTCTTCATAAAAACCACATTCTAGTTCTGAAAGTTTTATTCACATTTGAAGCACTTAGTAATTTTGAGTTATGTGAAAACATTACAAATTTTAAAATGCTGTCTTAATAGACATATCAAAGTATAAAGATTAGAAACAGGAAAATTAAACCAAACAAATCCTTTTAATAGCTCATCATACTTGGCAGCTAATCGGAGAGGGAGTAGAGATGTAGCCTCTTTCAGACCATATACTCTCATGCTCCCAACCCTACTGCTAGCCTAGGCTTCTATTTATAAAATGCCAACTGTCTGCAGGCAAAGTGGAAAGTTAATTAGTCGTATGAAAATGCTGAAGAACTAAATATTTAATAGTACACAGAAAACTAGGTAATGTGTGGCCCATACTTTCACCTAGAAATAAATAGTCATGTTAAAGTCCTTTTGTTATTTAGTAAGAAGAACAGTATGTAGTAATTTGGATCTAAGATATAAGGGGGGATCTAACTGATATTGTCTCTTGTATACAGAGAGAATGGATATAGAATTTAATGTAGAATTATTCACTTTATACAGGAAGAAAAACTGGAGTCTCATTTACAAAACCTTTCCACTCTCATGGCACCAACATACAAGAAACTTGCACCCGATGCATATAATAATCAGGTAAGTATAAATAATTGACAATAACTGGAACCATTTACTTATTATTGATGACCTCCCTACCTATTGCCAAAAATATTTTTGAGGCACTGATTTTTCTTTATTTTTCTAACTTTTTCTCTAATTGTTAAAGTTGCTACAATGTTCTGTTTCCACTAAACAAAAATGACACTATTTTGGTCTCTTAATCAGTAAATATGAGTTTCTGAGGATCACAATATCTACTAATCTTGTTCTCATATGAATAATTTTGTCTCTGTAAGGAGTTTTTGGTGATTAAAATTATATGACCCAAACTATAGGCTCTAACCACTTCATAACTGTCTTCACATAAAGCTGGGGGTATACTACTTTGTAAGCGCCCACATATGCCAGATTCTGCTAGATCCTCCTTATTTTGGCCTTGGCTTCATGAACCAAGCAAAAAAAAAATTCTATTTTATAAGTATGTTCTACAATGTACCTATTTAGAAGGCTAGGTTTTCTAAAATTCTTGTTCAGAAATACTCAGGAAAGTGGCAAAAAACTATAAGTCTTTTCTATTTCAGTAATATCAACAACAAAAGCATTAAATGAAAACCTGTTACAAACCAGACACTGTTTAGTCACTGTGAACATGAGCATGTAGTTTTTCTGTCTCTAAGGTATTGTTTTCCCTAGAAGAGATATAGATATGTGAAATAGCAATTACAGAGTAATACAATAACAGCTGGGATGGAAGTATGCACCCATTTCTGAAGACACAAAAAGGTTCTCCCTGAAAGTAGAATACAGGTGTAAGGTTACAAATCCTTGTAGGCCACAAAAAGATCTTTCAATTTCATCATGTAGGTAAGGAAGTTAATATTTGGGTATGTTAAGGGTGTGTTGGGGTTGGGGAGGGTGAAGTAATTTAATTTTAAAATGTCACTCAACCACCCAAATAAATGAAATATAATTTAGATTAGTGTAAGACTAAATTGTAAAAGAAGTAAGCTATTGCCATCATTGGGCAAAAAAAACTTCAGTGATATATGAAAGGAAATAAAGATGTGAAACATTTGAGGTGGAACTTATAGAATTTAGTGACTAATTGGATTTGAGGATGAGCCAAAAAGAATCTGACTTGAACAGGTAGTTCTGTTAACTTGTATCAGGAGGAATCAGGAAAGAAAAGTAATTAAGTTTGGGGGAGAGAAAGGGAAGAGGATAAATTTTATTTGGAGATGCTAGGTTTTGTATATTTCTGGGATGATTACTGGAAAATCTGAAGGAGAACCCTGGCTAGCACTGTAGATTTGGAAGTTATGAAAAATGCAGGAAGTAGCTGAAGTTGAATACATACATGTGAATGCCTATTTTTCAGAATGGAGATTATAGAGAGGAGAGGGGGGCTAATGGTACTGTAGGAGTCTGAAGCACATCCACATTTTATGAGTAAGTGGAGGAAGAGAAACTGGTAAAGTAAGTGCTAGGGGTAAGAGCAATGACTGAAAGAAGTTAAAGATTTAAGGGCAAGAGGCAGACTGACAGATGGAGGAGAGCTGAAGGTGATGCGAAGGCATGGAGCAGAGTACATAGCAGAAAGGGATACCAGGAAGTGTGAAGGGCAGTAGTACATTGGCAAACATTTACCTAACATTGAAGGCTAATGGGATTATATTAGTTTAATAGCAGACAGACCAATTCTGATTAATGGTTTAGCTGCTCACTTCCGCTGTGAACCTTAACACTTACTCTAAACCTCAACTCTTTCTTTTTTAGTGGGAGCAAAGGAAGCAAATTTAATAATAGTGGTCTGTTTATAAGTTGTTTTATGTCACAACTTTGGATTTTAGACATGTATACAAATGTCTATGAAAATTATTTTAAATGCTATTTATAATAGTGGGATTAAAATTATTATTTTACCACCTTACCTAATTTAGTCAATGATGCTTTGGTGCTGTTGAAAAATAATTCTGGATGAGAAACACAATAAATCAGGATGAAAAGAAGAAAATGAATTGTATGTGTTGCTAAATTTCAAGTTCGACTGCTTTCTGTTGAATGAATTTTTTATAGGTGCTATTAATCAAGTGATTTTAGTTGGGAAGAGGGACAAATGAACAAAGCATTAATGTTTACTCCTTTGATTTTCACTGTAGAATGAGACTGACTTGATTTTCTAAGCATTTATATTCTACCGTTACATTTTCTTTGGAGTATTTTATGCATTTCCTGAACCTTGAGTACACAAAATATGAAGGTACTCAAAAGTTTTAAGCTATAACAAGATGAGTATATATGAGATTATATGTAACTCGTGAGATGTTTTTAAATATTTATATATTAATAAGTGCACAGATGTATTAAGCAATGGGCATGAAGTTTCAGTTAAGCAAGATGAACAGGCTGTAGAGATCTGCTGTACAGCATTTATACCTATAGTCAACCACAGTGCACTGTACACTGAAAATTTTGGTAGAAGGATAGATCTCATGTTGTGTTTTTACCACAGTAAAATAAAATTTAAATACTACATACATTCAAAGTAGATGTAATATCTCTCTAAATTAATTCAATTAATGGCTATGAATGGATAAGTTGTTTTTTATATTGTATAGTAGGGACTATTGGTAATGTTCATCTATATGTCTTAACATGGTTTAAAGATTTTTAAAAATAGCCATGTGATCTTTCCACATAGTAAATGGGAAGATGTTTTGAGGTTATGGATATTCTCAAAACCTACCATTTGATCTTTACTTGCTTCCCCCAACAGAATATATTACCTTTATTTCTCATGTCTTAATGTGCTTCCTTGTCTCATTCCCTGTTTTCATAGTTAAAATCTTATCACTAAAGTTAAACTTCATTGGGTCTTCAGAGTATTTCTTCTAGGAACTCTATGGGGTTACTCTCAATTTAAATAATATTTCTTTATACCTACCCAGTAGACTTACATTTCTCAGTCTCTTCTATGGTGGTCTTAACATTAAACTTGAAGCCTAATTAGCAGATTCAGATCTCAAAATCATGTGCTTTCATATGTAGAAATAACATTTTAGACCAGAGCTATCCAAGAGAACTTGCTATGGAAATAGAAATATTCTGTCTACACTATTCAGTTCAGTAGCTGCCGGCTGCTTGTGGTTATTGAATGCTTAATATGTGGCTAGTGCAAAGGAGTTAATGAATTTTTATTTTTATTTTAATCAAATTTATTTAATCAAATTTAAATAGCCACATTTACCTGGTGGTTACCATACTGAATAGTACTTCTTACATCATCAGAAAGCCATACACTTAGAACTGTCTTCCAGACGTGGAGATGAATTTTCAGTAATTCATGTACAAACCCCTGGCATGGTATTTCTTATGAGATGGCATAAGTCTGTCTAATAACCAACCAGATTTTCTGTACATTTTTATTCAAGGAAAAGCATGATGCTGACCATACCACAGCATGGACTCTAAATAGTCACAAACCACACAACTCTGAAATAAAGTGGTAAACACCTTCACTTTCCTTTGGCCAGAGTCATGAGTTTTAGTAAACAAATATATTATATTAACCCAGTAGTAAATAACATTCAAGCCATCAAAAACATCATGTTGTGAATTCAGCATCCAATCATGATGAATTTACAGAGATTGGATGTGCTTTTACAAAGTAAAAAAAAAAATATATATATATATATATATGAATGAAACAATTTTTTTATACATAGGAGAAGAAAAAACATAAGATAGTAGTGCCAGGAAAAAAAGGGGAAATTAAAAAGTGAATCTATGATTACCATAACTTATTTCCTGAGGAGCACATTAGGCCGCAGGGCCAGGAGGAAGGTCCTAAACAGACCCCAGGGTTTTCTATGCATTAAGGAGACAAAGCTCAGGATTTGGGAAAGTAAGGTCATAGAATACCCAACTCAGAGTACCAGGGGAGAGAACATCATTGAGAAGAGCCCCTGATACCTGTACACAGTTCTGCCTGAGTCTTCAGCCGAATACTGAATAGTGCATGCATGTGAAGAGAATACGGAGGCTATAGAAGGAACCCTCAAAAGGAGCAGACAGGGCAATCCCTTGGTTTCTTATAGGACCTAGGAAGTTTTTGTTAACAACATTCAAAAGGAAAAGACCTATTAATATACAAAATGGCAAATAGCATATTCAGAATCTTATGACCTTGGAAGTAGAAGTAACTTAGGCTATTCTGCTCCTACATAAAGATGTTTAAAATCAAGACTTGAAAGCATCAAACTGATTCCAAATAACATAACAGCATCCCAAAACAAAGACTTAAAAAATCTCTAAGCAAGTAAACTTTATAATATCTAGCATGCTATTAAAAATTCCTAATCATAAAAAGGAACAAGAAAATATGACCCCTAATGAGGATGGAGGGAAAGCAATCAATAGAAATAGTTACAGAAATGACATGATAAAAATATGTACACAAGGACATTAAAATGCCAATCATATATTTATTCCATTGTTTAAGACAACAAAGGAGAGTTCAGCATGATGAAGCTAAGAAGATATCAAAAAGACCCACATTAAACTTTTAGAAATAAAAAATATATGATGTCCATATAAGAAATATACACTAGATAGAATGAACAGCAAATTAGTGGACTAGAATACACAGTAATAGAAAAATTCCAATATGAAATGAAGAGAAAAAACAAAACTGAAAAAAATAATATAGATAAATGACCTATTACTGATTAAACTAATTACTACACTAATATATATGTAATCCTGGGAGGAGGTACGTACAGAAAAATATTTAAAGAAATAATAGCTAATTTTTTTTTCAGTTTTGTTCAAAACTATAAGACCATTGATTCCAGAAGCTCAGCAAGTCCCAAAAGAGGTGGAAAAAAGGCATGAAGTAAACTACATAGGAGGTACACGAAAATCAATTTGCTTAAAGTCAGTGATCGAGAGAAAAATGTGAAAAGCAGATGGAAAAAAAAAGACATATTACATTTAATGAGGAAAATAATAATAAACACAGAGAATTCATGTCAGAAAAAATGCATGAAAGAAGATAGAGGAGAAATATATTTAAAGTAGTGAAAGAAAAAACTGTCAACTTAGAAAATAAGTGAAAACAACTCTTAAAAGTAAAGGCAAAATAAAGATTTTTTTCAGATGAAAACTGAAATAATTTACCACCAGCTGAAAATACTTCAAAATGTTAAAGGAAGCCCTCTGGTAAAAATAAAATGATACCAGATAGAAATAAGGATTGACAAAAAGGAATTAAAAATATCACACATTGTGTATATGTGAGTAAAATGATTTTTCTTATTTTTAAATTTTCTTTAAAAGATAAATTGATAATTTAAAGTTATATTAACTATGTACTTTGAGGTTTGTAACATACAGAAGTGGCACAGAGGCTTGGGAATTGGAACCACAGTAGTTCCTCACACACACCCCCCGCCACCTTCCCGCCCCATCTCATCTACAGGGCATCCATTCTGATAACTCCAGAGGATGCCTGAAACTGTGGATAGTACCAAACCCTATATATACCATCTTTTTTCCCTACACAAACATACCTATGATGAAATTTAATTTATACAGTAGACACAGGAGAGTAACAGTAACTTAAAATAAAACAATTGTAAAATTATAATAAAAGTACTCTTTTTCATATTTTTTATTTTTTTGTTTTTCAAGTAGTTTTCTGCCTTTTCCCCTCACCCCTCCCCACCACTGCAGCCTTCCCCACCTCCCTCTCATTTCCACCCCCACTTGTTGTTGTCCATGTGTCCTTTATAATTGTTCCTGTAAACCCTTCACCCTTTTCCGCCTTTATCCCCTCACCTCTTCCTTCTGACCACTGTCAGCCTGTCAGTCTTTCGAGATATCTTATTTTACTGTACTCACTTGTCACTTAAAGGGAGCAGTTATGGCTTCCGTTTAGCATATCTGAATTACCAACATCACTACTCATGTGTTTTAGGGCCATTATTAAATAAAATAAGTGTTACTTAAACACAAGCACTGGGACACCACAACAGTGCATCTGATAGCAAGATGATTCCAAGTCACTGATGGGTGGGTAGGGTGGCACATACAGATGGAGATGCTGAACAAAGGGATGATTCACGACTCAGGTGGGACTGAGCAGGCTGGTGTGAGATTTCATCACACTGCTCAGAGTGGTGTACAATTTAAAACTTATAAATAGCTTATTTCTGGCATTTTCCACTTAATATTTCAGACCATGGTTGACTGTGGGTAACTGAAACCATGGAGAGCAAAACTGCAGATAAGAGGATACAATTCTTATATTATATAAGGTTCTTATATTATATATGAAGTGGTATAATGTTACAATATAGACTGTAGTAAGTTAAAGAGTACACTGTAAACCTTAAAGTAAGCACCCACTAAATTAAAGCCAATTAAATTAAATTAAAAACTGTACCAGAAAGATACCTACAAAATCCCTAAATATCCATAAATGGAGCAATATATTTCTAAGTGACATATGGGCCGAAGAACAGATTACAAGGAAAATTAGAAAGTATTTCAAGGTAAATGAAACTTACCCTGGCATTGAAATTTGTGGGATGCAGCAATAAACCCTTGCTTAGATAGATATTTATAGCACCAAACACTTATATTAGAAAAATATGAAGTTTTAAATTAACTATGTTTTTACCCTAAGAAACTGAGAACAATTTTGCCCTAAAAGGCAAAAGGAAGGAAAAACTGAAGAAAGAACTGAAATTAAATAAAATATAGAGAACAAGAGAATAAATCAGGAAAACAAAAAGCTGGTCCTTTACGTCAATTCGATCAGTAAAAAAAAAAGGGAAGGTAAAAATTGCCAATATTAAGAATTAGAAATGAGACATCACTACAGATGCTACAGCAATTAAAAGAATAATAAAGACATGTTATTAAACTTTATGCCAATAGTTTCAGTAACTTAGATGAAATTGGCAGAGTCCTTGAAAAACATAAATTACCAAAGCTTACTAGTGAAAAACTAAATTTCATGAATAGTCTTAATCAATTAAGACTATTCATTAAATTAAATTAAGAAACTGAATTAGTAGTTAAAAACTTTTGAAAACTCCAGGTCCAGGTGACTTTCCTTCCAAATTGACCCATTATTTAAGGAATAAATAGTAACAATTCAATGGAAGTGCTTCTAGAAAATAGAAAAGGAGTAAACACTTCCCATCTCACTCTGTGAGGCTGGAAATATTCTGATACTAGAACCAGACAAAAGCATTAAAGAAAAAGAAAACTATGGTCAAACTATGGTTTTACAGGAATCCTTACAAGTATTTTATTCTTCATTATTACCACTTCTATTTAACATCTAACTAAAAATTTTATTGAAAAAAAAATAATGCAGATTGGATAGGAAGAAATACAACTGTTCTCATTTGCAGACACCAGCTTGTCTACATAGAAAGTCCCAAAGAATCTACCAAAAAAAACCCCTAAAACTCCTAGAGCTAATAAATGGATTAGCAAAGTTGCAAAACACAAACATCAATTGTATTTCTAATGCAAGCAATAAACCATTAAGAATTGAAATGAAAACCAATAGCAATTAAAATAGTATCAAAAACATAAAATCCCTAGGCATACCTCTTCCAAAGAAGTGTGAGACCTGCATATGAGACCACGAAGCACTGCTGAGAGGAATTCCAGAAGACCTGAGTAACTGGAGAGAAATGCCATGTTTATGATCACAAAGACAGTGCTGTTCAGACGTCAGTTGTCCCCAGATTAATCAATGCAAATGACTTCAATACATGACATAGGGAAATCTTGCCGGGTGTTTTGAGATATTGACAAGGTGATTCTAAAATATTTAGAGAGAAATGCAAAGGACATGGAATGGTCAAATAATTTCTTAAAAGAAGACCAGAATCTGAAAACTTATATTCTGATTTCAAGATTTACTGGAAAAAAAAAAACCCTACATTTTTACTTGTTAACTTTATTTTTATTGTTAACACTATTACAGATGTTCCTATTACCACCCCTCCCCACCATGGCCCACCTGCCCCCAGCCTCCACTCCTCCTTCCCTCAGGCCATCACCACCACACTGTTGTCTGTGTCTGTGGGTTATGCATGTATATTCTCTGACTAACCCCTTTTTTTTAAAAAAGGAGAACTTGAAGATTTACACTCTGATTTCAAGATTTACTAAAAACCTACATTTATTAGTAAACAAGACAGTTGATACTGGTGTGCACACACACGCCATTATATCCCAAAAGGTCAGAGTCTAGAAACAGACCCAACGTATATGTTCAATTACCAACCAAAACAATTCAGCGGGAAAGAAATAATCTTCTTATTCCCTGGTGTTTGAACAGCCGGATAGCCATATGGGAAAAAATTACCATTGACTCTTAACCTTATACCCTACATAAAATTAACTCAAAATGGATCTATTTATGTAAAGTTCTAGAAAATGCAAACTAATCAATAGTGACAGAAAGTAGATCAGTAGTTGCCTGGGAACAAAGAGGAGGCATGAATTATAAAGGGGTATGAGGAGACTTTGGGAGTAACAGATATGTACATTATTTTGATTGTGGCAGTGGTTTCACATGTACATATGTCAGAACTTATCAAACTGTACACTTTAAATATATCTCATTTAATGTTTGTCAGTTAAACCTCAGTAACTCTGTCAAATAACTTTATAATGTCAAGGTTTTTGCTTTATTTTGTGTCATTCTATTGTGTTTGGGGGGTATAAAGTATTCAACACTTCTAAAAATTCTAAATATCAGTGTGTCTTTTTTGTCCTGTTTAGTGCACAGGTCTTGTACCTTTTGTAAATGTATGCCCGAGTGCCTCCCCACTCACACACGCACTTCTGTTTGTCAGATTGAATATGAACACAGAGCACCAGAGTGCCGCCTGGGTCTGAAGGAAGGCCGCCCGTTCTCAGGGGTCACTGCGTGTTTGGACTTCTGTGCTCATGCCCATAGAGACCTGCACAACATGCAGAACGGCAGCACGTTGGTAAGTGGGGCTGAGGACAGGCCGGCAGCGTGCCCTGTGGACGAGCAGAGGGCTGGTAGTCACCGGCATTTGGGTACAGTGGCATGTCCTCTGCAAGTGTCAACCTGAGCAGCAGTGTTTTCATGAATGACCTGCTATTGCATAATTGTTTGGCATAACTAGTACGCTCATAGCAGACTGGCACACTGGTGAAAAACTGTGTTGACAAGCAGATGAAAATCATGGAAATTCTTGGTGCTAATCTAAACCAGTGACTATGCATTGCCAGCTACAGTTGACTGCCAAAAAATCTTTAAAAATTAAGTGTCAGATATCTGGTAGGTTATAATCAGTTAAGCAGAAAGCCAGCAACAAGCCAAGGTACCAGTTCACCTTGCAGAGAAGTACAAATGAAAAATGCATCATCATTGCCACAGTAAACAGCATAGGAGATTCAAAGTGAAAAACAGCCCATGAGAACTACCTATTCCAGTGGGTGAAACGCTTGGACCTTATAATTGGAGGCTATGGCCCGGGAAGAAAATGGATACAGACTTAGGGTAAGGCAACATTCTATACTGACAAAGTCCAGGGTGGGGCCTTGCCTGGGACAAGATCCAGAGTGGAGACAAACAATGAGACAGTTCTGGTGAAGAAACTATACACTAATCAACTGTTGAATGAGTCATCACCATGGATACAGTTATATAGTTCAGAATAATGACCACTGAAGCTTGAAATGAAAAACAGAAGACATGTGCTAAATTTATATTCTAAGGTAGAAAATAATTCATGGAGGTAGTAGGCAATAGTGGAGAGTAACTTGAGGAAGCTGGTGCAAAGTTTTTGTTGAGAAGCAGAAAAAGAATTGATTTAATGGTCTAGAGCAGTGATTTTCAATCAGTGTGCCGCAAGGATTTTTAAGGGGCTGGGGGAGGGGCAGTGGGTGCCAGGGGTCCTGGATGGGAGCTTGGGGCACCTGCCAGATGCTGGTGTTGCAGTGAGGCCATGGAGGGGGCTGGTGCATAGCCAGGACCATGGAGGGTAGAGTGACTCCTGCAAGATCATGCTGGTAGGGGACACGGAATGTGACAAGATAAGACAGCACTGCTGCAGGTGTTGCCCAGGAAGCCTAGCCCAGGAGTTATGCCCCCACCATATTGGAGAACTACACCTTGAACTTTGAGACACAAGCACTGCATCGAGCTCAACAAGTGGGACATTTCAGGTCCCCCTTACTGTGACAACATCCAACTCCTGGCCTTTCCTGATTCAGATATGGGACTCATCTGCTTCCACATTAGCCAACCAGAAACTCTGGGCAGGGTCCTCAAGAAGTGGCATGGAAAGACTCAGGAGTTTTCTCCAAGGCCAAGGTTGTGCTGGTTGGCTGTAAACTGGTCATGCAGACCGACCTGATTGTACTGAGGGGGCTGTCCAAGCAGCGGCTTCTCCCTCTTATACACGAGCAGGGCACCGTGCTGGCCCAGCAGGTGGGGGCTGTGTCCTGTAAGTGCAGCATCAGGGGTGTCTTCCACGAGGCCACAGTGGCCTCCCTTGTTCATGGTCATAGCAAGCTGCACTGTACTGACTCACTGGGTACTGCAGTGATCCGCTCAGCTGGCAGGCCCGCCAGACTAGGGAAACAGAAACAAAGATGAGATACACAGGGATTGAACCAAGAGGTGCAACCTCATGAGAGGAGGTGGGGAAGGGCGCAATTGTTCCCTGCCTGCACCCTGGCTTCCTGACCTCCGGACTCTGGCTGGTACTTCAAGGCAGACTGAGTGACCAATTCTCCTGGGCAAGGGACCCGGAGACAGAGGGTGCCACCATTCCCACACCTTCATCCTCCTCCTCTCCACAGGAAGTTGAGGGAGCTAGTAGGGCAGCATCTAGGCCATGATCTGGGATGCGGCAGGAGGGCTGGGGAAACTGGCATCAAGCAGTGACCTTGGCTGAGTCTCAGTATATGGAGGATGCTGTCCCTCCCCACCCCCAGTCCTCTTGTGGTCCTGGCTTCCTTTCATGACCTTCCCTTTTCCTCTCCTCTCACTTCCATAGCTATTCTCACTCCCCCTAACCTCCAGGCAGCATGTACTGAATTAAAAAGCAACCTGAGCCCCTCACCCCATATCCACGAGTCAGCCAGCTCCTCCCTCTCTTCCGCAACAGTCCCCAAATAAAGCTCATGTCCATGGGAAAAAATACTTTTTTAAATGTAATACCTGACTGACTACTTACTCAGGGGCACTGAACTCTTTTCCCTGAGATTGTCAAATAAAAAATGACAACAGCCAACACAACAACAGCCATCTGGTGTCAATGAATCAAATTATAGCTATTTTTTCTGTCAGATCAGCAAAAAATATAAAACATTTTGGAGTGCTACAAAATTTTAGTAATTACTTTATGTGTGCCATGAGATGAAAAAAGTTGAAAATCACTGGTCTAGAGCAGGGGTTGGAAAACTTTTCTACTGAAGTCAAGACAGTAAATACTTTAGGCTTTATAGACCACGTACGGTTTACATAGGACACATTCTTTGGGGCTTTTAAATGTAAAAATCCTTTAAAAATGCAAAAACCATTCTTCATTCACTGGTCATGTAAGAACAGGCTGTGACACAGACTGGCCACGGGCCCCAGTCTGCGAAGTCTGATCCAGGAGAACAAGTATCAGGCTCATTGCAGTTCCTAAAGTCACCACTAATCATGTACTGAGCACCTGCTCAGTATTCGGGGGCTCTGCTAGTTTCTGGGAAGAGAAGAAAAAATGATCGCTGGAGCTGTAGTACGTCCTGAAGATAAGGCGTCCCATTCCAGCAGAGGATGAGGAAGGTGTTTTGAATGAAGGGAAATTCGCCTCTGCCAGGTCACAGGCTCTGTGCAGTGAACTGGAAAGATGCACTAGATAAGAACTGAGTAGGGACTCGTGCGTGGGGAAGGGCACGAGTACTCAGAGACGTGGGTTTGGAAGGCTTCATTGTGTGGAAGTGGAAGACTCGTTTTAATGCAATCTCATGATAAACTTTTTTTAGAAAAATAAGTCTGCTATAATAACACATTCTTTCAAGAGTATTTTCCAATGATTTTATATTTCCTTGGGTTTTAAATAGTCATGAATACATTGTCTCCACTCATCAAAAACACTAAATGCTAAAAGCTAGTATTTAAAAACCAAACAATAATGCTTCATTAAAACAAGGATTGTGGCTACCAAAAGAAAGAAGTATTATTAAGTCAACAAAAGTAGCCTTTTCCCCCCTGTTGGAGTACCTCCTTGTATGTGGTGATGTCTCAGAAAAGAAATGAGAAGAGAAACAGTGAGTTAGGTTTAGCAGAGTTCAGAGGAGAGAAAAGGCAGGTAGGAACAGTGTTAAGTTACATGTTAGCTGTATCAACCAAATCTTCAATTTTGTATTTAGATTATACTTTGGTATCTTGTGGAAATTTCTCAGACACACTGAAGGAGAGTTAGGAGTCAGGTGTGAGGAAAGATGTAAAATTTCTTTGTGCACAAAACTATGAGACAAGGCAAATGTAATATGACCAAAAACAGAAAAAGCCATTTGGTGAAATATGCTTTTGGCCTTTTTCAGAAGAGGCTGTACATTTATCACATCTATTTTTGAGGTGTGAAAAGTGGGAGACTGATTCATTTTGGCAGGATAGTTGCTTCTTCCCTTAGAGTCAGAAATATATGTGAAGAACAGAATCACCTGAGATTGTAGTTCCTGATAGGCACACACACAAAAGGTCGATGTGAACTTGTCTATCTCCTTGTACCGTTTTGATCCAGTCTTCATTAATAACAGACAGACACGGGTTTGTGGTCACCGCTCTGGTCCAGTAGGCCAACACCACAAATATAAATACTGAGAGCAAGAAAGACACACATACACACACACACACTTTTCTTTTGGACTGAAACTGAGGCTGTTCTGTCTTATTTTCCTGCCAGGTGTGCACCCTCACTAGAGAAGACAATCGAGAAATTGGAGGAAACCCTGAGGATGAGCAGCTGCACGTTCTGCCACTCTACAAAGTGTCTGATGTGGATGAGTTCGGGAGTGTGGAAGCTCAGGAGGAGAAAAAACGAAATGGTGCTATTCAGGTACTGAGTTCCTTTCGGCGGAAAGTCAGGATGTTAGCAGAGCCGGTGAAGACGTGCCGACAAAGGAAACTAGAAGCCAAGAAAGCTGCGGCTGAAAAGCTTCTGTCTCTGGAGAACAGCGCAAATAAGAATGAAAAGGACAAGTCTGCCCCACCTCGTATAAAACAGACCGAAAGTGCAACCCAGGCTAAACAGTTGGCAGGTAATTTTAATGTGAAGCGTTGTAGAAGTATGCATTATATGATACTTAAAAATGAATACTGTCAATTTTGGAAGGTTACATTTAATCATGGTCCTAGTTCGGTACCAGAATCATCTGTAAAATAGCAAGGGCCGGCTTTGCTCTTGGGGATGGTACTGAGATACTGCACCATCAACCTGTGCTTGTTGGGAAACTTTGGATTTTATTTTATAATAAATGGCAGGGTTTTCTGATAGGTAAGTGATATAGTGAAAGTAGTGTGAATCTAGCAGTGGCAGGTAGGCCACCTTAGAGATAAAGGAATAAATAGTTTGGAGACAGATACAATAAACCAGGAGTGAGGTAATAAGACTGTAAATCTTGGTGGTAGCAATGAGCTGTAGCAAAAATGATGGGAGTGAACTCTTCTAAAATGAGTATCAATACACTGGTGATGACTCATTGGAATGAGAAGAAAAATTTAAGGGTCACTCTACCGTTTTAAACCTAGATAACTAAAACAGTACTATGTTTTGAAATAAGTTTAGAAACAAGGTTAATGAGGGTAGTGGCAGGAAAATAAGATACCCTTCCTTAGCCACACTGAATCTAAGGTTCGGTAGGTGGGTCCACATGTAGTGGACCCTATTTCTCATAAAGCTTTTACCCATCTCAATAGATCATGATTTATCAATACTAAGTTGATATTTTCTTGCCAAAGATCCTTGCTTTATGTCTGCAGTTAATAGTGTAAAAAATCATACAACAATATAATTTCTATATCCAAATTTTAGAGATGGTATTGACCTGGCCATTAACAAAAGAAAATGTCTATCTTTTAAGTTTAGTGTACAGTTTGCTTACAACCAACCATCATTGCATCACAAACTTAAATTTCCCTGCTGATTTATTTTGAAGCCATTTAGAATAAAATTAAAAAGATGCTTACTAAATATTTGTTGATTGGCTGACTCACACTAAGAGAAGTGAAGCCTCTTCAGCCCCTGACCTCTCCTGTAAGTTGGCTGTCAAGTGTAAGCACACAGAACTTGGTCTCTAGTCCCTTTCAGCCAGTTTCTGTAATAACTGTTTCAGTTGTCAGGGCTGCCATTGAAACACCATTTGTTCTTATCTCAGATTACTTTCTTAAGTGAGGTCATAAGAAGTATGACTTTGTAAAGTGTCACTTGCAGAGCTTAAAATTTCATTAAAGTTTTATCTACAACTGTATAAATTTCCTTTCTCAAAAGCATGCTAATGAAATGGGCTCATCTATTATAAAAGACGCTTTAGGTGTTTAAGTGAATGTCATTCCTTTCCTCATAGCATTCCTGAATCTTTCATAACAAATTTTCTGTTACTTTATTTTAACTATTTAATCAATTTGATTACATGCCAGGCAATGGAGAAATAAAGTAAAATAAGGCATGGTCCCTTCCCTCAAGGAAATCCTTTTCAAGAGGGTAAAGAAGGGACCAAAAATGCATAATTACAATCCATTGTGACTGGTGCTTCATGGGACCTGTGTTTGCAGTGAGTACTGCAAAGCACTGGAAGAGGAGGTCCTAGAGGCTTCCTCAAGGTAGGGAAGACTGTGCCAAGGAAGGGCAGGGAGATGGGCTGGAGGGAGGAGGGCACTCCACGCAGAGAGTGTGGCGTGGTTGGAGCACAGCGTCCCAGAGAATGTGATGCCCTCAGTGGAACAGCTTTTGGATGTTTATTACCTTGTCTTCACTTACCAGATGGTATGGTTAAGAGAACTGCCATTTTATTTCTGATACTTCAGACACAAAAAAATTATGCCAGACAATGATCATAACCCTAACTTCACTCTTATCTTTATTTGTTGGGTGTTGCATAGTCCTGGTGGTGGTTCTTACATACATTTAAGCATACTCACTAGCTTTTATAAAATAATAATCAAGCATGCTTGCCCTGCCCTTTCTTATCTTGTCCACAAAACTTTTGGGACTTTCAGGACCAGTCATGCAGCAGCCCCAGCAGCCCCAGCAGCCCCAGCAGCCCCAGCAGCACCAGCCTCAACCCCAACAACTACAGAAGCAATCTCCTCAGCTACAGAAGCAGCCACCACAGCCACAGCCACAGCCACAGCCACAACCGCAGCTGCAGCCTCAGCCTCAGCCTCAGCCACAGCTGCAGCAAGCCCATCAGCCACCACCACCCCAGCCACCGCCGCCGCCGCCACCGCCACCGCTGCCACGTCACCCCTTGACTATTAACCCTCAGTCAGAGGCTGTCAACTCTTACTCTTCTTCTGGATCCACCAATGTATATATGAGACGGCCCAATCCAGTTAGTCCTTATTCAAGCTCTTCACACACTTCTGATACATATGGAGGCACCAACTGTATGAACTTCTATTCCACCTCATCCCAAACTGCAGGATCATATTTGAATCCGTCTAACCCTATGAACCCCTACCCCGGACTTTTAAATCAGAATAATCAGTATCCGTCATACCAGTGCAATGGAAATGTATCAGTGGACAACTGCTCCCGGTATCTGGGCTCTTATTCTCCCCAGGCTCAGCCCATGGACCTGTATAGGTACCCAAACCAAGACCCTCTCTGTAAACTAAATCTACCACCCATCCATACACTTTACCAGCCAAGGTTTGGAAATAGCCAGAGTTTTACTTCTAAGTACTTAGGTTATGGAAACCAAAACATGCAGGGAGATACCTTCAGCAGTTGTACTATTAGGCCAAATATACACCACGTAGGGACATTTCCTCCTTATTCCACGCATGAGATGGATGGTCACTTCATGGAAGCTGCCACTAGATTACCACCCCATATGAGCAATCCAAACATAGACTATAAAAATGGTGAACATCACCCATCTTCCCATATCGTGCATAACTACGGCGCATCTCCGGGCATGTTCAGCAGCTCTCTCCATGCCCTGCATCTCCAAAACAAGGAGAACGATGTGCTTGCCCACACAGCCAATGGGTTATCTAGGATGCTTCCCGGTCTTAACCATAACAGAACCGCTTCTGTCCAAGAAGGCTTGTACAAATTCCATGAGGTGGGCAGTCAAGAAAAGCAGCCTTCTGCGGCAGAGGAAAACGACGAGGTCTGGTCAGACAGCGAGCAGAGCTTTCTGGACCCCGACATCGGGGGCGTGGCTGTGGCTCCAACTCATGGGTCCATTCTCATCGAGTGTGCAAAGCGTGAGCTTCATGCCACAACCCCTTTAAAGAACCCCAACAGGAACCACCCCACCAGGATATCTCTGGTCTTCTACCAGCACAAGAGCATGAACGAGCCAAAACATGGCTTGGCGCTCTGGGAAGCCAAAATGGCCGAGAAGGCCCGCGAGAAAGAAGAAGAGTGTGAGAAGTACGGCCCGGACTATGTGCCTCAGAAAACTCACGGCAAGAAAGTGAAACGAGAGCCCCATGAGCCGCACGAACCTTCCGAGCCCACTTACCTGCGCTTCATCAAGTCCCTTGCCGAAAGGACCATGTCCGTGACCACAGACTCCACAGTGACTACATCTCCATACGCCTTCACTCGGGTCACAGGGCCTTACAACAGATACATATGATGCCGCCCTTGCGCGGTTACCTCATTTGACAAGACCACATCCAGCCTGTCCATAGCGTAGTCCTCATGACATGGGCAGTGGGGAAAGGATACAGTATTCATGACAAATGTGGTGGGAAGAACCTCAGCTCACCAGCAGACAGAGGGGTCATCTCACCATAGCACTTAATTTCCACTGACTCCTGAGTGGTCACAGATGGCACCTGGGCAAAAGACCAAAGCATTCTATGCAAAAAGAAGGTGGGGAAGAAAGTGGTCCACAATTTACATTTTTAAACACTGGTTCTATTATTGGACGAGATGACATGTAAATGTCCCTTTCTTCCCCCTTACAACTGTACACATCTGTGACCACTCTTAATAATCCCAAGTCTGCATGGTCATGACACCGATCAAACAAGTACTGTAGCAGTGCAGTGGCAGGACTCTCAAATACCATCTGGTGCTGAACATACGATGTACTGAAATACTGGAATTACGGCTTTTTAACATGCAGTTTTTACTGTAATCTTAATATTAACTTTTATTTATCAAAATAGTTCCAGGAAACAAATGAATAGACAGCAAAACACTGAATTTGTTTGGGTGTTCTAAGAAATGGTGCTAAGAAAATGGTGTCTTTAACATTTAAAAATTTAATGCCTTTATATCATCCAGATGCTATTACCAGTGTACTCCAATACCCTTCAATATTAGGGGTACCTTTTCACTCAAGTTTTTACCATAATTACCTATTCTTACAGAAGCTGTTTTTAAAATGTGGACATTTTAAAGGCCCCTGGATTTTGTTCCAGTGAAGTCCTTGCAGGACAATAAACGTATATATGTACATACACACACACACACACATATGTATATGTGCACACACGTATATGTATAAATATTTTAAATGGTGTCTTAGAAGCACTTTGCCTACCTAAGCTTTGACAACTTGAACAATGCTAAGGTACTGAGACGTTTTTAAAAAAGTTTACTTTCCTTTTAAAATGCAAAGTTGACCTTTTTTAAGGAAAGGAAAGCTTTTAAAATGTTTTTGCTGTTATCCATGCCTCTGCTGATGAGCAATGTGTCCATTTTTCATGCAGCCAGTTACATCCAAAAGGGGGCTTACTGGGTCTAAGGGAGTACATTAGTCTATAAAACGTGTTTTCTGGTGCTCATCTCACATGCTATACTGTAACAGTTTTATACAAAATTGTATGAGAAGTTCATTGCTCAAATATGTAGTTTTAAGAATTTCTGTCAACTGCAGTAATAATTAACTGCATGCCACAGACTCAACCAAGCTGTTTCAATGACGCAAAGCGACTTTATGGATCTGTGTGCTCTTCAGCGAGCTGAATGTCAGTCTGCCTTTTTGTTGATAATTGTACATTGCGATGTTGTCATTTCTTAGCTTAAGTGTCCTCTTTACCAGGAAGACCGAGCAGACTGATGCCTGCATAAGATGAATAAACAGGGTTAGTTCCGTGTGAATCTGTTAATTAAAAGGAAAAAAAAACAGGCAGCTAGTTTGCTGTAGTTGTTTTAAATCATTAATTTGTATAAAGAAGTCAAAGAGATGTATAGTAAGTAAATTAATTGTAAACAAAACTTTTTTAACACAATGCTTTAGTATTTTAGTACTGTAAAAAAATTAAATATATACATATAGATATATATATATATGGATTTGAAGCAGAATTTACATCACGATGGTGCTACTCAGCCTGCTACAAATATATTATAATGTGAGCTAAGAATTCATTAAAGGTTTGAGTGATGTTCCTACTTGTCATATACCTCAACACTAGTTTGGCAGTAGGATATTGAACTGAGAGTGAAAGCTTATAGCATTGTGTACCATCATTTTTTTCCAAGACTTACTTTTTTTATTATTAAAGAGCATACCTTTTTTTCAATACTTGATTTCTTAGCAAGTATAACTTGAACGTCAACCTTTTTGTTCTAAAAATCAGGGATATTTCTGCTCATGTTCTCCTTCTGCCAACATGTCACCTGTGTTTATGTAAAATTGTTGTAGGTTAATAAATATATTCTTTTTCAGGGATTTAACCTTTTTATTTTGAATCCCTCCTATTTTGCTTGTAAATGTCCTAATGTAACTAAATCTAATTTTATAAATCTGTTGGCTCTTTTTATTGTAAAGGAAAACATTTTAAAAGTTTGGGGGAATATTTTGACTGTTTCAAGCAGAAAAAAATTACATGAAAATAGAATGCACTGAGTTGATAAAGGGACAATTGTAAGGCAGGAGTTTGGCAAGTGGCTGCTGGCCAGAGTCTTTCAACTCTCTAAATAAAGATGCTTTGACCCTGTAATCAGGGTAGGTACAGATCCATAAGGACTTCCCCAAAAAGGCAAAACACGTAGGGGTGTGGTGTGCTATCATCAACTGTACAATTACATTTTGGTCTAAGTACATTTTTGCTTACTAATATTTCAAATAATTTCTCAATCAAATAAAGCCTTTGGGTTTTATTGGTCAAATCTTTCTTTATAACATGGCTTCTGTCTTTTTAAAAACTTTCTCTAGTTCCTGTCTGTGACCAATTTACAATCATTTCAAAAATATTGGCTTTGCGTATGTTAAACCACATGATTTTAGTATTTTGCATATACCATATATCTAACACCAAATATTTGGTTACTATATGCACATTTGTTGGTTTTAAATCAGTCATCCCTATATGAATATTTGTTTTTTATGTTATCCACTGTCACTTGTCAAACTGCTGGCCAGCAAGAGCAGGAAGTATAGTTAGGGGGACTGAGGAGAGGTTACGTAGGGAGAAGAGGAAGTTAAGTGGCATATTGTAAATATCAGATCTACAATTGTAAATACAAAACCTGACTCAGAATGAATGGAAAGCAGATCTCCAATTTGCTTATATAGGAATATCAGGTTGACTATGTAGCCATACTTGAAAATGCTTCTGAGTGGTGTCAACTTTACTTGAATGATTTTTTCATCTTGATTGACGCACAGTGATGTACAGTTCACTTCTAAAGCTAGTGGCCAACTCGTGTAGGAAACTTTTGCAGTTTGACACTAAGATAATGAATTCTATGTGCATTTTTCTATGCTTTTTTAAAAACTTAGTTTCATTTCATTTTCATGAGATGTTGGTTTGTCTATAAAATCTGAGGATGGTTATAAATACTGTAAGTATTGTAATGTTATGAATGCAAGTTATTTCAAAGTGTTTATTATTATATCATTCCTGATAACGCTATGTGAGTGTTTTTAATAAAATTTATATTTATTTAATGCACTCTAAGTATTGTCTTGTTGAAGTTTCTGTTTACTGCCTAAATTACTGCCATCTTGATGAGGCAAAGGGAATGAAAAGAATTTGTTCTTTAAAGATAGTTTTAGTCCCAGCTGGTGTGGCTCAGTGGATTGAGTGCCGGCCTGCGAACCAAAGGGTCATTGCTTCGATTCCCAATCAGAGCACATGCCTGGGTTGCAGGCCAGGTCCATGGCAGGGGGCGTGCGAGAGACAAGCACACATTGATGTTTCTCTCCCTCTCTTTCTCCCTCCCTTCCCCTCTCTCCAAAAATGAATACATAAAATAATTAAAGAATTTTAGATGGTTATTCTTAATGCTAAATCATAACTAAAGTGATAATATCCATATAATTCTGGCCAAAATATTTCTCTGGTTGAATAGTCTAAATATTCAACTCCCCCCCCCCAGGTGTTCTATTTATTCTATTCACCTTACATGTGTAGCCTGTGTAAGTCAGGAACAGAGAAGTAAGTACCTTTGCTGACGTTAAACTGACCATCCTTTCTGGTGTGTAGTATCTGAAGG
>CM052538.1:76441373-76558879 GCA_028533065.1 Trachops cirrhosus | reverse complement strand
ATTGTAACATTTCTTGCCACTCCTGTGCCTCTATCTTCAGTCCATTTTTTACTCTAGTCATACCAAACATGTTTTACTTCGCCCACAGTGGACTCTTCATGGGAACAGTCCTCAACTCCTCCAATTGAGATTAGTGTGCCCCTCTCCCAGCAGATCTGTCCACCCTATACCCCACTCAGCAGGCTGCAGTGACTGGCTCAACCCCTGGAACACAGCAAGTGGGGTCCCCATGGGCCCTAGTTTTACTCCCACTCCTGACCCCCCCACCCTAATCAAGTGTCTGGAATGTAAGAAGAGTTCAAATGAGATTAACTAATTGTTCCCTGAAATAACTTATTATGAAAGTCTATTAATGCAAGTTACATAGGTTTGGAGCACTATGAAGGCTGTTGCTATTAAGACATGTGGGGGCTCAAGGGAGGGAGATACCCACAGCAGGAACTTGGGAAGGTACCACTTAAGCACCCTGGAAACATCTCAGGGCTTTTGAGTAGAAAGGAAGGAGAGACACTCGAGAGTATATCTCTGGACTTGAGAAATTACAAAGAGAGAGAGATAAAAATCCAAAATGAAAGGGAATAGCCAGAATCTACCAAATAATCCAGAGATGTGGTCTACTCAGTTCACCAAAATATATTCTTAGGGTGCAAACTATGCTCAGGGCAGTTTGGAAGATAAAGTACATGAATGTACTGCCACCCTTAAGACATTGATGATGGGGGGTGGGATGTGCACAGTGTAAATGAAATGACAGTGCGAATAAGTAGGTTCCAAATACACAATCACACAGGCCTCAGGGTTGCTCACAGGCACAACAGAGCCCTGGCAGGGCTGTCCCCAGGCCAGGCCTTGTGGAAGAGGTGAGATCTGAGCTGGGTGTTGAAGTATGGGAGTTCGGTTAGGCAAACAGAGGAACGCTGCCCCGAGGGCCCTTCATTTCAAGAAGTTCCCTCCACAAATTATAGGACAAGATCCTTCTCCTCTGGACAGCATTCTTTTATAATTACCAAAGGTAAAAAAGCTTGGAGGCAGTAGGGTAAAAAGACAAAATTTCAGCTTTAATAACCTGAGTTTGCGCCTGGCTCTTTGTGTTTTAGCACAATTTCTTCATCTTGTTTGAATGGCAAGAGCAGCATCTCCCCCACAGAGGCGTCAGTGAGGGTGCATGCACTAGGCATGGGAGGGTGGCCAACGGGAAGTCTGCTGCAAAATAAGCTGCTGAGCTCTCCTAAGCAATTCAGAGAGGCTGTGGAGAGTGGGGATTTGTACTTACCACCTTAAAATCATTCTCTGAGGCAAGAGGAAATAGAACAATAAAGGGAGAGCCAGGAGAAAGGTGCCTTTTAAAGAGAGCTAGATCAGCAGAAGAAATTAACAAAGGCCACAGTCATAAAAGCACAGAGACAATATATCTTTAAAAGCAACAGAGACATAAAAGAGAGTATTACATTGACAAAGGAGTCTGATGACACCAGGAGAGCTCACCCCAAAAGGTCAAGGCCTGAAATAAGAGAATTCGGGAAAGGACGTGAAGAGACAGAGGATGTGCATTTCCCCCAAACTCGGGAAGTGAAAACTCTACACTAATAGTTAAATGGTGGCTGAATCTGTAAGCTCAGAAAAAAAAAAAAGGCTTTTCCTTTTTCTTTTTTTAATAAAATTGAAGGTTCAAGGAGAATAGGAAATTAGGGTGTGTCCTGTGTCACAAAGGACAGGCCAGTTGGTGAGACAACTAATGCAAGGACAGCCTTTGCTGGTGACAAATGGATGTCTGTCCTTACTCATTGATGTCTCCTAAAAGAGAATGCAAAATCAAGAGTCACGTGAGCCTGCAGTTTTTAAGGGCAACAAAAATGGAGAAGGCCAAGTGTGGGCCGAAGCAAAATCCAACAAGAGAAAATCTTGCAGCATTCTGAATGGTGTCTCAAACACAGCTGGGAAGTAAACACAGTAAATCCTGGGCTGGGAGTTGCCTCTGAAGAAGCGTTCCACAGATGCTCACCACTTGACAGAGGAATCCAGATCTCAACTGGGGCTGATTCAACCAAGGTCACCACCTCCCACCCAGAAATTGAGAACAGCTGGCGTGAGGATGACCTCTCTAGCTGGTTTGTGACCCATGACTTTTGGGGCCAGAAGGAATGGCCATGGCAGAGGACTGTCCTTCTTGACTTGATCCTGAGACCCAAATCTGTGATACCCAGGCTGGGGGCCAGGACCACTCTTCCTCTTCTTCTGGGCTCTGGGTCCCTGAGCCAGCCATGGCGATCAGAGGGCAAAGGACCCAAAGGGTCAGCAAAGAGGCCCTGGGAAACTGTCCTGTCATTCAGTACAGACGCTAACACACAGCTATCTCCAAATTAGTACCAGCCCCACTTCCCCCCCTAGTTTCACCTAAATGCGTATTCATTTAAAACAGGTTTTTAAAGAAGTCTTCTCTGGGGATAGCAAATGAGGCCAGTGGGAGCAGTGCTTAACAAAACCGTGGGCATGGTTGACACTGGGGCCCGGGTTCCACAGAGTGTTTCATCATTTACAAGTCTGTTGTTTTTTGTTTGTTTGTTTGTTTGTTTGTTTGTTGTTTCACTTTACTAGTAAGCTAGTTCACTTCTCTATATTTAAGATTCTCTATCAAGAAAGTAGGGTGAATGATAGCTACACCTCTGGAAACAGTTGAGAGGGTTAAGTAAGATCATTCATGAATATCACTTCTCAACACAGAGTTTGTCGCCCTGTGC
The DNA here is from genome assembly GCA_028533065.1 of Trachops cirrhosus. NCBI lineage: Eukaryota > Metazoa > Chordata > Mammalia > Chiroptera > Phyllostomidae > Trachops > Trachops cirrhosus. The sequence goes on along the minus strand of CM052538.1, from coordinate 76,556,141 downwards.
TTAAAAAATGGTGGTTACTGAAGGCTAATATTCTATAAATCTGGGGTTTCCCCTAGCATTGATTAATTTCAAACTTAATGTTTTTAAAATTTCAAAAGGTCAAAGTTCAATGACACCTTCACTCAACAACATGGAGGAATCTCACAAAATATTGAACAAAAACAAAAAAGAACAAATCACAAAAGAGAAAAGAGTACATATTACATTATTTAATCTACAGAAAATTCAAAAACAAGCAAGAAAAATCATGTAGTTCAGGAGTCAGGGTAGTTTTTACGCCTCAGAGAGAAGATGAAGGTTGGTGGTTGTATTGATTGGCAGAGGGCAGCGCGTTTCTGTGTCTGGGAGCCAGCCACATGGACGTGTTCACACAGAAAATCATGGACCTATATACTTAGGACAGGCACCCTTTTCTGTATATATGTTTACTTCATTATAAAGTTCACCAAAGTTTTAACAAAGATAAGAAAGTCCTCATTTTTCCTTTCATATACTATAGAAAACTAGATCCTCCCATTGATTCATTCATGCCACAGACATTTATTGAACACATATTATGTGCCAGGTACCATTCTAGATGCATGGGATACATCAGCAAGCAAGACAGAGATCCTGCTTTCAGCTACAAATAAATCTTCCATATTCAGAGGGCAGGAGGGGCAGCACAGTTCAGTGAGAAGAATAATCTTGGCTAAAAGTCATGAGAATTTTTACTTCCCTCATGAGGCAAATGGGTATGATAACTCTCTTATCTACTTTTAAAGAGCAGTTAGGTATTTTAAACTTTATCAAGTAAAGACAATGACTTCTCTTTTGGGATTGCATAAATAACACATGTTGACTCAGTAATGCCATCAGTGACATCCTCATACCTGGGCTTAGGAGGGCTTTCTCCCAACTCCAAATATGGCTCTCCATAGACCTCTCCTTTGCTTTCGAATGAGATTCTCTAGTTACACTCATGGCTTCAAAATCCAGTAATCTCGAATAGTGCCTAAGAGTACCTTTGATGGAGAGGGCATTCAAAGAGTATCAATTTTCATCAATACTCCCCCAAACCTATTCTTAAAAGAAGTCATAAACTCTAAATTGAGGAGTGATGACAACTAGTGGGTGGGGTGTGGGGGAGGCTGGAGTTTAGGTTGTGGAGGGATTGAGCAAAAACAAAAAAGGACTCATGGACAAGGACAACAGTGTGGTGATTGTTGGGTGGAGAGGGGTATAAGGGGACTAAATGGCAATGGGAAAAAATACAATAAAGATTAAATCAGAAAAAGAAAAACAAAAAATAAAATAAAATAAATAAATTCAGGAGTGATATCAACAAAATGGCAGACTGGTAATCTCCAAGCTTTCACTTCCCCACAGAAACATCACGTGTGTATGCGTGTGTGTGTGCGCAAATACACACACACACGCTAAAATTAGGTTATAGGAGCCATGGAAAAAAGTCAAAGGTCCACTGGTAACCAAGAGTGCACCCAGTCGAGAAAAAGCCACATTTGAAATGATAGGAAATGTTGTGGTGTTTTCATTTGCCCCTGCCCCACCACCTCCTGGCAGTGTCTTGATCTGGAAAATGTACATCCAGTTTCCAATTCCCTCCCATAAACCAGTGGGTTAGAACAAACCTTATTTGCTATGTTCTAATCTGTCTGGGACCCTGAGTGTCTGTCTCTCCTTCACCTAATTTAGAGCTCAACTGGGGAGAAGGAGTAGGAGCTACTCATGGAATCCGCAAGGAGACTAAGACCAGTAGATCCCTAGGGCAAGAGGTTACTGGTGAAGACATACAATAGGCCATCCTAGACCCCTAGAAGAAGCTGGGAAGAGACACCCCAGAGAAGTAAAATATTCAAAAACAGTCTTGTATGGCAGTGGAGGGGTTTGAAAATGCCATACAAGATCTGGACAGAACTTATGCTCAGAAAGACCCCCAAAACCTTAAGTTTTCAATTCAGGCTGACCCCAAGGCCCAGAGCTCACACAGGTAATTGGTGACATATGAGCCCAGCCTGTAGCCAGTCTCCACAGACTGGAAGAGGCTGCCATTTCTCCAAGTGCCCAATTTTCAACAACAACAACAAACCCACAAACTAGACAAAGAAACAGGAAAATATTCCCATTGCAAAGAAGAAGAAAACCCAGCAGAAAGCATCCTTAAAAAAGCACAGACATCAGATAAAGAATTTAAAGAAATTGGACAAAGTATAAAACAACTATCTTACTCAACAAGAAAACAACTTACAGACCGATTTAAAAATGGGTAAAGGATTTGAATAGACATTTTTCCAAAGATGATATACAAATGTCCATAAGTACATGAAAAGATGCTCACCTCACTAATCATTATAGCAATGCAAATCAAAGCACAATGTGGTATCACTTCATACCCAGATAGCAGCAGCCAGTGCTGGGGAGGGTGTGAAGAAACTGGAACTCCTGTGCATTGCTGGTGGGAATATAAAATGGTGTAATCACTGTGGAAAGCAGTATAGTGGTTCCCAAAAAAAAAAACAAACCCTCAAACACAGAATTACCATATATATGATCTAGCAATTCCACTTCTGGGTACATACTCAAAACAATTAGAAGCAGAGACTCAAACATATATGTATATCAAAGCTCAGAGCAGCATCATTCACAACAGGTAAAAGCAGCCCAAATATCCACTGACAGATGAATGGCATTCTGCCTACCCAATTCATATGTTGCAATCCTAGCCTCCAAATGGACCATGGGAGCTGATTTGGTCAGGATGGTAGAGCCCTCAGGAATGAAATTAGTGTCCTTACAGGATGACATAGCAGAGCTTGCCCCCTCTCTCTGCGCTCCACTAAATGAGGACACAGTGAGAGCAAGGCCATTTGCTGACACCTTGATACTTGACTCACCAGACTCATGAATTATGAGAACAATGTTTGCTGTTTAGCCTCCTGGTCTGTGGTGATTTATTACAGCAGTGCCAACTGACTAAAAAACATGGATAGACAAGATGGGGAACATATACATGCAATAGATTATTCAGCCACCAAAAGGAATGAAGTGCTGATTCATGCCACAGCATAGATGAACCTTGAGGACACTGTGCTAAATGAAATAAGCCAGACACAAAACAACAAATATCATATGATTTTACTTATGCGAGGCACCCAGAGAAGTCTGATTCACAGATAAAGAAAGGACAGCAGTTGCCATGGTTGGGAGTAGGGGCAAAAGGGAGTTAGTCTGGAAGGGCACACAGTTTCAATTCGGGGTGGTGAAAAATATCTGGAGATGGATGGTGGAGATGGTTACGTGACAATGTGAATTTAATTAATGCCTTCGAACCATTCACCCAAAAGTTGTTAAAATGGTAAATTTTAATGTTATGCAACCACAGACTTTAAGTCAGTCCCTCTGTGCCTTTCCCAAATACATCATCTCCCAACCTCTTCCAATGTTTTTCTTTTAATATACCTTTACTAGATATTTATTGACTATTGACCATTGACCATGGGCCAGGCACTATCCCAGACACTGGAAATACAATAGTTAAAAAAATGCCAGTGTCACAGAAGAGCAGACAGGAACTGTGGAGCCACCAGTGCCCGAAGTCAGCCTCCACTGTGCTATGGAGCCATCGCCTCTGCAGGGCCAGGCAGGAGGAGCATTTCCACAGTAAACATTCAACATCATGGTTCTCAACGGCAATTCAAATGAACATCTACCACATGCCAGGCTTTACGGAAGAACCACAGAAAGGTATGAAAATAGGATAAATATGACCCGGTTCTGGCCCCTACAGGTTTCCTTTTAAATATTACTGCAAGTAGAGAGCACCACATTGAGGAGTACGCAGGCGCTTATGGATCGGATGACTCGGCGTCAGTCACAGTATTTGCATGTCAAGGCGCGGAACCATGGAAAACATGTTTTCATCTCCTGGGTAGGCTGTGATATCACTTATACAGGGTCGGGCAAAATAAAGCCTGCTTGAGTGTCGTTGGTAGGATAACAATATAGGTGTAATTATTTCAAGTTTTAATTTGCACATTTCACCTAAAATGTCATACGGTGTGCTTGAGTGTGATATTGTTATGTTACAGAATTACACGCTGATGATTTTGTAATAAATGACTTTGTAGTAAAAAAGGGCATTATTTGTGCTGAACCATGTATATTTGCAGCTAAGGAAGGTCCCAAGCTGGGGGCTTCGTAAGGATATTAATAATCATTAATATGTATTTAAAATTTTACCATGGGCTAAGCACTGATATAAGTACCTTACATGGATTAACCCTCAGTCCTCGTTGACCACCACTTAAGGGAAGTCCTACTATTATCTCTGTTTTGTCGTTGAAAAAACTGAGATTCGGAATTGAAATAATTTTCTCAGGATCACAGAACTAGTAAGTGCCTCTAGGTCCTGGCAGAGAGTAAGGCAGATGTGAAGAATTATGTTTTATCTGGGCATTAGGATCTTTGGCTGACCAATCAGGACAGTCAGAAGCTCCGTAGCTCAGCCCTTTGCCCAGCTGTCCAGTTTTTAATCAAGCTCTCAGGGGACCACATGTCTGTGAGCTGGATCGAGCCTGTCAGCAGAGCCCTGTGGGTTGTGTCTGGCCCCATTAAGGAACTGGCTAAGATGCACTGCTCATTATTTCTTTGCTCCCCGGCAAAGGGCTCTGCGTCAGTGAGAAAGGGGGTGAAAGGGAAAGACAAAAACGACCTCAGATTTAACAACGTGGCTCAGGATGGTGAGTATACAGCACAGACATGATGCACCCCCCTAGCTGGGCCGCACAGTTCTCCCTCTGAAGAGCGTCAGTGGAAAACATTACAGCACAGCTGATGTGACAGTACCTGGGATCCTGCTCCACTCGGGGCTTCCGGCTCGGAATGACAGCAGCAAAACGGTGTGGGTGTGGGTGGGCGTGTGTCTGGTTCCGCGCAAGCACAGGCCAGCAGCCGACGTCACAGAGCCTCGCCTACTCCTTGGCCGTTACACAGTGGTGATTCATTCACTGTCAGGGTCACCATTCATAACGAGAACTGAGGAGGGAAAACCCCCAGGGCTGCACAGGCTGACACTCTGCAACCCAAGGACAGAAAGACACCCAGAAACCACTTGCTAAATCTAACCATGAGATTTTTCAGAGAAAAAAGGCTGTTCCGCTTCTGAGTCAATATTAATGTGAGTCATCTGGAAACAGAAAGAATGACTCAAGAGAGCACTACCTGTCCTGGAAATGGAGTCAGAGAGTGGAGGGGGGTGAGCTGGGGTGGGGGGGTTAGGCTGAGGGAGGGCAGAAGAGACTCAGAAGCATTTCCGCAGGGCTGATGCTCTTCTCAAGTATTTAATGATGACATCTCAGAAGGCGGAGACTCACAAGTAGCCCAGTCCATCTACTTCAGCTTCAAAGAGACCGAGTCCACAAACAAAAGAACTTGACCTCACAGTCCAGCATGCACAGCATCGACACTGGAAATCGCAGAGACAGGGAAGTTAACTGGGCTCAGCAAGAAAAATTATCCCCCTACTTTCTCTTCTATCTTATATACATGGACTCAATATACCGATTATGGCAACGGACTTCATGAGGGGCCTGGGGAGGTGAGAAGTTGGGGAGGAGAGAATATTAATGGCTTTCTTTCCCCAGTAGAAAGACAAGATGTTCAAAACTTCCTAGTGGGGAAAGGGAGCTATTCCCAATTCTTCTTCCTCTCTCTCATACTTTTAGCAATATCTCACACTTGCTACTTTGTTAGAAAATGTTTCAAAGTCTGCCTGGGCTGGTAAAAAGTTGCTGGGGAAACAACTTCTCTGGCACTGATTAGGCCCCCTGAAAAATGTGTCACGAATGGTCTTCTTGAGACCCAGGGCAGAGACTAGTCTCCTGCCTGAGGACTAGAACCTAGTCTCAAAAGAAAGCCATTAGCTTTTCCTTTGATCAGGGCTCAAATTCTGGCTCTGTATGTTGGGACATGAACAGGTTACTCAACCTTTCAAAGGCTCATTGTCCTCAGCTGTAGAAACAGGGATAATGACAGCTGTCTTGCAGAGTTACAGAATTAAACAAGATGATGATGTGAAATGCAACACATAGGTAAAGTAATTCTTGTTCGAGAAGAGAGGTTTCTTTTCCGAGGCCAGATAAAGCCCCCTTTGGCTTCTTTCCCGTACCCTGCATTCCAGCCCACCAAAGACCAATCAGAAGCAAATAAAAGGCTTTGTCTAGACTGAATACATTCACATTTTGTGTATTTCTAGTCTGTCTCTATCCCCCCCACCGAGAAAAAGAAGTAGTAAAGGGGGAAAGAGAGAGTGGGTGTGAATACACACTGTTCCAATATGCAGGTTCAGTTCTTCTGGGACATTCTGCACGCAGCCTCAGGTTTTGGCAGAACTGTTCTCTCAGTAAGTGGGCAGGACAGATGGCATAGGAAGGGACATTCCTTTTCAGTTTGGTGTAACAACTTCCAACTTTAACCTGACTTTTCCCAAATGGCATCTTCATGCTCACTTCCAACATGGGGGAGATCATGTGCCTGCTTCTCTGAAAGAGGAACATGGAGTCCAGGGCCTGGCATGCACAGAGCCAGAAACCCACTAACCTGTTTCCTCCTTCTGATGAGCCGATTGCATCTAGGGCCAGCTTCATGGGCATGCAACCAGTACAGTCACATGGGCCCCAGTGCTCAGATGGCCTGATCCTTAGGGTTTAGTGCTGTTGCTGTCATTTTCTTGAAATTCTTAAAATACTTTGAATATTTTTGGTGTGTGTGTGTGTGTGTGTAAATGAAGGCCCATGGGACCATGGAACACTTACTGCGTCGCACCACCTGCCAAGGATGATTCTGGTGCACTGGCCCTGGCCAGCCTCTTCCCTGCCCTGCCCTGAGACCACAGCTGGCCTCCATCCACTGCAGGCTGTGGCAGAGGGCTGAGGTCAGGCAAGGGCCTGGCAGACTCTCTGGGAAGGACATGGCGATAGCTGGTCCCACCCCAGGCTGGCAGTACCGTGGCATGTCATGTGAACAGCTAGCTGGAGTCGGCGTCTTAGCAGGGAAGTCCCTCACCCATTCATCCCTGATCTGGGTATGGAGCCTGTTCAGGTGTGGAGGCATGAAGATCCTTGGGTGTCCTCGTAGGTATTGTAAGTCGGGGTGCTGGTCCTTAGGAAGCAGTTGTTCCTCCCTTTGTAGGGGGCTGTGGAGCCCCCGCCACCACACCGCACAGATGGTCTGGCTGTCGGAGGGAAGTGGAGCCGGTCTGCATGGCAGCGTGTGGCCCTCCGTGCTAGAGAGGGCCTGCAATTGCCCCTCCAACATCCCCTTGCCCAGTGGGGATCCTCTCTTCCTTCATTGTGCTTACAAGTTCTAGACAGTTTCAAGCACTCTGATAGGAGATGAGCCACAAGGTTCAAATTGTATAATTTCAGTGATTCTTCATATTGAATTAGATGCTGTGATACCTGCTTTTTAAACTAGCTTTTCTCAATGTAAATGAAAATGGTAAAATTCATACTAATAATTCAAGATTTTAATTTTTCTGAGCTGAGACCAGCATTAAATAGCAAACAACTGTCAATTCATGACAGTTCCTATGTACATATAAATGAGCAATTTTCCTGCTTTTTGAACCAAAAACCCCAGACTTCCATGTTCCACTGGGCCCTACAAATTATGTAGCCACCATGATCAGATCATCCAATCAGCAGAGAAGTACTGAAGTCCTTTGAAGTGTATTATTCATTCTAAGATCTCCTTAGTCAGCATGAATGATACATTTCTCCATGCCTCAAAGTTCCTCACTCAATCTTTGTATTTACTTATATATGTAAAATGTTACTTTTCCTTATTAGGCTATAAATTACCTAAGGACAAGACTGGACCGTATTCACCTTTTATTTAATTTTTCTAAAATCTAGTACAATGTTTCAAGCATTAAACTCACTCAGTTAAACTTTGCTGTATGGCTGAATGAAAAACAGAGATACAAGGAAATATTTGAAGTGCCCTCAAGAAGCTTATCATCTTGTTATGAAAATAAAAGTGCAGAAAACAAAGGTAGTTCCAAACTTTCCATGACCGGCCCAGGTTTCTCTCCTGAGCTTCAACCCCACAGCTCCACCTGCTCGCTGAGTCAACATCGCCATTCCAATGCTCTGTGGACATCTCAAATTCAACGTGTCCCACTTATCATCTTTATCCGCCTTCACCTCAATGCCTGCTCTTTCTCCTCCTGGGGTTTAGGTCATAGAAAGTGGCTCCACCACCCACCCTGTGGTTCAAGTGAGCACCGTGCTTAACTCTCTCCTCTCCCTACCCCTGCAGTCAGTCTGTAAGTCCATTGACTTTACCTGCTAAATATCTCTGGATATTAACTTCTTAAATCTCTTTATTTCCTTCACATTATGACTACCCACATTCTGGACAGTGTCATCTACTGCTTGGACTACAACAGTTGCCATTCAGTCCACCACTTTTATTTTTTGCCCCTCCCATATTGATATCTTGACTGACAAGTTGATTTCAATATATTGGTTAGCTGATAAAAGAGTTTTATTCAAGAATTCTCTTTGATAAGTAAAATCCCTCAAAACTGCCATGAGATCTTACTTCATACCTACTAGGATGGCTATAAAAATACAAAAACAAATTGAAAAAACAAAAATAGTAAGTGTGAGGGTTTGGAGGTCCTGAAACCTTTGTGTATTCCTGGTAGGAATGTAAAATGGCACAGCCACTGTGGAAAACAGTTTGGCAGTTCCTCGAAAAACTAAACATGGAAGGCCCTGGCTGGTGTGGCTCAGTGGATTGAGTGCTGGCTTGTGAACCAAAGCATTGCTGGTTCAATTCCTAGTCAGGGTACATGCCTGTGTTGCAGGCCAGGCCCCCTGTAGGGGGCACACAAAACACAACTACACATTGATGTTTCTCTCCCTCTCTTTCTCCCTCCCTTCCCCTCTGTCAAAAATAAATAAATAAAACCTTTAAAAAAACTCATGGAATTATCATATGTCTTAGCAATTTTACTCTTAGGTATGTACCTAGAAGAAATGAAAATAGAGGCTCAAATACTAAGGCACCAGTATTCATTATGACATTACAGTAGCCAAAAGTTGTGTGTCAATAAGATAAATGTATAAACAAATGTGGCATATACATACAATGGAATATTCTTCAGCCATATATGAGACAAGGTATATGAACCTCTAAAACACTGCACCATGTAAAAGTAACCAGACAAAAAGGACAAATATTGTAGGATTCCACTTACATAAAACTATAGAACAGAGAAAGTGATATGCACAGAAAGTAGACGAGAGGGCACCAGGGGCTGGGACCAGGGGCGTGGGGCTCTTGCTCTGGGTACATAGTTTCTCTTTCAGCCGTCAAAATGTTTTGTATAAAGATAGGGGCTACAATTATATAACATTGTTAATGTAATTAATGCCACTGTATTGACAACAGTTAAAATGGCAAATTTTGTTATTTTTTCACCATATTAAATAAAATTATTTCTAAAAATAACATATGTTTCTGTGTATATTAAAGCAAAAAATAATTTATGTGGACTATCTGAAGCTGAAAATCTCATTAGTAGAATTATTCTTGACATATATTTGTGTTATATTTCCTTCTCAGCTATATTACTTTAACACTATATATATTTTCCAAATAATTATTTTTTCATAAAATTATCTGAAATATTTAAAGTTGCATGCCATGAAGTTTTTACACCTTTGATTGACTCTCCTTGTTTTTCTTACTGAGAGTACCATTTATGGTTCCTGATATGCCTAGGCCAAAATCAAATTTTACATATTGAAATTGGAAGTATTTCAGCTCACATATTTTTCACAGATACTATATTTTTACTACTCTTTAGAGTGTCTTTCTTTGATACAGATTTTTACAAAGTAAATTTGTCTAGAAACTTGCCTATATTTATGATCCTTTTGAATGTATCACCAAATTTAGATATTATAAGCTTTCTCTATTTCCTTCTATTCTGGCATATGGAATAGAAATTTACCCAGTTAAAAACAGGGAGAATGTTAAAAGACTCCTCCCACCAATTTCTGGGGATAACCCAGAGATTCCTGGGAAGTTGCAGCATTCCACCTTGGTCTCAAAAACGCACCCTGTGTTAGCTCTGTAGTGACCGCCAAGGGAATTCAAATCCTTTCACTAATGGAGAATCCACCTCACTTTGGCAGTGTTATTCAGGCCAGTTCCTCAAATACGAATTTGAAAACTCTTGTTATACAAGGCGAGCACAAGATGTTCTTATCTATTTGCTTCTTACTCTTAAGGCTAACTTCCTTGGTCACACTTTTTGCCAGTCTGTATTTGCATCTCTCTGTCTCTCTGTCATACACACACCCACACACACACACACACTCAGGAGTCAAGCAATGTGACTCAGAAGGGAAGCACTGACTCAGCACAAACCTGTCACCAGCCATGTTATTAAATATAGTGATGACTGCCCCTGTCCCCATGCCTTTGTCCCACCTCCAGCTGACCTAACTGCCTTTCATTTTGAGTTGAAGCACCATTCAAGGAATCCCAAATGGCTCTTTCTCCATGAACACATGCATTTTATCATATGCTGTCTGGTTGGTTGCCCATATGTATCTATCTTTCCCATCATAATACAAAAACACATGTGGCACATCTGTCCTTGCTAAGTACCAATGCACATGACAATTTGAGTGTAGTTCACTCTGTCAATTCAAATGGTAAAGGGGATAAAAATGGTAAATTTCACAGTTCAGCAGTAAAATAATAGTAACCTGTTATTTAACTGACATGGCCAATGAGTCTGTCTCGAAAATATGCATCTGACAATTTTCTCTCACTCCCAAGGACATTACCTTCTTGAGATGCAATCAATAATTTTGCTCATCCAGAAACATAGCTGACAATTTTGTCTTCCGCTGTTTAGACTGACAATTTGTTCCTGAAGATACGAAACTCACAGTATTGTACCCAGTCACCACCAAAACTCATCAGAGCTAAGTTAACGTAGCTTAAATATTTTCCCACTTTTAAGGTAGCAGTCTTTCCCCCAAACTGTATATTTTGCTATATTTCAATAAAAGAAAAATGAGATCAGAAAAGTTTGCTTTTGACAACAGAAACCAACGATTCCTCATAGCTTGCGTGTGCATACCACCTTGCAATCATCAGCTGTTCCTTTTTCCCACTGTAAAGAACTTACATGGATGGTGGTTTATTTTAATGCAAATTCCACGTTGATTGATCACATTATAGGAATGATTCCCATATACTCTGATACAATCACCAGGAAAGCCTAAGCTATTTCTTTCCAGTGGGATAAAAACAGTCAAGGCTTAGGTATTGAGGCTATTTCTTTTGCTGTGAAAACTCAAAATCTAGAAGATTAGTTACAACTGGAAAAAATGTAATAGAAATCCAATCATGTACACTACAGGCATACCTCATTTATTGTGCTTCACTTTATTGGCTTCACAGAGGCATTTTTTAAAAAACAGATTGAAGACAAGACTCTCCATCAGCAAAAAGATTATGACTCGTTTTATTGCAATACTTGCTTCATTGCAATAGTCTGGATGCAAACCCACAATCCCTCTGAGATACACCTATATTAGATTGTGCCTATCAAATCTCCAAAGTCACAGACCAACCAGTCCTCTGTGGTTCGGCACATTGGAACTCTGAGCTGCCCATATCTGACTCTGCATCTCCAATCATCCCCACCTGAGCCCAATTCATTCCCAGACTAAGTGAGAAGACTGAGGGAACAGGGGGAGAATTAAACCTTTTTTGTAATAGAAAGAACAACATGGTTTCCTTTGATCATACGGTCATGTTCTTTCTACCTCATTCTTTAAACGTGAGGCTCTACAATGACACCAGAAAAATATTAGCAGATCAAAATAAGTTAATACACAGTGGTTAAGCCCTGGCTGGTGTGGCTCAGTGGATTGGGCTTGAGCTGCAAACCAAAGCGTTTCCAGTTCAATTCCCAATCAGGGCATATGCCTGGGTTGTGGGTCAGGTCCCCAGTAGAGGGCGCATGATAGGCAACCACACATTGATATTTCTCTCCCTCTCTCTCTCCTTCCCTTCCCCTCTCTCTAAAAATAAATAAATTACATCTTTCAAAAAAATACACAATGGTTAAGACACATTAGAATCTGGCCAGATAATTTTTTTCTTTTTTGGCATATGGGTTAAATCCTCTCTAATAGCCTTGATACTTACGCCCTATGTTCACTTTAAGAAACCTATTTGATCCAAAGCACTTTATCAACCATTTCAGTTCTAGCACAAGGGAGCCAGATGCCCATAAGGACGTAGCCTTCATAGGAGGGCTTCTGACAAAGCTCCACCATTACACCCCTCTACCTCTCTGGCTCCCTCCTTAACCCAGTATTTTCCTGCTCTCCTCCTTTCCAGGGGGAAGTTTTGTTTTCAATGAACAAGTCTGCTTGCTACAAACAAAGGAAATGGAGGATTCCTAGCCTCTGCTTCTCTTTCCTGGAGCATCTTCAAAACATGACAGCTGCTCAGCATCTGTGGGAAAGAGTTTCATTAAAGGAGGGGGGAAGCGCTGACTCAATCCAGTGGACAGGGAAGTCAAAGGTACAGAGAGCTCCATCAGTACTCCCGCTGTCCCCAGAAAGGAAAAGAACCAAACCACGAGGCTTCTCACTCCGAGGCCACATGAAGGCAATGAAGGAAAATTACTTCCAAAATTACTTCCCTGAAGATCCTCTCAGCAGGGCTGTAATCGGGCACCCACGGTAGTCAGTGTTAGCCACAGCAGTGAACAGCCACTCTGCCATCGCATGTACAGAAGGCATCTTGGAGTAAAGGTCTGGGTGACTTTTGAATTGATTTCTCATAATATAATCAATAAATGCATTATTACGACCCACTAAATCCTGCAGACATTACTAGGAGCTATGAATTGTGCTTTGCATTAGGGTCTTAAGTCTCCACAAAAGGACAAATGAAATTGATTGATTGCACCACTTATCAAAATTTACAGACAAAAAAAAAAAAGAAAAAAGAAAAGAAAGAATGAAAAAAAAAACCATCCCACTGCCCAATCAGCATATCCTCACATTACAGTCCAATTTTGTTTAATCTCTCAAATTGGCTTTTATATTTGGAGGCATGTTGTCCCATCATGTCAAATATACATTTCTTTAGAAACCTACTCAGATTTTCTTCTAAATGTAGGCCCTCTGAGAGAATCAGGAACATAAAGAAAATTGCTGCTATTGACATTCATAGTTAAGGAGACAAGCAAAAGCCCACATTCTCCTGCTTTTAACTTTTTCTCTCTTTCTCCAATGAGATGCCAAATACTAATTCCAAATTTCTTAAGTGTTCATGAAGAAAACCCAAACCCCAGACCAAGACACCACTGGGAAATGCTTAATGAGCTAGAAAGTGTGATTTATTTGTTCCTTAAAACTATCTTGAAAAAATAATTTAGATCATAGAGCCAAGCATATAGACTTCCCCTGGAAACAGCAAACCATATTCCCTTGGTGCAGAAAGGGGCTTTCATCACCCGTCGATCCTCTCCAGCCACAGCCCAGCCGATGGAAGGCAGACACCTCACCAGAGGGAGCCAGGATGCAAGCCCAGCACAGTGAGCTGGGTTTCCTCTCCAGAATCTGAGCTGAGACACAAGAACTGAATCAATAGTACGATCACATGTGCACGAATTATGAGAAGGATCACGTAGAATCATGCTGAAGCCACCATACTGGGCTGTGTGCCGATAAAGCCATTTGAGTTTGGGAAGGGAGGTTCGAAATCTGACATGAAAAGAACAAGCGGACTTAAATGGCAGGAAGCACCTCGCTCCTTTCCCAGTTCTGGTTTCCGCCTGATACGTCTCTACTTTGTTTTCTATTCTGAAACATTCATGTTCTACACTAGTGCTGTATTTTTATTCCTGAAAAGCGGTAAACCTTAAAAAAATATGGTTATAACTGGCCCAGGTTGCCAGTTCACATGTAAGATCAAATTGTGTACTGATTGAGCATGAAAATATTGTACACAGAGGGGTAAAGGAAAAGTATTCCTCAGCATAGTGGATGCTCCTATTTTGAATGTAGCAGGGAACCAACGTCTTCAGCGGTATTTCCACCCTCTCGCTGTCACCACTTTCAAGTAGTCAGGTGTTGTGTAGCCTGCGTACCTCGGGCATCATATATTGCATCATTGGTTATGGTCCTTTGGTTAACACTCATACTTATTTTTACCATACAGAGCTATTTTGTTTACTCCAATGGTTCTAAGAAATCCTTTGAGAAAAAGAAGAGTGTTTCTTTTCTTTCACAACATTCGGTTCATTTTCTCAACCCTTGGGAATCCCAGAAAGATGGCCTGATTTCTCAAAAATTTACCAGCTCTTACTCTCATGGCCCATATTTAGAAAATTGACATCAGAGGAAATTTTAGGAGCAGTCAGTTTGAAAACAACAAGACGAAACGTTATCAAGCTTCAGGAAGTACTGGTTTTACATTTTATTCTCCTCTTCCCACCTACCAGTGCACGCAACTATGTTCATTTGCTCTGCCTCTATCACACCCCCGGGTGCAGGGAGCTGCTCCTGCCTGAAGGAACCCCTCCGCCTCTGGGCTGGGCGTATCCTCTTTCACTTTTAATCGTCATGAGGCCCTCTTCTTTCCGTCTCTTCCTTCCCTGTGCACCCCTTACATCTCGCCCCCCGGTGTTCCTTCATCACAGCTCACACGTGTACGCCTTCTCGACCGACTTCCTCTGTATTCCAAGATGTCCAGAAAAAAGAACTAGACAGAGATTGAAGACACAGGCACCAGTTCAAGTTCTGCCACTGTCATTTGAACAATCTTATCCTTTCATTTTTTCATCTATGTAATTACAGAGTTCAAACAGATGACTTCCAAGAGCGTTTCTAGTTGTAAAGTTCTGTAACTTTGTAAGTTGTCTGTAATGGAAAAGGCTCTAAAGACATTTCGTTATTATATCTTTGTGTCCTCAGTAGCTAGCACAATTTGAGGTAGCTGGGCGGAGCCTAGGAAAGGTCTGCTGCGTGGGGCTAAAACCCCTCCCACTGAGTGTCCCTAAGGTCCCGTCTCCATGTGTCAGTGCAGTGAAATGGGAAAATGCATATTCTCCCGGTGTCAGAGGTAGGCAAAATAACCTGAAAAGAACCTTCTTCATAAAAGGAGTCAAACTAATACTAGACTACAATTTCCAGGTGTCTGCAAATCACGAGAAGGGTCTTTTGTCAAAGGCACAAGCATTAGAATGAGACAAGCAAACTGGTGGGGGACAGTGGAATTTGATTGCTCCTTTCAGCCCTTTATGTCTTCAATGACATTAATCCACAGAATCACAACTGGATTTTTTCATAGAAAATAAAGTGAAATGGCTAAATCCTTCATATTGGGTGGTGTAGTTTGGATTATAATGTCAGGGATATGCTAGGATGGATGATAAGCAGGAGTGACTGGTAGAAAATGAGTGTGGGTAGTCACAAAAATTCTGTGGAGAATTCTGTATGTGTAAAAACTGGGATATTGAGAATTTGAACCAAAGTCACGTGAACCTTCAGGAAACAGAAGCTGCAACTGACATCTGGGTGACACATTTATTTCTTTGTCAGTAACAGCCCACCAATGCATTACTGGTCTACTATAAAATAAATGTGATGAATTATAAGGAATTAATATTTAAAAATTACATACAAATGTCAGGATGTTATAATTAAGACAGCACCAATCATAATGAAAATATTGCGTTTGAATACATAGAATTCCTAATGACACAGCTCATGAAAACAAGTCTCCTCTATGTATTGACTAACAAATAACTTGCCTTAGCTTAAGTGAGACTTCGTTTGCTTTTATATGTACCCAAAAATATTAAGTAAAATTAAAAAGAAATTATCTCCAGTCTCTGCCTTGTAAAAATTTACCATACCAATAACATTTAAATCAAAGCTGTCAGTAAGAGAAAATCACCTACAACAGGTCAGTAATATATTGAGGAATAGAGAGACTGAAGTAAAAGATGGTCACCTATTAACTAATTACTGGACAGTTTTCACCCTGTTCAAGTTCACATTCAGAGCAAGATCTAATATATTACATGTGGTATTCGTCTTGTCTCCTATGTCTCCAACCATTCTTTCATCAGGAGCCATTTACCATAACACCTAAGATTATTCATCTCGGGATATACTTGACTCATGAGTGAAATCATTCCTTGAGAGGGAAAAATCATGTGACCCACAATCATATATGAGGCTGGGATGTGACAAGAAAGAAAATTAAATAAAATGGAGTTATGCCAAGGTGAGCTTCAAAACAGACTCCTCCCCAAAGTGCAAAATGTATTATTTTAATATAAAAGATAATACATGTTTACTGCAGGAAGTTAAGCAATGTAGAATAGAATAAGTAGGAAATGCCACCCAACATGTACCAGAGATAACCAGTGTTAGCATAATTGACAAACACCTTTATAGACATATTTTTTATGTAAAAATGTAATTGTAAAATTATATATAAATAAGTTCATAATTTATGCTAGCTGCTTGTCCCTGGTGTTGATCTACTTAAGCTGCTATAAAAAAATGCCACATTCTAATGATCTCATTTAACCATAACTACCTCCTTAAAGGTCCAATCTCCAAATACAGGCACATTGGGAGTTGGGGTTTCAACATAAGAATTTTGGGGAGGCACAACTCAGCCCATAACAACCCTCATAAAAGTCTTAGAATGTTTAAATTCAAGTCAATACATATGGTCATTTTAATGGTGTCCTAATGTTCCCTTGTATGAATACACTATCATTTAAATCATCACACACTTATGTTGTTTCCAATTGTCCTGATACTCTAAAAAAATGCAGCAATGAAAACACATATAGGTGTATGGGCGTGTATGTTTGCATCCTTTTTCAAAAATCACTTTAGAATAAATTCCAAGTAAAAGATCACCTTGTAGGAAGTGAGGCTATTGAATAATGACACCAAAGGTGCTGCCATGCTTTTTAAGCTTTTATTTATTTATTTTTAGAAAGAGGGAAAGAGGGGTAGAGAAAGAGATGGAGAGAAGAAAATAACAATGGTATTATAAGATACCCAGAAAACAATGAACAAAATGGCAATAACTACAGTCCTATTAATAATTACTTTAAACGTGAATTGACTAGATTCTACAATCAAAACCTAGAGTGGCTGAATGGATTAAAAAAACAAGAGTCAACTACACACTGCCTACCAGAGACTCACCTCAGCTTTAAGGACATGCACAGACTGGACGAGGAGGTATGGAAAAGATACTCCATGCAAATGAAAAGTCAAAAGAAAGCAGCAACATCTATGTTTATAGCAGCCAAATTGACTTTAAGACAAACTTTTACAAGAGACAAAGAAAGTCATTATGCATGGGGTCATTGTTCACGTGTGTGCATTCCAGTCCAGGCTACATGGAAACCATTCTTGTTACATTAGCAATGGCTGGATTTTTTCCAGACAGAGCATTTTATTTATATATGTAACTAGATAGCTACATGTGTGTGATGTATGTATATATATGGCAGCTATGTATATATATATGTGTGTGTGTGTGTATATATATATAGAGAGAGAGACCTGTATATATGAATATTAGTCAGGCATAAAAAAAGGAATCCTGCCATTTGTGACAACTCAGATGGACTTTGAAGACATTATGCTAAGTGAAAGAAGTCAGACAAAGACAGACAAATATTGTGTGGTTTCACTTATATGTGGAATGTAAAAACCACCAAACTCACAGATACAGAACAAATCAGTAGCTGCCAGAGGCAGAGGCTGGGGGTTGGAAAATGGGTGAAGATAGTCAAAAGGTGCAAACTTCCGATTATAAGATTAAAAGTATTAAGCCTATAATATACCACATGGTGACTATAGCTAATAATACTGTATTGCCTATTTGAAAGTTACCAAGAGAATAGATATTAGCAGTTCTCATCACAAGAAAAAATGGTAACTATGATAATAGATGTTTATTAAATTTATTGTGGTAATCATATCATTATATATGTCAAATCATTATTTTGTACACCTAAAACTAATACACTGTCAAGTCAATCATATCTCAATTTTAAAATAAGTTTAATAAGTATTATTGTCCCCTATGTTTTCTAATTATGGTTAGTATATGCAAAAGCCATTGATTTTTATATATGTTATACCCAGCTTTTTAATTGATCTTTTATTAGTACTACTAGTTTTTCAGTTGATTCTTATAAGTAATAGTCATAAATCTTTAGTTTTTCTATTTAGCAGCATTTAGAATAGACAGATAAAATAAAGGGTCAAAAAATTATGTGTTCAGTTAAACAGATAACACAAGTATCTCCTGCATAATATTTTAGATATATTAATACTAAAAATATTTTTGTTTTTATGAAATTCACAGTTATTCAACTGGGTGTTCTATGTTTTTATTTGCTAAATCTGGAGTGTCTACTTGCATTGCTAGCATTACAAGGATCATGCCAAAAATGGTGATCAGAGCATTACTGCACTATTCCTGATTTCACTTGGAAGGACTACAGTGTTTCGCTAAGCACTTTAAAGACTGCTGACTTCAATATTATAAATTTCACAGGGGTAGGAACCATTCACGGATTTGTGAACCCGATTCCAGCACAGTGCCTGGCATGCAGCCTGTGTTCAATAGATTCCAGCTAAGTCAATAATAGATGTCCTTTATTATGTTAGCATCCTTTAGTAAAGACCAACTTTTATAGCTTTAGTTTTATTATTTTGTAACACTGTGTTGGGATGTTTAACTCAAGTGGCAAACAAAACGTGAACGCCAAATCAGATGTGGAGCCACAGTAGTTAAGAGTTCGGTCCTAGAGTCATGCTGCCCAGGTTCGCATCTCACCTCTGCTTTTTACCGCCTTCTGATTCTGGGCACATTCTCTCTGAGTCTCAGTTTGCACTTCTATAAAATGAGAGCAATGATAGCAGCCACCCCGTAGAGTTAACATGAGGATAAACCAGGGAAAAATTATGGTAAATAATTATCACGGTGCCAGTCACTGAGCATTTTAATAAGTGCTATCTACTAATAGAAGTTAGTTTCATAGCAAGGGCCTAAGCACTCTTCTAAACAGTTTACATATATTTTATTTTAAGTAATAAAAGTAGCAAGCTTCACCTTGGTATCTATTTTCTTAAGTAAGGAAAACAAAGATAAAAGAATTTTCCAAAAGTCTGTAAATTAGTAATAACAGAAGACTTCCAAGAGAAGAGCCAGTGATTCTCCAATTGTGTTTGGGGACCAGCAGCATCAGTATGATCGTGTATTAATTTGCTATTGCTGCTGTGACAAATCACCACAAAATTAATGATTAAAATGACACAAATGTGTCATCTGACAGTTTGTGGAGGTCAGCTGGCTGTGCACAGTGTGGCTCAAGTTGTCCTCAGCCTAGAGAGTCTCACTGGCCAGAATCAAGGTACTGTCAGGGCTGAACTTCTTTCTAGAAGCTCTGGAAGTGAATCCACCTTCGAGCTCATTCAGGTTTTTGTCAGAATTCAGTTCCTGAGGGACTGAGGGCCCTGTTTCTTTGAGTTATGTGGGACCGTTCTCAGTTTCTAGAGGCCAAACACAACCTTGGATTGCAGTCCCTACCTCCAACTTCAAAGCGAGCAAGGGTAGAGTGAATGTTTCTCCAGGTTCAACTCGCTCTGACCTCTCCTGCTTTGCAGGGCTCAAGTGACTGCACTGGGCCCACTGAAATAATCCAGGGTCATCTCCTGTTTTACAAGTCAGCTGATTAGTAACCTGAATTCTTAGACTGGTGTTTGACTGAATAACCTGGGAATGGGAATCCTGGCGGCATATCTTTAGAATTCTGCCTATGACACCTGGGAACTTTTAGAAATTAAAATTCTCAGGCCCCATCCCAGATTTATAAGACTGTCGGGGGGTGGGGGGTGGTCCAGCAATCTGTGGTTTAACAAGCCCTTCAACTGACTATAATTCAAGCACAGTAAGGTTTGAGAACAATGAGATCGGTGGAAGGGTTAAAACATACGGTTTGATTTCAAACCTTAAAGTTAAGCCAAGAACATCTGTTCTCAATTTTAAAGTGATTTTCTGGAAGAAACTTACTTAAACAAATTCTTTTTTAATAATACATGACTATGTTACTTACATTATATCAATCTTATTGAATCCAGTATTATTCAATGGTGATGGTTCTCAATTTGTTTTAATGGATACAAATGGAATTTTTGTTTCCCTAACCAAAAGAGTTCTTTGTATATAACTTCTTGAAATGAGTCATGTTTAAGGGGAAAAGTCCTTAACCAGGGAGGATAATGTGTAAGGACACACGAGGAGCTCCATGCAGGAGAATAGAAACCCCTTCATCTCTTGGTAGTTAGGGGAATTGAGATGAACTTCCCAGGTGCCCCCTTGACTTGCAAATTTTTTCCTCATTTTTTTCTGACTGCTTCTGAAGTCTCAATTACAACTTTCAAATGAAATTGGATTGATGCAGAAGAAATTGGGTACAAGGGGAAAGAGGAGGAGGAAAGCCAAAAGCTGGCTCTAGAAAATGAGTCTTCCAGTTGGTTTCCCAACTGGCCAGATTGTGTGTACATGAAGTTTGCAAATGTAGGCCAGAAGGGAATTATTTCCTTACCAAAACGTGCTAAAGAAATCATTTTATCCTATGTAACTATATTCAATTCTCTAAAGACATTTTTAAATGAAAGAATAACGTGATATAAAACCTCTTTGAAAATGAAATGGCAAAAGATTGACATAGTTGCCCTAGCCTCAAATATAATAATGCACTTACCTAAATTGTGATGACCCATCTTCACTTAAATTTGCCTATTGTCTATAAAATTTGGAGGTGCACAATCATAGCTAGATTAATCTTGACACAGGAGTAATTATAGAATGCTTCCTGGAATCTCAATTTATACACATTGAAACCTCTGCCAAAACCTCAGGGGACTTCAGGCATATAATTGATTTCTTTTGTCATATCTTACACTGGAGGATCCAGGTTCTGAATCAACCTAAAAGTAATGTGATCATTACTAGAGACTAGGCCCACAGATATAGTCAAATTAATCTATCATAATTGCTAGAGACTGAAGGTTTGTGGCCCCCCAAAAAATATATTTAATACATTAATTATATATATATTAATCCCTAATGGTCAATGTGATTGTAGCAGGGTGAATCTGGCCAGATCATTGGGGAGCAGGGGAGAAACCCCAAGGCAGCAGGAGAGCCTGGCCTCCTGGAGAAGGGAGGGGCTGCCGCAGGGAAGGCTGCCTAAGGCAACTCTAAACAAAGCCAACTGTGCTGCAGGACGCAGACCTGTGCTAAAGACTCTGACCCCTTC
Source organism: Trachops cirrhosus (assembly GCA_028533065.1). NCBI lineage: Eukaryota > Metazoa > Chordata > Mammalia > Chiroptera > Phyllostomidae > Trachops > Trachops cirrhosus. The sequence continues at coordinate 76,534,717 of CM052538.1, read as the reverse complement.
CAGAAAGTGGCAGCCAGAAGAGAGGCAAAGGCACTTGGGGGCTGACAGACATAACAGACGTTAGCACACAATAATTGAAAAGCCAGTGCTCTGTGTCACAGAGGTTTGTGGGCCAAGACTTTAAAACATATTACACGAAGAAGTGCTCCCTTTCTTTCTTGCCTCTTGCCCCCAATTGGCATGGGGCATGGGAGCGATCACAGGACCCAGAGACACTCAGCCCACTTGGGGCTGTTTGCCTCACACGGTCAGGAGCCAGCACACGGAGGTAGAGTCCCACTCTGGGACAAGTCTTGCTGTGTGCCACCTCTTGAGATTCAGCTGTTCTGCACTGCATGATATGGGCCCAGGCTGGGCCTCTTCTCACCACAAGGGTCTGGAACTGTGCCCCTGCTCTTATGCTAAGGGTGGTGGCACACAGAGGTGTGGGCAGGGAACACTCACTGGTCCTGGCGAGAGTAACCTTGGACCCCAGAACCCCACAGATGGAGCTTCCCCTGCACCACCAGCTGGAGTAACCTAGCAACACACCCCAGACCCCAAGACAGAGAGGAAGCTGCGTGAGACAATGGTGACTCTGGAACCCGCAAGTGTGTACCCCAGAGAGAGACAGCCTGAAAGCTGGAGAGATTGAGAACCATTCGTGTAGCCTCCTTGGGCTCTGAAAGGACCAGTAAGCATGACAGGAAACTTCTGGGCATGGGTTTAGATTTCTCTTTCTGGGAACAAGGGAATTTCTGTGTTTTGCTGAAAAGGTTGGCTTGGAGCAGGGTACCCTGCTTCCCCTCCCCCCACATTGGGTACCCTGTTAATAAAGACCTTTTTCCTCCTCCACCAGTCCTCATGTTATGCTTGTGCACAGTGGCAGGTGGCCAGACCCCAGGCTGCTCCCAGACATGATGAAAGCAGGAGGCGGGGCCTTTACGAAGTGATTAGGTCGTGAGTGTGAAGCCCTCATCAATGGGATTAGTGTCCTATAAAAGAGACCCCAAATGTGAGGGCATTTAGAAGATAGTCATCCATGAACCAGGAATAGGGCTCTCATTAGACACCAAATCTGCTGGTGCCTTGATCTCCTCCTTCCCAGGCTGCAGAACTCCAAAATAAATGTCTTGTTTATAAGCCGCCCAGTTGGAGGTATTCTGTTGTAGCAGCCTGGACGGACTGAAACGATGCAGGCACACCTGGATGATGCTGCAGGTTTGGTTCCAGACCACTGCAATAAAGCTTGTAATCTTTTTGTTAGTAGTGGATCTTGCCTTTAATTTGGAAAAAAGCAGCATCTGTGAAGTGCAATAAAGCACAGCACCATAAAACAAGGTATGCCTGTAATGTTTTGTTTTGTTGTTATTGTTTAAGTTTCTAAAATGTGCAGAACAACTCTCCACCACCAGTGCAAAAAGCTCAAGAAAGTGTTTGTGTAAAACTGCCAGCAGAATCAGCTCTCAGGATGCACATAGTGAAGACTATGGAGATGAAGGGCCAGATATGTCAGGAAAATTGTTAAAGACCTGATGGACTGGGGTCCCTTCAATATATATATTTTAAATACTCCACTAAAGCAAACTTGCAGCTAAACTTGTCACTTTATAGGGGAGATTAGCCAAAAATTACATAAAGTGGTCTTTCCTGCTAATCTTTTCTTCTCCCTGTGTGTTTCTGAAGCAGAAACAGTTACAATTCTATTTCAAGCTTTAAAAAAAAAGCCCCAACCTCATCCCCCTGGCATTAGACCTGGTTTATCATTTCCTCCCACGGGCATTTACACAGGAGTATTGCGTTAATGTGGCATGTCAATAAATTGAGAATCTCAGAGTTAAGGTTAATCAAAATAATGTAGGTGATAGCAGTTAATTCTCGGGAGGATTGGAGTCCTCATCAGAAGCTGGCTGCATATGAGAGGGGAAGAAAAAAAAAATGTTAAAGCCACGGCTCTTTCAGTAGAAATCTCCAGGTCTCAGCTGGCACACAGGCTCAATTATCGGCTTTTAGCTTAGTGGAAAGTCAAGCCTCCCCGAGCGCACTGGTGCTCCAGGCATTTTATTGGCTCATTAAATATAGGATTTTGCTTTTCAGCTGCAGCCAAATGTGATGTGCTATCCAAATAGAAAGTATGATGAGAACTGAAATAGCTGACACATGCGCTTCCTTTTCCCCTTCTCTGAGCTTCTCTCTTTCCACCCAGCTCCTATCTGCTTTATTACTATCACAGGATTCACACAGAAATAAACAGCAAGAGGTCCCACAGCAGGTTCTGCACATAAAGACTCAAACCTCAATCACTTACTCACAAAGTACGTTTTAGGTGTGTGTGTGATGAAGTCACTCAGATGCATTTCCTTCCCCCGAATGGCTCACAAAGCACATGACAATGAGGAAAATAGACCCAGAGGACTAAAACATTACTAAACAAATATCAGCTAAGCAACCTAAAAGGTCTTCAGGTCAGCAATCATTCATGAACATGAGAAAACATTGGAAAGTTTCTTGATGAGATCCGGAAAAGTCAAGAAGAATTTTTGCCTCTTTTACTCATCTTAATAAAGAATAACTTATTCTCTAAATTAATCTCAAACCTTCATCTCCTTTTGGAATAGTGACCTGTTCTATGCATGTGTAGGCCTCGACTTTTAACAGTAAAAATAAGTCAATACAATGGAGGTGGCGGAGCGGAGAGAGTACTGGACACCATCCCAACGGACCCAGAGGTTCCCGTCTCTGCACTTACCCACATTCTTCCTTCCTCTCTTCAAAGTAAGCAGCTTAGAAAAGCTGACAAGATATATCTAAAACCATCTGCTACACACATAATCCTACTGGATTAATTAAAAAATAATAGTAAATATTAAACCAAGATGAGTAAAGTCGTGGTAAACTTGAATGCATTCATATGGTACCATTGGCTTTCTACAGTAATGAAACAGTTAATTGATGAAACCCTAAGAGCAACCTGGTAAAATATGTATTAAGAACCAAAAATATGTGTATATCTTTTGAATGAGAAACCCCCCTCAAGTAATTTATCTGAAAATAAATAAATAAATAGAGTAAGTCATATACTGAAAATTATGTAAAAAAAATTACTGAGCCCTGTCAGGATGCATGCTGAATACTTACCCCACAAAGATGAATAAGAAATTGTCTTGGGGTATAATACTCAACCCCTTCTCTGTGAAGTTGGGGAAGACAGGGACATAAATAATTGCAATATGATAAAAAAAGACACATCACCTGAAATATATGCTAGGTACAGTAGTAGGAGGAGACACGAGAAGAAATAAAGGAGCATTCATTCCACACCTTTCGTAAGTGTGCTAGGCTCTGAGAGGTAAGCAAGGCATTTCCGTATTCATGACAGAAGGCTGCAGGGATCGCGTATGCTGGGGCTTCACCCTGTGCTTGATGCCATCACTGAGGATTTGCAGAGGAATGACAGACTCAGATCTGCATTCTGCGAAGGGGATTTTGTCACCACTGTAGAAAATGGGCTGGGGCAGGGTGAGCAGCGGGATTGGAGACAGTGAGACCAGATTCAGATGGGAGTCTACGGCACTAGTCCAGCTGAGGAATCACAAAAGCTTGAACGAGGTTAGTGGCAGAGGGGACAGAGAGAAGACCAATTCAAAAGGCCTGGTGCGGCAGGCCTCTGACATTCACAAGGGGTTTGTCCTTGCAGTCCCTGATCTGGTGAGTATGGCCGTGTTGACAGAAGTGCCTAGCTTTCTCCCACGTAACTTTTCATTTCCATTTAGAGATTCCTATTCTGTGTCTAAAAACCACAAGTTAAATAACTTCTAATTTTTCATTACATCTTTCTCTTCCACTGGAGCAGTTTTTGCACTCAAACTGGAATGCCCATCAAAATCCCCTTCACAACGATCTAACTGGTTTCAACGCTGGTCTGAACCACTGACACGTGACACTACACTCTTCAGCCAGATGATTTTCTTAGGCTGTTTTCTTCCTCGTCATCTCTGCCATTAGCAAAAAATAGTAAGTATTCAGTTATTTACAGGATCATATTTCATTAGATATAAAGTCTTATTTTTGTCACTGCCAATGCTAGGCCAGGTAAGGAACCACCAAGCTGAGTGTGAAGGCAGGATGGGTTTTGGAGAGACCTAGGCACGGTGAATCACTTCTGCATTTTACTGTATGATACCCCACATTAAATTTGGCTCAGGATGTAATGAAGTTACATTTGCAAAGCAATTGGTACAGTATCTGGTATAGAGGAAGCATTCAGAAAATGTTAGCAACACAATGTAATTTGAAGTCAGGTAACTATTTTTTTCCAGTTAATGAATATGAACCTTCTACCTCAGGCCAAAAAGATTTTAAATACACTTAGAATAGATACAAATATACAAAAAAAAGAGGGCTACACAGGTATCAAAAGCATATGCTAAAAACTATATATACTAGTACGTAAGGATGCCCAAGGTCATTGTTAAGTAGAAATGCCAAGTTGAAGACATGTAGGTAGCATGATCTTATTTGTGTACAAAAAATTAAAATTTTTGTCTCAGGAATATATCAAACTTTACAACTCAAAGTATCTCATACTTTCAAAATAAAGTGGTGAAAAGTTTCACCACAGTTTTAGGGAAAATATCCGTGTGCTATTTCCAGGATAACATGGCGTATAAGCCCTGACAACACTTTTGGCATCCTTCGCAGTCCACAAAAGTTCTCATGTTAAGACTGGCTAAGGATCTTGCAAAGTCATTTCTCAGTGATTGTTGAAGTGCTTTAAAGTTCAGACTCTTCTAAATATGGGTACTCCCACAATGTTCTGTTTTAATTTTTAATCTTTGAAGAGTTTCCATGTCTGTAAAGCGTCATTCAATCCCACTGGGATTCGTGCAAATTGACGCTTGTACCTCTGATATAAAAATACACCTATTTTTTCTATTTTATATTATCGTCTACAATGAAAAAATGTGAATGGGTCATCTCTCTGAGGTGCTGCCTCACCAGAGGAAAAATATCAGAAAAATGCTGCCAGTAAGTAAGTCCCAAGTTTGAAACTCCACCCTACCCAGTAAGACAGAGAGAATTTGGGCACAGGAATTCCTTGAGATATAACTGTACATAACTGAGAGATACAAGGCTAAGGTCTTGCTGCTTAGGGTGTGGTCTTCTAACCACCAGCAGCAGCAGCAGCTCCTGACAGCTTGCTAGAAATACATCTCAGGCCTCATCCCATACCAACCGAACCAGAGTCTGCATTTTAACAAGATCACCAGATGATCTGTAAGCACATTGAAGTTTGAGGAGGACTGAACTGTAAATCAGTAACTCCTTTGGGCACTGTCATTACATGTTTTTTCAGGGAAAAACACTTTATATATTCATTTTTCTATAAACCATTTTTTATTATTCACATTACTATAATATGGCTATTCCATTTTTTGCTACTTAAATATATACCTTAAATGCTGCTGTTTTTCTTTTGGAAAATCCATTTCTTTGTATTCTTTAAATGCCCCATTTTTAGAAAACTAACCATCATTTAAACTGAAAGAGAAAAATACTCTAAGTGAAGCACTTTAAGAGTAGCCCAAGAATAGTGCAAACCACAAAGGCATAGATTTACTAAGAGGCAGAATTGACATGACTGAGCGAAACTGGATATGGAGACAAATGGAAGAAGAATTAAGAGTCGCTCTTGGATTTCTGGCTTAGACAAGTGGATGGAGGCTGGAACCCACTCACCAGAGGAAGGTGTGTGCTTTTGGAAGAAAAAACCATGAATTTAACATTTGACCACGCTGATGCTTGTGGATTGTCTAGCTGGATATACAGGTCAGTCTCAGAGGAGGAGTTTGAGTTGATAAGATAGTGCGGGTCACTTACGCAAAGCTCCTCCAGCATCAGGGTCTGGTACCTTCATTCTATCTCTGCCTAACTGGAGCCAATTAACGACTAGAGTAGCTCTGATGTCCTCCACAGTGTCTATGTGCAATCTTCAACATGTCAGCTAGACGTGTGCATCCATCATAAAACCATATTATTTTTACTCCCCAGCCATGGAGGGCCCTTGAGGTCCATCTATCAAGGCCATTTGAGGCCATTTCAGGGAGTCTGCACCGGAGTCGCCGGACCCAGGCAGGACAAATATACATTCCTGATGTTAACTTAAGCTGGGTGGAAGACTGAACTTCTCCCCCAAATTCTGCAGCCTAAAACCAGAAGTTGCCATAGTCAATCTGCTGACATCTACAAAATGCATGTTGCTCTTCACAACTTGTATGTCATGATTTTCCATGAGGCATCTCTTGCACTGGTCACCCTCAATGACAACCGCATCGGTACCTTTGCCTCTAAAATAAATATCGACCTGACGCAAGAGTAGAACTCAGCCCTGAAGTATAAAGGCTGGAAAGCTGCCAGGAAGAAAAGAAGGAAACGTATTAGGTATTGTCTCCCATGAGTATGAAATCATTAAAAAATCTTTCAAAGAGAAGTTAACTTTTTGCCTTTATTTATATACATTTTTGTTTTAAAATCTGACAGTTCAGCAAGTAAAGGTATTTCATTAATTTGGTACAATAATAAATTCAAATCATTGCAAAGAGAAACTGCACAGTGTGTTTGGGGTTTTGAATTTTTCAAAAACTTACCTAGTATACAATATTAATTATAGAACTCGAGTTTGGATACTTTTTTTTCCTTTCTGGACAACAGCAGCTCCAGACCCCAGAAGTGCTACAGGTGTAGAAGAAAAGGTGTCCTCATACCCATTCCATAAGGTTTCTTTCATTACAGGAACATTAAGTTTCTTTCAATGTTTCATTGAATCCTAAAAATAGACAACCTGATTCAAGCAGGAATGAAACATCAGGTTGGGAAGTAGCTTGTGTTTCAGCTGAGCTTGGCTATTTGGGGAAATGGCTGCTTCTTTCTGCTTCAGGTGTACTTTCTGATAGCCAGAGGAGAGGTACCTGGGAAAAGTAATTACTACTTCAATGTTCAGACAAGGAGCATTCATTAGGGCCCAATGTCTGGACTCTGATACTCTGGCATCTCATCAAAATCAATGCAGGAGGAGAAAACAATGTATTATTACTTTTTAAATATTTTATTTATTTACTTTTAGAGAGAGGAAGGGAGGGTGAAAGAGAGGGAGAGAAACATCAATGTGTGGTTGCCTCCCAGGAGCCCCCTACTGGGGACCTAGCTTGCAACCCAGGCATGTGCTCTGACTGGGAATCAGACCAGGAACGCTTTGATTCACAACCCAGCACTCAATCCACTGAGCCACACCAGCCAAGCCTTTTTTTTTAGTAATTTAGCAAAAAAGTTGGTCAATAGTCACATGTCTTTTATATAAACTTAAAGAAAATATCTGAATAATTCAGTCTTTCTGCTACGTAGCTTCTCAATAGTCATCTACTTATGTACCTACAGTCAGTAAATGCATACGGGATGCTCATATGAGACTGACCACGAAGATTGGAGTTGGGGTGTGAGCATTCACCAGATTGGAGGAACATGGCCCCTGTTAACATCAGTCATTGAGGCAGCTCTTTCTCAGAGTGACCACTTTGGTTAAGAAAGAAATCTGTCATAGATATCACATGACTAATATTTTTGTGAGCTTCCTCCCCTGATGACAGGTGCAGCAAAACATGATTTCAAAGATTGAGCAAATGAGATTCCTATGGCCCTTGCCTATTGGCTGTGTTGTTTCCTAGATTCCATTTATTGAGTACATGTCAGGCGCTATTCTAGATACTTCACAGCCATCATCTAATTTGATCCTCATATAGGCCCTAGGAAGTCAAATTTCAGTTAAAGAGATGGCTATCACTTGTTCTTTGCTCCCATATCCTTATTACATTTCAGGAAAGGATGGCATTCCTATGACAAGTGCCTGACCTGCCAGGTCACTGTTGACTAAACCAGAGATGGACACCTGACACCAGGTAAACTGTTCTAATCAATCTTAAATTTGTAGGAATTTGCAGTTGGGTATAGAGAAACCAAGTTGATCTCTGATGAAGATTAGAATAAATGTTCTAATGGAGAAGCCACTTTGGATCCATTTGCAGGTCTTCAAAAAGGATAAAGAATGGTACATAGACCATTTGGCCTTAAGAAAGATGGACTGAACCAGAAGTCACGTTGGTACCCAACTATATTTCAGTTCCTAGATTCACTTGCTTAAGAGGCATTCCACACTTCTTGTCCTCATGGAGTTCTTAAAACACCCTGTCTCTTAATAAATATTTCTCTTTTCTTCTTAAACTACTTTGAGTACATTTTATTCAGTACAACACACTGGCCTCTAAAAGAGTATTCTTATCCCCATTTTGTTGATGAGGAAACAGACTCACAGAGGTTAAATACGTTGCTCAATATCATGCAGACAGTAAAAAGTAGAATTCAAGCTCAAGTTCGTGTGACTCCAAGGTCTGTGCTTTCAGCACTAGATTAATTTAGATCAAAAAATTTCAACACATTGCAAACTGCTAAAGACATCTAAATCTACTAAGCTAGAGCCTTTGTGATTTGTAGAAGTTACTGCTGTGTCTTCTTCAAGTTTAACATGCAAAACAAATGCTCATTGGAAACAGACAGGCGTAGTGTCCATATTTTCATCCACATCATTAAGTCAAGGGAAGTGAAACTTCCTGCTTTCTAGCTGAGTTGGCCTTCTTTCGAGGAGCCAAGTCTAATTGCTTTTGCAGAACACATATATCTCCAGGAAGTTAGACCCATCTTCTCCCAAGGAAAAATTACATTTTCTTCTGGTCAATTTTCTGTGTACAATTTATCATCACTAGACCATCCTTATTGTTTATCTTCATGGACGATTTCCCAGAAGAAATTGACATATATTTTCTCTCTTTCTAACTAGCCATGAACCCGGAGTTACTCATATAACTTCTGAACAGTCCAGCTTTAGGTTTAACTATTATCCCTCCTCTGTGGAGAAAGAAACTCACTCGAGTGATCCTGTTGCCCTTCCTGCACTCTCTTGGCACTGGTCCTGGGGTGTGAGGCCTCACCACTCTGTCACCCCATAGAACCACTTGGATCTCTAGACCCTGGACTCGGGCCACTCTTTGCTTCAGTGATTATGTTCATGGTTTAGGTTAAGATGTTTTTATTGAAGTTCAACCAAAAAACCATCACTCGCTATAAATACATCAATTCTGGTTACTTTAAATTTGTTACACTCATAACATTATAACAGCAACAAGAATTTTAAAAAATCACCCAGATGCCTATGGCTCTAATAAATAACCCTCTTTAGTTTTTCCATAGTCTTTTGCATTTTATTTATATACATGCATACTTTTTGCCTAGTTTTAATCATAATAGATGCTGCTTTGTATTTAGCTTCCCTTCACCTAACTTTTCAGGTAGCACTTTTTCCATGCTGCTAATATTTTAAATTATCATTTGAGTGGCCACATCCACCCATGTCAGGTGTTAAACTTTTAACTGCTTCAGTTACTTCTTTAAATGGTTCTAGGTTCTAAATCTGGCCACTACCTAGTGTTTTAGAGGAAAAGTTCACCATCATCCCCCTTACCCAGAGTGCTGACAAGTAATGGCCACATGTGAACAAAAACTGAACTGGTTTTATTGATTTTTCATTGGCCTGGTGGGGAGTAACATAATTTCCTACCTAGTAATCTAGGCAGGAGATTTTGCAATATTTCTTCACACTTAACTTAGGGTCCAAAAGCAGCAGGAAAAGAAGCTGGGGATCATGGAGATGATACCTTTTGTCCTGGGGACAGTATGGGTCAGTAGTGACAGACAGCACCAATCAAAACTTGTGTTTTCTGTAAGCACTTAAAGCTGTGTGCTTCTGTCTTCTGCCCAGATAGGTCCCAGATGTGTCACAGAGAAATCTGGAATGGTGTTTTCTTACTTCTCACTGCAGCAGAGTCTCAGTGGGATGTGAGATGCCTTGGTAAGTAGTCAGCAGACGTCGTTCATTTTTTTCATCTAGTCCCTCCATCAGTGCTTCTAGGAGACTTGTGTGCCTCTTTTGGCTAGAGACAAAGTCACAGTGACTTAGGCCGACAGAAGTGTAAATCTGGCCTAGCTAAAACTGCCCATTTACCCTAACACACACACACATTTCAAAAGCAATGGGTGCATTCCTTATGTAACACAAATACATGGAAACACACAGTAACAAGGAGAACCAAAGGAGGACAAATTAGAGGTATCTTAAGTCAATTCTCAGTGTTTAAAGAGCTAACAATTTCCTAGTTTTTTACTCAGTTGCCAAAAGATGCAGTGTACTCAATTCACCTGTACTGAATCATTCTTGATTCTCAGGGAAACCTGTCCCTGATCCGCTCTGTTCTCCTGTGTTGCACTTCATCCTGATCTGCGGCTGTTCCCCTCAGAGTGGCGCTTGTTCTCATCTTCCTGAAGCAACCTGAGATGCCCCTCTTCTCCTGCCTTTTATAAGGGCCACAGTGCCACTCTCTGCTGTTCTGAGCTGGTTCCTAAACTCAAGACTAGCAAACTCAGCTGTAATAAGCAAATGTGACATTAATCAATGTAGATTTCATGCAGCCTATTTAACTAACAGTTCGGAATGAAAACAGACATACTCAACATGAGTGCTAAGAAGACATATAAAGGAGGGGATACTATTTGCCAGGCTTAAAAATTTTTAATTAAGAGATTTTATTATAGGTAGTCTGTTGAGAGTGGTAAAGGTATACATGGTAACTCCAAAAAAATGAAATTTTAATGAAATACTCTAATTAAAATGAAAAACTAAGTTCAGGGGGCTTTCCTCCAACCTCAAGCTCCTTGGCCATGATGTGGCATTTGACACAGCTATCCATCTGTCCCTCCGTGTCACCCACAATACTGGGTTAGTTCTGCTCTCATTCCTTCTACTGTACATTCACTGTTCCTTTGATGGTTTCTTCGTTTGCTCAGAGGGTTCATTCACTCCTAATACCTGCAGTTACCACCTACATGTGGCTTTTGGGTATTAGTTGGGAGTTGCAAGTAATAAAAACATTGCTTGAATCAGTGTAAGAGTTGAACAGATATTTACTTTAAAGATTCAAGGCAACAATGAAGCTGATCTTTAGGGACACCTGGGATCAGGAATGTAAAATTATGGCCTTTTCATTTATTTTGCTTTCTTTTTTTTAATCGTAATTGTATTTTTTCCATTACCATTTAGTCCCTTTATATCCCCACCCCCAGCAATCACCACACTGTTGTTCATGTCCATGAGTCCTTTTTCCTTTTTGCTCAATCCCTCCACCCCCTAAGGAACCTCCCCCTCCACTAGCTGTCAGCCTGCTCTCCATCTATGAATCTGTCCCCATTTTCTTCGTTAGCTCAATTTGTTCATTAGATTCCACATATGAGCAAAATCATATGGCATTTGTCTTTCTCTGACTGGCTTATTTCACTTAGCAGAATATTCTCCAGGTATACCCATGCTGTTGCAAAAGGTTAGATGAGTGGATCTTTTGTTTTTTTCTTCTGTGTGTCCATCTAATTTCTCTTTTGTTACCGAGAGCAGGAAGACTGGGCTGTAGAGACTTGGTCTCAATTCCAGACCTCCTAGGATTTTGGTTGCCTGGGTTTAGATCTAGGTCTTGAATAAATCAATTTTGACTAGGAGACCCAGTCGGGGAAAAGGGCCAGGTGCTCACCGGGGATTGAACAACTGTGGGTAGGTGGTCACAAGAACATGGTATCTCTAATCAACTCTGGACTTAAATTTCTACCCGAGCATATAAAGAATTGCTAGATATGATTACATGCTGCTGCCTCAAATTTAATAAGCCTGAAACTGACCTCATCATGTCCCACCTAAACAATATGTCCCCTTGCCCACATTTACTGTTTGTGAATGAATGGTACCAGCATTCTCCCAGAATCCTTGGCCAAAATCTTGAATCAGCCTGTCTCATCTCTTTCTGCTGTGTTTGCAGTCATCAATTTGCATAACAGTAATAGTTAACATTTAGTGGACATTTACTATATGCCGCTAAATGGTATATACATTATTGTACTTGATTCTCAAAACAGACCGTCAAAGTAGATACTACTGACAAGTCATTTTACAGATAAAGGAGAGGGAAGCTCAAAAATATTAACTAACTTGCCCAACACATGCAGCTACTAATTAGTGGCAAGCCTGTTTGATTTCAGAGCTTGAGTGTGTCTTCAAAACTTACAAAAATAAAAGGTACTATTTTGGTTTTTAAGCTAAAAAAATACATAAATAAAAATAAAATGGTGCCCAATGATCCTTGCTTCCCTGCACCCACTGCTGTGTTTAATCCCTTCCCTTGAGTACAGGCTGAAGCTGGTGACTTGATTCTAAGCAGTAGGATACGCCACGGTGATATGATGTTATCCCACATGACTGCTGTCTTTCTGAGAGACTCTATTTCCTTCTTGGCTTGTGCACTCTGGGGAAGTAAGCGGCCACGTTGGAGAGGCCCCCATGGTGGGAAGCGGAGGAGGGTGGCCTCTAGCCAACAGCCAGCAAGAAACTTAACCCTTCTAACAACCATGCGCGCTTGGAAGCAAATCCTTCTCTAGTCAAGCCTTGAATGATCCTAAGTAGAGGACCCTGTTAAGCCCAGTCTGGATTTCTGACACACACGGAAACTAAGAAATAATGTGTTAATCTGCTTAATTTGTGATAGTCTGTTATGCAGAAATAGATTAATAAAATAACTAATGATTAAAAATCAAAATTTCTCCTATCATATTAATGTAATCATGTATTTGATTTTTTGGAAGAAATTTTCTTAACTGTTTAACTTTTATGTGAGGTGCACCATAGGCTATTTTTGTTCATATTTAGAGTGTTTCTTGTCAATAACTTCCAGTATACTATGCTAGGAACAGAGAAATAAACAAATGCAATCTGAGGCTGCTTTTCCTTTAACACACTAACATTTGGCAAGTGAGAGCAAATACATTCCCAACATAATTACGGGACAGCTCGGTTTAATGATCACTTCATGGTCATTATCTCATGTGACTTTCAGTATAACTTCTTGCCAAGGTCACTCAGTTAACATTCTTTCTACCACCAATTTCTTTACATAATATCCTTTACTAAAATACTTCATAATAATAATTTAAATTTCAAAATGTAAAAATAAAACACATTAGAAGATAATGAGACTAGTAGGGAGAATCTCTTTATGATCTAAAATGACTCCAACATTAATCCCAAAGTGAATGCAAATCAGGCCAGTAGATGATTATCAGTTGTAGAGAAGACATTAAAATTATCAACCTCTTCTTACGATGTTGTCACAACTTTAGCATTAATGACCATGTTCTCTGTGACAGGGAAGAGCAGAAGGGGCACCCACTACCTGATACTGTGTTTACTTATATGTGAACTTTTACTGCTATTTTCACAGATTATAGGAAGATGATTACTTTTTGAGTTATTTCCTTGGGAACAACATTTTTGCACAGATCCTGTCATCAGTGGTTTACATACTACTAAAGCAAGTGCCAAGCTTCTGTTTGTGGAGAACATGAAGACTCATTTTTTTCTCTTTTCTCTCTAAGAGGCACCCATCACCTCAAACCAATACATATGGGTGTACGCATTAAAAGAGTCAAGTATAACTGCCATTGAGACAATCTTTCCGAGGGGACAGAATCGGGGTAAGAAGCCAAGTGCCATCTGCTTGTAAAAATAGTACCTCTTTTCTCTAAGAAATAAGTACCAACCTCGGTTGAAATTGCATTTCGTAGACTGTTTTAGTGCATGTAGGTACCAGCAAATACTTCTTTATCACAATCCCTCAAGTGTCCAACCCTGAGGCCAACTCTTAATATTTCTCACATATGTTCTTGTAATAAATTGCAGAAAGCTTTCATGGAACAGACAATTGGTTAAAGAGGATGAAACTGTGCCACTGAGTATTTGGCCAAAGTCAATTCCAGCTCCCACACCACCTGTTTTCTCTGGAATTCTGTCTCTCTTAAATCTTCCATTCAATGCACATTGGAAAAGAGCACGAAGGAGGAGCAAACCCCATTTGTTGCAGTTTTTGTTTTATAACATGGGAAAACATCCCCAAACAGATGCTAGATGAAGACAGTATTTTTAATAGCATAGTTGGTTTATGTTCCACTCATGTGCTCAAAGTACTACTGCATCATGGAAAACTTAGGATTGATCCACACTTTCCTTGTTGGTAAGTGTCAGGGGAAAGTAGCCACGGATCACATCCGTTGCCTTCCTGTTCCCAGCAGGGGACACTGGGAGCTGCAGACTGGAAACATGCCGGAGATGAGCAAAGGGCTTATTGTTGGAATCACACACAAAAATTGAATGTAATGTTGCAAAAAACATTGCTGTAAGTCAAGCACAAATTCTATTTTATGATTTAAAGTGTTTAGCCATACATTGTACTCCTGCACTTACATGTGATCGTTAATTCAGTCACATTCACAAGAGATATTATGAGGTCGGGCGGTGGTAAAAGTCAAATGCTTTTAGAGCATAACAAGTTCTTATTAAAAAAAAGAAATCTCCATATAGAGAATACTGTCTTGTTTTAAAATCACAGCATTTTAAATACCTATTAGTTGGGGAAACTGGCAGCAGAATGGCAAAATGATGCACATCTTCATTCCCACAGTCACGACCACACAGTTATTTTTAAACCCATACCCCACAAAGGGGCAAATGAAAACCTCTCTACATTAACGTGGCAAACTACACAGAAAGGCGTGATTTTTTTTTTAAAAAAAGCAGAAACAAAACCGCAGACTTGGATTCAAAAGACCTAGTTTGAGGTCGGTCTCCCCTGGTCGTTAGCTGGTGGTGTCAGGCATTCACCTCTCTAGACTGCACTTGCTCCATCTCACGTGCAAGATCCTTCACGGGTCAAAATGTTCCCTGTTCTAAACCCTTCTTCAGAGTAAGGAAAGGAACCTACAGTCTGTGCTACTGTGCTTTCAGCAGTTCCCAAATGACATAACATCTATTTGTAAGTAGGTGAGTATATTCTGGAGATAGTACTAATACTACTATAAATTATATTTATAGTGCTTGTTTTGAGGGACAGGAGAATAGAAGCTAAGGTGGATATGGGCAAAAGTCAAATTATGGTTTGAGAGAGAGCCTACTAAGAACATCTAAAATTTTCATGAATAATTTAGTTTTAAATTATTCTTAAAAACTAAAGAAGAGAACAGACATTTGATATTGTGGGAAGAACAGGAAAAACTAGTATTTTTATGAAAAAAAAGATTCCCACAAGTAGAGTAGTTTAGAGAGTTTTAGGTACAACAGATGACCTTTAAAACTATTTTGTATGAGAGTTTATTATCTGAACTATTTATATTAGATTCACATGGATTAAATTTACCTCAGTATAAACATATTATTCATATTTGTTCTACCACTCTCTTAAGATTATTCAGGTCTATCACAGTGCTTCCCATGATATTTCTAATATGGAAATCAAAACATGTTATTTTGCTTTCAAATTTGGGAGGTCAAATTTCAAATGTGAAAATTATTATCAATAATTACATCTAAATCCATGTAAAAAATAACTCTGGACACACAAACTCCCTTGGAATGAGAGAGGTCTTAAGAGTTATATAATTGAGGTTCTCATTGAGGTTTCATATTCATTATATTAGCAATATGTATAGTATTGTCAAATAAATTATTCCAGTAATAGAAGACAAACTAATAGCTTTCACAAGTTTTAATTGTTCTAAACAAAAAGGGAGTAAAAGTTTTACAGTTAATCTAGGAGATAATTTAAAGCTGTATTAATTTTTTTTCAAAATCCATAAAAACAATCCCAAAGAAAAAGAATTTTGGCCTTTAATCCTTGAGCCTATTTTTAAGTATTCTTTTTAAAATTAAAAAATGGGCAGAGGACCTGAACAGACACTTCTCCAAATAGGACATACAGATGGCCAAAAGACATAAGACAAGATACTCAAGATCATTAAGGAAATGCAAATTAAAACTATGAGATATCACCTGACACCTGCCAGAATGCCTATCATTAATAATTCTCAACAAACAGCAAGGGTTGGTGAGGACATGGAGAAGAGAAAAACTGTTATGCACTATTGGTGGGTGTATATACTGGTGCAGCCACTCAGAAAAACAGTATGGATATCTCTCAAAAAATTAAAAATAGCACTGCTCTCTGATCCAGCAATTCCACTTCTGGGTATTTATCTGAAAAAAACAAAAACACTTACTCAAAAAGATATATGCACCCCTATGTTCACTGCAGCATTATTTACAATAGACAAAATATGAAAGCAACCTTACGTGTCCATCAATAGATAAATAAGAAGATGTGGTATATATATTATTCAGCAATAAAAAGATAACATCTTGCCATTTGTGACAACATGGATAGATCTAGAGGGTATTAAGTCAGACAAAGACAACTACCACATGATTTCTCTAATATGTGGAATCTGAAAAAACAAAGCAAATGATTAAGCAAAATCAAACAAAAACAGATCCACAGACACAGAGAATGAACTGGTGGTTGCCAAAGAAGAGTGGGGTGCGTGGGGGGTGGTAGTACAATTTAAAAAAATTAAAAAGACAAAAAAATCAATACTAAGCGAGCATTACATAGTGTTGATGGGTTATCACATGTGAAGCTCTGTACTCTAAGACTATTTCCTTCACAGCTCAACAATGTAAGATTTCATTGGATCCTCTTCATTTTCTGAGTATGTGTAAAAGACTCATTGCAATATGAAAGGTTTAAAAACTATAGAAACAGCTCAGGGTGACATGCATTTTTTCACACAGAAACCCATTATCTAAATACCACAGCTGTCACCGTTTTCAAGGAATACATTTCCTAAATATAGGACAGTATTAATCACATGGCGGGTGCTCATACTGTGCAAATGTGTGGAAAAGGAAAATTAGACCAACATACATTTAAAAAAAGAATAATTTTGACCCTTGAGCCCTGAGTCTATTTTTACGTTTAAGTATTTCATGTTCATTTTTGCTTCCTATTTCACCAAAGAGCAGCAGTAAACATGTGTTGATCAGTCTTAGTATTTTCACAATTAGGTATTGTCTTTCAAGTAAAACTTTTCTCTTGGGGCATCAGAAGATTCCTGTGTAAGAACTCTCAAACTGTCTCAAATACTAGTAATAAGTAAGATCTTTTTCAGAGAATTTTGCTTTCTGGATATCATTTATTCACTTGGGATTGGGTAATACTGTTTCAGAAGGCAAAAAAAAAAATTCTAGGTGTATGGATGCATAAAAATGAAGTATTTTTTCACTAGGCAAATGTTTATTCATTTGGGGACTCCATAGCAAAGAAGATAATTTAGGAAGGATTTTAGGAAAAATCTCAATGATGAGTACAATTTTAGGAGGCAAGAATTTATTCAACTTAGAAAAAGTTCTTGTATTTTTACCTTGAGATTTATGAGTTCTTTCAGTATACATTAAAAGCAAAATAAAACAAATTAAAATGTATCCAGTTTAGATACTAAATCCCCTCTCTTTTGGAGATCCCTAAAAGGAATAGATTCTTATATTTCAAAGACCTTACCTGGCCTTTTGGAACAGACTAGAGTGACATCTCTCAAAGTGCATTCATTTGACTACAGTAATAGAACTTCATATGCAGAAGGGCTGTGACTTCTGGGAATCTACTCAACCTCTCTAAACTTAATAGACTAAGTAAAATAGAATGTCTTCCTCACAGGATGTTGTATCAATTTCATACAACAAATTGTTAATGCGTAAAACAATACCAAACTTTCACGATGGAGTCACTGAACTCAGTGAGTTTCTAATCCAGTAGCAGAGACACTGAACAAGTCTAAAGCAATATAAACCAGGACGGCCTAAATACTGTAATAGTGCTAAAAACTAATAGTGCTATTCTCTCACAGAGGAAAACGGTTGATTTCAACCTGAAGGACTGGGGAAGGTTTCACAGAAAAGGCAGTACTCAAGATGAGCTTTGAGGATAAGAAAGTGCTCAAGAAGCAGCATGTGAAAAAGGCAACAGGTGGTCTTGGAGTCAACAGCCTGAGTTCTGTTCCACTTCTGTCTGCACCACTCACAGGCAGTTTGCAGGGATCTTCTGCACGCAGAGGGCCTGGGCTTGTGTCCTTGCCCGTGTTGTTGCTTGTTCAGACAGGAAGGAACAGCCAAGTCTACTTGCCCATTGCACTGCACTCTCAGCTCTTCTTGTCTGGATTCTGGTCTGAATCCTAGGATCTATGTTCTACTCCTCAAGGGGGGAGACACTTTGGTTTAGGACACTAATCCCTGGCCCTGGCCACTGCCAAATTCTCCTAGTTGAGGACCACAGATGCACTTCTGCCCAGTTTCAGCTGCTTTAATTGGATAAAAGTTGTCATTTGACATTTTTCATGATTTCTTTGAAAACTCTACTGGTTTTAGCATTTTGTGCATTTTAAATTTAGAGTATTAGCATTAAAAAATTATCTTTCTTTTCTAATTTTTAACAAAGAACAGGAAGCAGTAATATAATAAGTATATTACTGTAGCTACTCCTAGATAAAGAAAAGTTAGTAGATTTCACCCCCAATTCCCAGTTATCTTACTATAAATATTTCCAAGGCCCATGTCTATTTTTTTATTTGAATATGGGCAAAAGAATCCAAACTTTGCACCTAAAACTAAGGACATCATGTAAATTAATAAAACATTAAAATGCAGTAGAAAAATAGGCAAATAAATAGAGCACTCATAAAAGACAATAATTAAATATGTAGGAAGAATTTAAACCTATTAATAACAGTAACAGTGACAACAGTAAAATGTCCTATCCCAGGAAGGGTAGGAAAGAAAGTAGAAATCTCACCTATTACTAGTGACAACGTAACTTGGAATAACCCTTATAAAAATGTATTTGGCCATAGAATGTTCTTATTCTTTGACTCCGCCTTAGGGAATTTATGCTTAGAAAATTACCTCAAAGAAAGAAAAACAAGAAATTTATTGAATTATTGTAGAAACCTCATAAGTGATCTTCCTGTTTCCACACTTGACTTACACAACCCCCCATCCCCCACCCCAGCACAATCTATTTTTTTTTAATCTTCACCTGGGGATATATGTTCCTTGATTTCAGAGAGAGAGGAGGAGGGTGAGTGGGCAGGAGGAGGGGTGGAGGAGAGAAAATGAATGAGAATGTGAGAAACTTCAATCCTTTGCCTCTTGTATGTGTCCTGACTGGAGATTGAACTCACAACCTTTTTGTGTATGGGAGGACGCTCCAACCAATGAGCCACCCAGCCTAGGCAGCACAAACTTTTCAACACAGCAGATGGAGTGACTCACACTTTTCTGCTCAGGACCCTCTGATGGCTCATTTATCAGGGTAGAAGGCCTTCAAGTCCTCATGCTGGCCTACAAGGCCCTTATGTGATCTCCCTGTCACCTCTCGGATCCCATCTATCACTCCTCACCCCACTCCTTTCCCTCTAGCCAGGGGCCTCCTCTAACAAGTGGATCACACTTCGCCTTAGGGCCTTTGTTCCTGAAGTTGCACCTTCCTCAGTTCTTTCCCAGACCCACCTGGGCCCACTCCTGCTTCTCGTCAACCTTTGTGCACTGTCATCTTCCCAACTAGGCCTGCCCTGACCTAGTCAATTTGACTTTAACTCACAGTCCTACTCCTGAACACGAGCTGGATTGCTGATCCCCCTTATCCTGTTCTTTCTCTTCTATATACTACACATAAATTACTTGTTATGTTTATGATTTGTCTTCACCACACAAAAGGCAAGGTCCGTAGAGGCAGGGATTTTTGTTTTGCAGTGATGAATCCTAAACACTTAGAATGATACCTGTTACATACAGCAGGTCCTCATTAACGTTTCATTCAGCATTGTTTTGTTACAGCATTGAAGAGATGCTGCAGGAACTCTGGTTTATAACAATTATAAACCTATTCGCCTATGGTGAAACTGGTTTTATTATATTGGGTTGGCCAAAAAGATCATTT
Organism: Trachops cirrhosus; assembly: GCA_028533065.1. Classification (NCBI taxonomy): domain Eukaryota; kingdom Metazoa; phylum Chordata; class Mammalia; order Chiroptera; family Phyllostomidae; genus Trachops; species Trachops cirrhosus. The sequence goes on along the minus strand of CM052538.1, from coordinate 76,514,723 downwards.
GGTTTTTTCCATAAGACGGCTCTAGTAGCACTTAGTTGTCTTTAACTTCATTCAAAACAATTTCGTTAGATTGTATTGTGACAGCTGTCATATCAGCATGCATTTAGAAAAAAACCCATCAGATTTGGTGATTTTTGTGTAGTCATTTTAACATTAAAGATGGACTAAGCAATATTTTTAGCATATTATGCTTTATTATTTCAAGAAATGTAAAAACATAACTAAAATGCAAAAAACTATTTGTGCCATTTTTGGAGAAGGTGCTGTGACTCACTGCATGTGTCAAAAGTGGTTTGCAAAGTTTTATGCTGAGATTTCTTGCTGGATGATGCTCCACAGTCAGGCAGACCAGTAGAACTTGATAGTGATCAAATCGAGACATTAACTAAGAACAATCAATGTTCTACCAAGTGAGAAGTAGCTGACATATTCAAATGTCCAAATCAATAGTTATTGGTGAAAATTAAAACTGTTTTTTATTTTATGAAAAAAACTAAGCAAACTTTTTGGCCAACCCAATACATCATTTCACTTGAAGTTGCAGAACGTATTGGTGGTGTTAAGTGAGGGCTAGTGTATATACAGACAGTGAATAAGTAATTGTTGAATGAACACATTTAAAAATAGCGTTAATGAGAAGGCATGTCTAAACAAAGTGTTAGCTAATTAAGATCATTACAAAGAGATGTATTGTAGACTAATGTAATCAAATCCCCCTGATATTTCTGTTATTCAACTTTTTGCAATTAGACACTTAAAAAGGGGCAGAGAGCCTATATAGGCTATAGAGTCCAATGTAGGCCACAGCCCTATTGTGCACTCTGAATAGAGAAGAGGAAGAATAGACAGCTTTCCTCTCAAGGAGCCCCAGAGCACCTTTAAGTCGTGGCATTTGGGACGTGACTGACAGAGGCAGTGTTGCACCAGATGCTAAGATGCCCACCAGACGCAGCTTCTCTCTTCCAACTCTCAGGAGACTGATATGCCTCAGGCCACAACTCCCTTATATATCCTTTGGTAATTCAGCTTGCTCATAACTATTAAAATAACAGTTGGTCTCCATTTTCTATAGTTCTATAGGTATTATTTCATAATTAAAAAGTCAATATATCAATAAAATTAAAACCAATAATCTGCCCTTATATTCTTTCATGTCCCTCTGAGGTTCACATATTCCCAGACATTTCGAGTGGACCTTGCTGTTTTACTTGGGCTGATCACACCGTGCATGCCTGTCTCCTGTTCTGTAAAACAGGAATGCTCTAAGCTGTGTCTACATCAAAAAGAGCTACACAGGGCAGGGAGGGGGGAGCAGCATGCACAAGGAAGTGGAAAGACCAATGGATTTAAAGCCATATAGTCATGAGTTCTAATTTTGGTGCTTAAACTTACAACCTTGTCATCTTGGGCAAGTTATAGAATTTCTCAGAGTCTCAATGTGAAGTGGGTAGTATCTCTTGTACCTTATATGGTATGTGCACATAAGACATCTAAAACAGTGACTAACATAGAATACTCAATAAATGGTAACTATTTTCATAACAGTGCTTTATAAACCACAAAGCATCTTCTGTAAATATCATGTATTAATGATGATAATAGAACAAAAAAGAAAGAAAAAGATTTGGCAAGGGAAGAGCAGCACAGTACCAGGAGCATGAAAGTACAAAGTGTGTGAGGAGAGGACTGAGCAGCATGGCGTGGCTGCAGGATTTCCTGAGGAAATCAGAGTTTTTTGTTCTTTTTTTCCCCTCATGAATATGGAAAACCATTGAAGGCATTTTGAGAAAAATACAACAAGGCAAGACCTGTGCTTTAGGAAAGCAAGTGTTTAGAAATGTGGAAGATGGGATGGCGGGAGAAAAGCCAGGGGCAGGACTTAGGAGGTAAGAGGGTATGAAAGGAGCCTGAACAACTGGGGATGAGGAGGAGGGGTGGGTCGGAAAGACACATAGAGAGGCTGTTATAACAGTGCCAGTGAGATAAGGGGGGAAAGCAGCAAAGAATGGGTGTGAAGGAATGGAGATGACAAACATTTAGATAGTCTTCATGAGTAAAGATCATAGAAGACATGTTCAAATGATTTCAAGGGTTTGAGTGGGGGACTAAGAGAATGTTAATGCCATTGTCCATGAACAAAAGAATTAACAAGAACAAAGGAATTAACACATGGTCAGTTTTGGATGAGAGGGGTCGAAGGCATTCAAAGAGATGTTCAGTACAGATGCCAGGAGAAACACATGGGCTTCTTAGGTAGATTTGGGAGTCATCACCACAGAGAATTGAAACTAAGGAAACTGGATGATACTCAAACAGAGTTTAGGACCTCTGAAACAATAAATTATAGGGAAGAGCCTTAAAATGTAAACATATTTAAACAGGACAAATAAGTGGACAGAGGTTGGCTAAATGAAGTCTCCACTTCATTGGTGAGAGACTCAAAAAGAGATAATAAGGTATGAAAATAAAAACAATACTATCTACAGAAATCTTATTATTGTACTAACTTTGTTATTTTACATTAACGTATAAAAACAAATGTCAATAAAATCTTTGGGCTCCTTCAGGCATAGAAATCTGAACCAGTCAATACTCAATGCTTTTAAATTTCTGCTGTAAAATTAGATCTTTTTCATATCAATAAGTATCTGGAAGAGACTAATTAAAAAATTCCAGTGTTTATTTACATAGTGCATATCTTAGAAAGTTTGGGGAAAAAATGGAGTTCCAACAGAAAGTCATCAAATTCTCGCAGATCAGCCTGTCTCTAGTACTTGAGGAAGATGGAGTCTGGAAGTCCTCAGAAACCGAAGTCTTGACGGCAGAACTTCAGATGCTCCCGTCACTTGCCCAGGAAGTGCCACACTTGTTCTGCATTTTAAATGGGGGGGGGGAGAAAGGTGTTAGGGAAGGGGTGATGAGGGAGGGAGCAAGGAGGAATAAGACGCATTTAAATTAGACATTCAGGAAGTGTTTACGCAGATAAAAACAAGCAAGAAGCTTGGTATGACATATTTCTCTGTTTAAAGCTACTTCCACTTAACCTCAAATTCTCTCATTAGGAACAAGCCTTATATAAAACTACATTAAAAATTCTAGGGCCTTCCCACTTTCTTTCCTACTTCCTTCTGGGTCATTTTATTCTCTAATGAATACTGCAGAAGTTAGTGCCCTACCTACAGCATGAAAAGTCTAGAAAAACCTTAAACTGTAAGACTTGATGACCCATCGAACACCCCACAGAGAACAGTATTACAAAGAAACAATAGGTTAGTTTCCCGTGTAAGGAATGGCAATGATTTCATGCTTCCCCATGAAATCGTATCTATGAATTTGCTCCTTTCTACACCACCTAGAACTGGACTCACAGTAAATTGTTCTCATTTTCTCTCCAAATTAGCAAGTTCGATATTCTTCTAACGTTTTTTATTAATGCAAAAGAGCAAAGGTCTTGCCAAATACTGAAAGACAAATGACATGTGCATGTGCTTATATTCTGAAATTTTTACCACAGAACATTTTTACTGGTTTTTCAAAACAGCTTCAAATAATGGTAATAGTGTTTTTAATCCTACTACAACTTTGATTTTTAAGATCTTCAGTTAAAATGAATGATTAAAATAATAAAAGATAATAGACAATCTCCCAAATCACATATTTAGAGTCTTTTTGAATTTATCAGAACTAGTTAGAATCTCCCTACTTCACCAAAAAGTTACTATATAATCAAACCATTTTTCTAACCTAAAAGTAATAAATGTACTCTTTCTCATTTTCTGAGATTAGGAAATAAGGTATTTCATGTGAAAATTTTAATGACTTTTAAAAAGTATTTCACTTAGTTTATACAACTTTTTAAAAATGTTTATTTATTGGTTTGAGAAAGAGAGAGAGAGAAACGTCGATTTGCTGTTCCACCTATCCATACATTCTCTGGTTGATTACTGTATGTGCCCCAACCGGGAATCAAACCCACAACCTTGGCCTAGCAGGATGACGCTCCAACCGACTGAGCAATCTGGTCAGGGTGTTAGTTTATACAACTTTTAAATTAATCTCTATTTATTTCTTTTCTTGTTTTGGTTTTCACTAACTGTAAATGTATTCATTTACACATCTAGCTCCTCAAAGACCAAAACATACCATACCTTCTTCATTACTTTCTTTATTTATTGAAGATGGTACCTGAAAGATAAGAACAGAGTCTCTGTTATAATGAATCTTTTGATGTATAGAAACCGTATCCAAAAGTTTTCTTTGTAAATCTATAAATCAAGTTCACACATAATGATTCTCTAACCTGAAAAAAGTAAATGTTCCTTTTGCTTATTATCATTGCTCATTCTTTCAGATAAACAAACCACAGACTTAGAGTCAAATAAAAAAAAGCATGCTTGAAAATATCTTCTCTCATGGGAACTACTGAGAATGGAGAGGTTTTCTTTCAGCTGCTGCTTTGGCTGAGGTCCTGAGAATAAAAATCAAACACTCACATTCGTAAGTATGTGCATGTATGTGTGTGTACACACAGAGATACACATACAAATGACATAATGTATTTAGCTTTCTAGAAATTTTAAGATAACTTTTGTTTATTTCAACAACTAGGTCATTATATGTAATATAATCTGTGGTAGACAAGTTTGGAAAAAAAAGGTTTTCTTGAAATACAAAATGTTCTCTAAGAATACATTTTTAAAAGATTAAAAAGAAAACATTTTATTGGAAGATCCATTTTCCAGAGGTAGAAATGCATAAAGCCCAAGAGCACTTAGAATAAACTTCTATGTAATTACTCTACTGAACTGGAGAAATGGAACATGACATGTTCTTCCCCAATCATAACTTCATCTTCCCAAGGGATAACCACTACCTGGCTTTACAATACACTGTTCAGGTTTCCAAGTTAATAATCAACTTCTAATTCTCTGAATTTGCTCACTCTCAATAGGGAAGATCTGCCTTTAACATTTGATGTCTGGGGCAAAGGTAGAAATAAAAGACCATCTATTACACATCTGAATATTTAAAAGTTATAAATCAAGCTAATAAAGTGATGACTAAAATATAAAGCATGTTTCATCCTACTATCTTGTAAACATTCCTTTGTAATTACTTAAAGCTCTTATTTAGCATTCTGGATGCCTCAGAGACTACCTGAGGATGACAGACCAAGAAGAGGCATATGGCCCTCACCCTGCCCCTTGTCACCTCCTACTCCAGGATCCATTCTGCATGGGGAGGAACCACATGCACAAAGGTGGAAATTCCAGCCCACACATCTATGCAACCTCTGACTGCTCATGGCCACCCCCAAGCCCCTGCAGAAGTAACAGCAAGCACACAGCCACATAGTGAGTAAGTGTGAATCTGGGCAGATGCCCATGCAAGCCCTGAAAACAGGCCTACAGCTGCTGAGACAAAGAATTCCAGGGTGTTGAGTAGCAACAAGGTGGTCTAGAATAAAGGGCTTGGCCTCCTGGTGAAGACATAGCTTTGGCCCCTTGGTCTTGCCCTGTGGGAAGGGCCATCATTGGATGAAGGCCAAAGCAGATCCTCTAAAAAGCAGACTCAAAGTAGGCCCCTCTAGGTCTAAGGGCAGAACTGAATGAGAACAACTCAGCAGGAAAATAACATTTAAATTTCAGCAATATTAAAATATTTCCTATAATACTTAATGTGTCACCTAAGAGTATGTTTTTGGCTGAGATTAGCAATTAAATTGGTGAACTCTGGGTAAAGCAGATTGCCCTTTACTGGATGGGTGGGCCTCATTCAATCAATGGCAGGTCTGAATAGAACAAAAACACAAGCTTCCCCAAGCAAGAGAGAATTCTCCAGCAAAATGCCTTTGGACTTCATCTGCACCATTGGCTCTTCCAGGTTTCCAGCCTGCTAGCCCAGTGTGCATATTTTGGACTAGCCAAGCCTCTACACTCTCTCTCCCCACAGTCCCGCACCCATCTACCTCCTCCTGTCTGTCTGGAGAAGACTAACTAACACATCTTCCCAAATCATAAATGATTTGAAGTTGTTTTTCCTTCAACTCTTTAACAAATACTAATTGAGATGTCTCGTCAAAATGAAGGCATAAGTAAACACGCTTCACCTCCTCATGCAACCACAGAAAGAATTAGAACGTGACCTCAAAACAAATAACACACAGAACTGTATGGAAGTCTGACAACCAAGAATTTAAAGAAGCCACTTTCATCCAGAGGGTAGGAAGGGTGGAGATGAGGCATGGAGATGTGGTGTGGAACGGAGAGTTGGCAGAGGAATGGGCAGTCCCACATTCACGTGTGATAGATAAAAATCAGGAGGGACACCTTGGGAGCGAGTGATCCTAGCCCAGGCCAGACCACACAGACCAGGGTTCCAGGGCTAGGAAGATAAATCCCCATAACTTCTGTCTGTAAAAACCAGTGGGGTTGGAGCAGCAGAAGAAACTGCCAGATTTTCAGCAGACTGTGCTGAAAGGCCTTGCATGGACTTCATATGTACCAGATCCATGCCCTCTGGGATTCAGCACCAGGTCAACAGTTGGAGGGCCCCAAGCTGCACAGGGCAGTACCGGGAAAACCTCCAGAAGCCGGACAGTGTCACTGTCTCTTCTTCAAATCCTCCCCACACACAGAACCACAAAGTGGTGAAGCAGGTTGCCCCGCCCTGGTGAGTACCTAAGGCTCTGCCCCACACAATTTACAAGTGCCTTTTAAACAACAGGCCACACTACTAAGAGAGGGAGTCAAAGCAGCTCTACCTAATACACAGAAACAAATACAGGGAAGCTGCCAAATTGAGGAGACAAAGAAATATGGCCCAAATGAAAGAAGAGAACAAAACCCCAGAAAAAGAACTAAATGAAACAGAAATAACTAACTTATCAGAGGCAGAGTTCAAAACACTGGTGATTAGGATGCTCAAAGAACTCACTGAGTACTGCAACAAAATAAAAAAGACCCAGAAGGAAATGAAGGTTACACTAAGTGAAATAAAGAAAAAACTACAGGGAAGCAACAGTGGTGGGGATGAAGCCAGGATTCAAATCAACAATTTGGAACATAAGGAAGAAACAAGCATTCAATCAGAACAGGAAGAAGAAAAAAGAATTAAAAAAAATGAAGACAGTATAATGTGCCTTTGGGACATTTCCAAATGTACCAACATCCAAATCATAGGGATGCCAGATGGAGAAGAGGAAGAGCGAGAAACTGGAAACTTATTTGAAAAAATAATGAAGGAAAACTTCTCTAATTTGGTTAAGGAAATAGACATGCAAGTCCAGGAAGCACAGAGAGTCTTTCTGGAACCCAAAGAGGCCCACACCAAGAAACATCATAATTAGAATGCCAAAGGTTAAAGATAAAGAGAGAAGCTTAAAATCAATAAGAGAAAAGCAGAGTTACCTATAAAGGAGTTCCCATAAGATGGTCAGCTGAGTTCTTAAAGAAATTTTGCAGACAAGAAGGGACTGTCAAGAAGTGATGAAAAGCAAGGACCTACATCCAAGATGACTCTATTCAGCAAGGCTATCATTTAGAATGGAAGGGCAGACAAAGTGCTTCTGGACAAGGTGAAGTTAAAGGGGTTCATCATCACCAAGCCATTATTACATGAAATGTTAAAGGGACTTATTTAAGAAAAAGAACAAGATCAAAACTATGAACACTAAATGGCAACAAATTCACAACTATCAACTGAATCTAAAACAAACAAACAAACAAACAAAAAGCAAACAATCAGAACAGGAACAGAATCATAGCTATAGAGGTCATTTGGAGGATTATCAGCTGGGAAGGGGCAGGGGGAGAATGGGGTAAGGTACAGGGAACAAGAAGCATAATTGGTAGGTACAAATAGACAGGGGGAGGTTAAGAACTGTATGGGAAACGGAGAAGCCAAAGAACTTATATGCATGACCCATGGACATGAACTAAGAGGGGGACTTCTAGAAGAAATAGGGGTATTGGGCAGAAAGGGTCAAAGGGGTAAAATTGGAACTGTAATGGCATAATCAATAAATATTTTTAAAAAGAAACAATGCTAATGAAATCCGCTTTGTTTTCTTTGTCACAGAAAAGGATGATGCAACAATGTAAATAAAGACCTGCACACATTTTACGTGAAAGATCCTTGACATTTTCCAAGTTCTTCAAAAAACAAGAAAAGTTTTATTCAGCTTCCTAGCACAGAGAAAATATTTAATTATAGCTGGTTTTGAGGATGGTAGAACTTATTCTTTGAAATTTTTAAGCTCTTTAAATTGTGCAGGACACAGACTACAAAGTTTGTTGGAAAGTTAGCTGTTCAGATTTCCCACTTAAAATCAGCAGCTGCTTCTTGCTGGAGCTGACATTTTGGAGGAAGAAAATGTATGGTATAAAACAGAATAACTGAGCAGCTTCTCATTAACCTAAAATGTATTATAGAACAGAAATGAACAAACTACTCTAGCTGAAACATTTATCATTAAGTTTTATTTAAAAAATAATTTCCAGGTCCTGGATGGGAGCTGGGTAGCTCAGTCAGTTAGAGCATCATACCAATATGCCAAGGTTGTGGGTCTGATCCCTGGGCAGGGCACATACAAGAATTAATCAATGAATGCATAAATAAGTAGAACAACAAATGGATGTCTGTCTGGCTGTTTCTCCCCTGCTCCCATCTTCTCTCTCTAAAATCAGTAATAAATTAAACTCTTTTAATTTTTTCATTCTGAAAATGTATTTCTTGGTTGGTAGAATATATTCAGAATGTACAAAGCCTTATATAAAAGAAAAATATCATTGGTAATTTAACACTCACAATAAGCTACTAAGTTTTGAGGTAACTTATTTTTTAGACATTTTCCATACTATCATATACCAAAGAGAGCAGCAGTTCTATTTAGAAACGACAACATGGGTTCATGATGCGTATCAGCTGTTCAACTGTAATGACTTCCTGACTTTTAACATAATAACAAACATAACACTTGCTTAGAGAAACTGGGAGAACAAAGAAATCGCAGAGCAGCACTTAAAAGGGCCTGAGCCCCAACTCCCAATCTCAGTCAACAAGAGTCACCACTGTTATATTTTCCTAGTAAGAAACAAACAAACAAAAAAAGATTTTTAGTTACTTTTATTTCTCAGTAGGGAAAAATGTAGGCACCTCAATCATTGAAGATAAATTCTCCACAAAGTAGTAGTACTTTATACCACGATTCTAAAAATGCTATCTCCTCCCTTTATCCTACTCCAAAAATACTTCTCACAAATATTCGTATCTTTAATTTCTTTCATATAAATCTAGTGTTCTCATTACCAAAGTATCCCTCTTTCTTTTTCAACCAAAGAAGGCTTATTCTGGCCTCAGTCCCTATCAAGCACAAACTTTTAAAAAATTAATACAAAGTATTAATACAACTGCTCTGTACTTAGTGTATCTCCTTCAAATAACCCCGCTAGCTTCCTACAAGCATTTTCTTAGTTATCCATAAACAAAATGTGAAAGTATTTTAAGGTCACGTAAATTTAATCTACTTCTTCAAGAATGCATATAATTGGCTGGTAGCCAACCCAATGATTGATTTGATTTTCATTTCTTTTGCCCATCTTTGAGTACTAATGCACAGTGAAGCTTTTAAGGGGCAAAAAGGGAAAGGAGGAGGGAGATAGAAGTTCACTAAAATCACATCCTGGTTTATCAAGACATTACTTTTTTATAATGAATATTTTATAATGAGTAGCGATAAAGATGTCCATGCTCAATCACAAATAAAACACATCTGTATGGCATAAATGTCATAGTATGACATCAACAGAAAATTACATCCACAGAACAGCTCTGCCCTAAAGGGAAACAGCCAGCCCTCTTTGATGGAGATGTAGCTTTGATTGGAGTGAGTGCCCACAGAGGAAGAGTCTAGTGCCAAGCATTCCAAGGGGTCCAAGTAACCCTGGTGATAAAAGGGTGTTTCAGCCAGACTGACTTCAGAGCTCAATTCTGAGTTGGCTTGACTTCAATTACCAGAAGCCAAGAATTGTCATCGCTTTCTGGGATATGCAAGAAACCCATTACTGTCATGTCACCAATAGCTTTCAGTAGATAAAGTATATGCTCACAAGAAAACCATTTGAGAAGCATGCTGTTAAAATTCCTATCCAACAACTATAATGAACTGCCACACTGTTCTTCTGGTCATCACTTTCTGAATTTGAAACTACTTTTTAACATTGATCAGTTGGTATTTTCCTACTAGAGCACAGGACCCCTAAGTGTACACATCCAAGCTAGCTGCTTTATTGACTCGCCTTTGTTGTGGGCCTCTTGAATGCCTCCAAATGGGGACCCAGCCCACAACCCAGTCATCTGCCCTGACCGGGAATTGAACCAGCAACCTTTCGGTTCGCAGGCTGGCACTCCATTCACTGAGCCACACCGGCCAGGGCTTTGGTGTGAATTTTTAAAACTGCTATTGTTCTTAAATGATAACAATGCCTCAGACTCATATGAGAGGCTTATGTTGATGAATTCACCTGAAGTCCTTCACATGGATTCATCTCTGAGTCTCCATGTAAACACTGATGTGCATTTATGAGATTGCTGGTCCAGTTTAAGGATAAAATAGATGGCCACACTGTATACGGATATTAACTGCCACTAACTGCACACTCTGTGCTGTGGCCTCCTGAGTGCAATGCTTTTCAAACTGCAGCTCAGAAGTCCTGACACCAAATATAAAATGACCATCCAAAAATCAGATTAGACTGCACATCTTATTACTGAAAAAATGCTGTCAGAATGACACATCTGCAATTCAAGTCGTCATTTCCGCCTTACTGTGCATTTGTGCACCAGTGTCACTGTCATCTCCTGGCTCTGGCTACTCCAGTTTTGGCTGGGATGCTTTTAATAGAGATCTGGCCACGACAAGGCAAGAACAAAGCCAGACTGAGGCTGCGGAGAGCTCTCTGGGAGGCATTCTATCTTTCCAGTTGTAGGTGTCTCTACCTTTTTGGAACCTTCTCTGTGACTAACATAAGCTAAAAGGTTTATGGTTTTATGGGACCAAGCCCCTGCAACTGGGTCAGAGTATGGTGACTTACTCTCCTTGGCCTGGCCCCAGATTCTAAGATTTTTAAATCCCTGAGGCCAGCAGGTTGTTCAGGGTCAGAGGCAAGTCTGGAAATTCCTTTAGCAACAAATGTGGTTCTCTTTCTCAGTCCTACATGCACTGAGTTTGTGTGCGGACCCTCACAAAATTATATACATTATGTTTATAAAAGACTACAGTCACTAAATATTAGAGAACCTTACAAATTTCCTAACTGAAACTTTTCCCAACTTCACATGCTGCTTAGAGGTTTTCTAATTCCTCAGAGGGCAGCATACAAGGAAAATGCTTAAACAGTAGCATGTGGGAGAATTTTGAGGAAAAAAATTCCCAGATGGGAAAAGTGGTTAAGAATTAAAATAAGTTACATTGTGAAAACTAATATATTCTCTTTCTCCCCCCTTCTTCCTGGTTAGTTTCTGGAAATAGGACTCATTCTCATAGATAATTTAGATTAGGTTGACTTTTTCACTATCCAACAATGGAATGGGCCACCTCATGAAGGAGTGACAACCTCATCACTGAAGATTTCAAACAGAGGCTGGAACTGGTGGGGCTTGTCTCTGTGGTCAACGGAACTAACAGCATGGAAAACAATAGTGACATAAACCCCAACTTTTATTGGACACCTTCTTGCTAGTCCACATTTTACCTGCAACATTTCATTCAATTCTCCACAACAGCCCTGATAAGAAAGACATTTTTATTATTTTAGCTCCATTTTATAAATAAGAAAATCAAAGCATAAATGAGTCAAATAATTTGTTTCAAATTAAGAATAAAAGAGCTGGGATTTGGACCTAGAATTTGACTCCAGAACAAATCTTTCTTTTTTCTTCCAATAAAGGACTAACACTGACATGAAATAAACTGCACATAAGTTTTGATATATACACACTTGTGAAACCATTATCAAGATATATCAAGATAACAAACATATTGGAACGTTTCCTAAGTCCCTGTAAAAATGGTTGTAAACCCCTCCTTCCGGGCTCTCCCACAAACCCTCCAAACAACGATCTGTTTTGTGTTGGTATACATAAGCATTTGCATAGCCTAAAATTTTATATAGCACATGGTGTGATACAATATGTGTATCTTTTTTCCCTTCAACATAATCTTTTTAAAAATTAGGCCATGTGTAGTATGTACCAAATTCACTTCTTTCTTTCTTTCTTTCTCATATGATAGGTATATGTTTAACTTTTTATGAAAGTGCCAAATTGTTTTCCCAAGTGGTTGTAGCACTTTGCATTCCAGCAAGCAGAGTACAGGAGTACCAGCTCCTCCACATCCTTGCCAACAACAGGTATGGCCAATCTTTAAATTTTTAGCTATTTTAAAAAGTGTGTATAGTACATCATTGTGGTTTTCAATCTGCATTTCCCAAATGACTAATAAATTGAGCTTCATTTTATGTGTTTCCAGTATATCTTCTTTGGCAAAGTGACCATTCAAGTATTTTGCATTTTGGGGAGAGGAGAGATGATTTACTTTCTTATTCAATTGTGAGAGTTTTTAAAATATATTCTGTATATAAATCACTTTATCAGGTATATGACTTTCAAATATTTTCTTGTAGTATGTGGCTTCTTTCTAGTTTCTTAAAAGTATACTTTACAGAACATAAATTTTTAATTTTAATGATGTCCAATTTATCATTTTAAAAAATAGACTGTGTTTTTAATAACATATCTTAGAAATCCTGTCTAACTAACCCAAGTTCAAAATAGGCTTATAGTTTTATGTCTTAAACTTTGGCCTAAGATATTCTTTAGATAATTATCATATGTAGTTCAAGGTGTGAAATAAAGTGTTTTTCCCCACATGGAATAACCAATTCTTCAAGCACTATTTGTTAAACAGATTATAATTTCAAACATCAGTTGTTCATATATACATAGGTCTATTTATAGATTTTGTTTTATTGATCTCTTTGTTTAGTTTTATACCATTACTGCACTCTCTTGATTATTGTAGCTTTATAAACTATGCTGAAATCAGGAATAGTTACTACTCCAACTTTGTTTTTTACAAAGTTGCTTAATATATTGCAGGACCTTAGCATTTACATGCATGAGTTTGTTAATTTCCTGGTAATGCACTTTGAAAAAGTGCATTAAAATTTGATTGACACTGCAATGAATTGAACCTCTACTTGAGGAGAACTGACATAACAAAACCGAGTCATCTAGTCCATGAACATAATATATCTTCCAATGTATTTAGTTCTCTGATTTCCGCTGGCAATGTTTTATTGTTCTCAGGGTACAGGTTCTTTGCTTATTTTTTCCAGATTTATCCCTAAGTGTTTCATACTTATAATGTCGTGATAAATAATGTATTTATTTTTAGTTTCCAACTGTTTGCTATTAATATACAACAATATGCTTGTTGTATATTGATCTTGCATCCTGCAAGCTTGCTGACATCACTTACTCTAGTAACTTTTCGGTAGATTTCTTTCTTTCTTTTTTTTTTAAAAGTATATTTTATTGATGATGCTATTACAGTTTTCCCAATTTGTCCCCGTTTATCCCCCTTTGCCCTGCACCACCCCTAACCCTCCAGCATTCCCCACCCCCTAGTTCCTGTCCATAAGTTGTACATATAAATTCTTTGAATTCTGTTTCCTATATCATTTTTATCTCTTCCCCGTCTATTTAGTGCCTACCAATTATGCTTCTTTTTCCCTGTGCCTTTTTCTCCATTCCTCCATTCCCCCTCCCTACTGAAAACCCTCCATGTGATGTCCATTTCTCTGATTCTGTTCCTGTTCTCCTTGTTTGTTTAGTTTTTGTTTTCATTGTTTATCTTTTCTTTTAAGTTCATTTGTTGAGAATTGTGAGATTGTTATCATTTTACTGTTCAGAGTTTTTGATCTTCTTCAATTTCTTAGATAAGTCCCTTTAACATCTCATATAATAAGGGCTTGGTGATGAGTAATTCCTTTAACTTGACCTTATCTGGGAAGCACTTTATCTGCCCTTCCATTCTAAATGAAAGCTTTGCTGGATAGAGTACTCTTGGATGTAGGTCCTTGCCTTTCATGACTTCAACTACATCTTTCCAGCCCCTTCTTGCCTGCAAGGTTTCTTTTGAGAAATCAGCTGATGGTCTTATGGGCACTGCTTTGTAGGTAACTGTCTCCTTCCCTCTTGCTGCTTTTAAGATTCTCTCTTTATTTAATCTTGGGTAATTTAATGATGATGTGTCTTGGTGTGTTCCTCTTTGGGTTCAACTTCTTTGGGACTCTCTGGGCTTCCTGGAAGTCTATTTTCTTCACCAGATTGGGGAAATTTTCCTTCATTTTTTTTTCAAATAAGTTTTCAATTTCTTGCTGTTGTTCTTATCCTTCTGGCACTCCTATAATTCGGATATTGGAACGTTTAAAGCTGTCCCAGAGGTTCCTAAGCTTCTCTTCAGTTTTTTTAATTCTCATTTCTTCATTCTGTTCCAATTGGATGTTTATTTCTTCCTTTTGTACCAAATCATTGATTGAGTCCTAGCTTCTTTCCTGTCACTGTTTGCTGTTTGTCCCTGAATATTTCGCTTTATTTCACTTGGGATATCTTTCCTTTTTTCTTTCATTTTTTGACCACATTCAATCAGCACTGTGAGCATTTTGATTACCAGGACTTTAAATTCTCCATCAGGTAGGTTGGATATCTCCTCAGCACTTAGCTCTCTTTCTGGAGTTTTGCTCTGTTCTTTCATTTAGGCCATATTTCTTTGTCTTGGCACACCTGTTAAGCTGTAAGCGGGCGGGGCCTTAGGTATTCACCAGGGCAGGGCAACCCTCCTGGCTGTGCTGCGCTGCTGCCGTTCTGGTTGATTGTTTAATTCCTTGGTTGTCAGAGTTCCATGCAGTTTCATTTTCTGGCATTTCTGGTTGCTTATTGATTTTAGATTGGTTGTTATCCTCCTTTTGATTGTTCAAGGAAGCAAAGGGTTTCTACCTACACCTCCATCTTGGCTGGAACTCACATTTATCAGTAGATTTCATTAGATATTCTACACAGACATTCATGCTGTCCTTTTTTACAATTCAATGTCTTTTCCTTCATTTTAATGCTTTAGTGCACTGGCTAGAACTTTCAGTAAAAATGCTGAGTAAAAGTAGTAGGAGCCAACTAGGCTTAGAGCTGTGTTCATGAAAAGGTTTTGAAGTACAAGTTTAACGTGTGTATGCCTATTTCTTCTTCAGTGAGCTTTGGTAGTTTATATCTTTCAAGGAATGTGTCCATTTTACCCGAGTTGTCAGATTTATTGGTATAAAGTTTTCCACAATATTTCTCAATTCTCCTACTATCTGTAGAATCAGCAGTGATGTCATTTATTTTCATTCCTGACACTGAAGATTTGTCTTATTTCTTTTCTTTCCTGCTCTTTCTGAATAAAGGTCCATCAAGTTCATTGGTCTTCTCAAAGAACTAGGTTTTGGTTTCATTAATTTTCTGTATTGATTTTCTGGGCATACAAATTTTTAGAACTATGAGATACTTCAAACATACAGAAAATGCTGAGACTACTATAGTACATACCTACTCCCTAGATTTTTTAAATGTTAACATTGTTATTTCAGAAACTTCACAACTAAAGTCTTTTTTTCTAGCTGCTCATCAAGATTAAGATCTTATTTCCCTTTCCTGTCCGAGGTTACTTCCCCTGACTACTACGCTGACACCAGTGTTTACTGTTATTTGTTTCTGAATTGTGAACACCATAGCTCTTTGTATTCATTAGAAATACATGGTACTACTGCTTTGGGAGTTTTAAAATTTAGGAACATGGAGAGTCATGCAGTTCTAATTCACATATTTCACCTATGTCATCGTAATCTACATCATATATGTGTAATATACTACAGTTTACTTATCTAGGCTTTTTTAAATTGATACACATTTATTTGGTTTTCAATTTTCCCATGTCTGATCATATAAACACATATATTAGAAATTCTATACAATCTAAAAAAGTAATTTCTTAGTGGGTTATAAGCGTCTTCAACTTTACTGGAAATTACTTAATTGTTCTTCAAAGTAGTTGTACCAGTTTATACTGGCATCAAATATATCCGCACATATGAGAGGTCTCCTTTTGCTACTCAGTATGTCTGACTTCTAAATGTTTGCCAATAGATAGCTATGAAATTGTGTCTTAGATTGATCTCATTGATTACTAATGAGATAGAGCAAATGTTCACATGTTTACTGGGCATTTAAGTATTCTCTCTGGTGAGCTGACTGTTCATCTTGTTTTCCCATTTCTTCTCCTACTGGGTTACCTTTTTCTTGCAGATTTGAGTAAGTTTTTAATCATTTCTAAGTCTTGTTGTTTACATGCACATATCTTCTCTCAATCAATAGCTTATCTTTTAATTTAGTCTAAGGTATCTTTAATGGTTGACAGCTTTTTAAAAAACTTTATATTTGTCATTCCTTCCTAGGTTGTTCCTGGCCCTTTACTATTCTGAATGAACTTTAGGATCATCCTGTCAAGTTCAGTGAAAACTCTACTGGGATTCTGACTAAAAACAGGTTGACTTCGTGAATTCATATGGGGGAAATCGCCATCTTCATGATTAAGTACCCTTTTAAAATGTTTTAAGTCTATCGTGTTTTCTATTTATTCTTGACTGAGATATATTTTGGTTAATGTATATCTTGAACAAAATTGTTGATTCATCTGTGTTTAGAAAGGTATTCTCCCCTGAAATCTCATCCTATTTCCCTCTGATTGTGTCTGTAATTATGTTTTCATTTGAATTCTTGGTGTTTTTATTTGAGCCTTCTCTATTTCATTTCATCACCCTTCCTTTAATAGGTTTGTCTATTTCCTGTCTTAAAAAAACCAGCTTTTGCTTTAATTGATCCTTGCCATTATTTCTTTGCTTTCTATTTCATCAAACATTTGCTCTGTTCTTTGTAATTTTCTTTTGTATAATGTAAAGAGATAGGAAAAATTAACTGTGGAGTTTAATGTTTAGCCTCTATATTTTCTTTCTTCATTTCTGCTGTGTACATTTAATTTTTCTCAAAAACTATTTTTGCTGCACTGCACAAGTTTTGACATATAGTGATTTAGTTGTCATTCAATTTAAATACTTTACAACTTGTTATAATTCTCTTCTTGATGCATGACTTAACTGAAGTTTGTTTAGTTACTGAACACACAGATTTGGGGTTTTCTCTTTTAATCGCTCCATTACCCATCAGCAACTGGATCAGGTTACTCACGTGGTCCCCACGACAACAACACGGGCATTTTTTTGCAACTCTCTTTGTGGCCTAACATGTCCTCAATTTCTGGATGTGTCCAAGTGTACCAGACCACAACTATGTATTTGTTATCTAATTATATCCATCTAATCTATTAGATTAGCTTATAAATTTTCTTCCAATTTCATCAACACACTTTAGAGTGACATTTACATACAGTAAAGAATCCTACAAGTAGTATGTTAAACCCCACTAGTCAAATCAATTGTTATTTAAATATCAACTGATACTAGATCTGAAAGGCAAATCAAACACTCACGTGTGCATACACAAACATATACAAACACATACTCTTTGTTCCCTATAAACACTCTGAACCTTACTCCCTGAAATAAGTCTCCAATTATTAGCCACACAGTCCTAAAAAATTGAAAAAGAGTCCATATTTTTGGCTATCGACTTAGGTAAAGGTTGAGAAAATGACACAATATCCACAAAACGTAATCGGGTGGTCCTGTGGTCGAACCACCAGAGACGACCCCTGCTGACAGCGCCACATGCTGCAGCGCAGACGCCCGGAGTAACGGGCAGTGCGGTCCTCCGCCTCTTGTGCGTTGAGATGTGTAGCCAACTGTTTTTGACACAGCCATGCCCTTCATAATTGTATATAAATTCAAGCATCTACACTCATAAAATCCAAAACCCCTTTTAATCATGTCAATTCTCTTTATCTTCTTCAGATCTACAATCCTTCTTATGTTCTCTGCCTTAAGTATAACAAATTATTTCTATAGATATTTTCTATTTTGTTTCTAAAATGTTTCCAAATAATAATCAGCAGGATGTTGGCATTTATTTTCTTTTTCTTTGTTACAGTAACAATGTTTTTCCTAATTGATTTGTACACGTTGTTGAGTGACTACTTAATTTATTTTTTGGTCCCAATGCTACACTTAATTTTGTTTTGATCAAGATATGTTCAGCAATACATGCTTCCTGCAACAGTTCTGTTAATCACTCAGAAGTTTAGTCCATTTCTTTTGTTTAAATATATCTTTAAAGTATCTGTTCACCAAAGGAGTTACTTTATCTGAAAACCTCTCACCTAATCAACTCATCATGAGTATCCTGCCAATATACACCTAGAAAGTGAAAATTCCTATTACTATCTGGCCCTGTTTTAACCATGTTTAAGGCTCATTTAACAATACATCCATCTTAAGGTAATATTGCTTGTTGATTCACTTGTTAGAATGAATTTACTCCTTCTGAGCCTATGAATAAACCCCGGGGTTATAGCTGGTTTCTATACAAGCTCAGGACTGATGTGGTCTCAATATGATCAAGTCTGATGGATGGCTTCAACATCTGAAGTTTATTTTGAGTGACCAAAGAACAAACTGACAGTGCTTTGGCACTAGTGCATCACTCAATATACAGCAAAGGAGAGGGATCTGGGAATGCATACTTAAATAATTTAGACTCAAACATCTCAATGTGGTTTAAAGGGATAAAATGCCAAGTCAAAAAATGCTTTGATTATTAAGAATTTCATTATGATAAGCTGATACCATCTTCAGGAGAAAGTGTTACCTAATCTGGCCACCTGAATCAGAAGACTGCTAGAGTGCAATTGACTGACTTACAAATTTTTAATGGGGAAATCCCACCTATGTTAAGTTCCATCAGAACTGGTAAAGGACTGCTTTTGCTACATTTTGTTTTCCTACTGTAGTATTCACAGTGAAAAATCAGTATAGCACTTTCTTCATTATTATGGAAAGCACAATAAAGTTACCATACCATGTAATTAAATCTGGATGTTAATATTTCTGAATTCTAACTTGTTCCCCAAATCTATCTACCTAGATTGTATCCATGTGCTCCAATCTTTTTTCCAAATAGGACCGTTTCCCTAGTAATATAATAGGAAACAATTAAAAACAGAATTTAAGATAGAAACTTTAATCTTGAAGTTAATTTTAAGACAAGTATCTATTATGCCTATTATTTATAAATCCAAAACTAAAATAAATTAAATAGTCTTAATCTGAATTGATGAGACTACTTGGGCAAAGATAATTTTTTTTGTTTTTCTGTATTTCCTTAATGAACTAATTAATAGTAGGTATTGATGAGAACTAAATTCAGAATGTAATCTGCATAGATACAAAACTGAGAACTTGAAGAGCTCATACCCTTTGCAACAGCATGGATGGAGCTGGAAAGCATTATGCTAAGTGAAATAAGCCAGGCAGTAAAAGACAAATACCACATGATCTCGCCTCTAACAGGAACCTAAACAACAAAACAAAGAAACAAGTAAAATATAACAAAAGACACTGAAATAGAGGACAGGTTGTCAGTGACCAGAGGGGAGAGTGGAGGGAATTTCGGGGGAGAAGGGAAGGGTTTACAGGAACAAATATAGAGGACACATGGACAAAACTAGGGGTGTTGGAAAGGGGAGGGAGGAGGGGAGGAATGGATGGGTGGGTTGGAATGGGAATAAAGGAGAGAAACTGTACTGAATAATCTAAAATTAAAAAATTAAAAAAAGAAAAGAAACGATATGGTGGTCTACCTTACTGAAATGCCTCCTCTGCATCTTCCCTGACTTCTCTATAGCCCCTTCTCAGCAACGCAGCTGGAGAGTCTTGTTAAAATCTAAGTCAGATCATATCACCCATTTTGCTTAAAACCCTCCAATGGTTCCCGATCTCATTCAGAATGAGAAACAAAATTCTTAGAAGAGTCTTTATAGACTATATTACAGGGTCTTTCATAACACTGTACTTTGCCTCCATTTTCAACCCCCAGAGCCAAACAATTCTGATCACAGCTCCTCCTTTGTCCCCTAGACTCTCTCGAAGCTACGAGGCACTGTGGTTCCTCGAATGCTTCTAGAAAATCTCAGGCATCCTCTTGCCTCATGGCCTTTGGGACTGTGACCTGGAATGCTCTTCCTTCCGATAGACACTTGGCTCACTCTCTTACCTTCTAAGAATCGTGACTCATGGCAGTCTTCTCTCCAGTGCGGCTGTCCCTGACTACGTCTTTTTTTTTTTAAATAACTACAATGCCCTTCCCACTTCTGGAGCTTTATCCCCTCCTCCCTGCTCAATTTTCATCACAGCATTTATCACCTTCTGAGACACTGTGCATTTCGCTGTGTATTTAATTATTATCCATCTCCCAAACAGGCTATACCAGGGCAGAGGATTTTATATCTTTTCTTTAATACTATATCCCCAGCACCTAGAGTCTGTCCACACATAGCAGGCACTAATTACATAGTTGATTAATTAGTGGGAAAAAATTCAAAGCAGCTATAGTGAGAAAACATGTTTGTTGTTCCTAAAATAAACATGACTTTGGTAGTTCCCTACCTAATAATTTGTTTGTTTTTTAAAAAGCTTAATTTACAAATGGTACTTCTTGCCTAAGCTCATTCCTGAAAACACTTTATATAGCAATATTCCTTGATTATCTGAATATGAATTTTCTTATTTAGTGGTATCAAATAAAGCACTATTTTACTAATAAATTCATCTGTTTCTAGGCAGCAAGTCAGTAGGACATGTAAAACTCCCAGAGTATCTTCTTAGCCAGGAGATGGACCTTGAAGACAGCTGAACTAGATGGAAGAAGAGGGAGTCATGTTTATTTTACTCCCCTTCAGCCAAATGCACCTGTGCCAGCAGTCGGTGCACAGTAGCCACTGAACGGTGGGAACTCACGAGAACACAACAGCGCAGAGGAGAACAAATGCATATACAACACATCGGTCATGTTAGGAAAAACAGCATCATGTGAAACTAATTAAGTGATTAATGTCCTTAGAAAATTAAATCTAAGTACTCGACTAAAAGCTTTTTGATTTAAATTCCCTGGATTAAAAAAATAGATTTTAATGTTATTTTTTAACTGCTTCCCAAAAGACTTGGTACATGTTGCTTCTAGATTTTTCAGAAATTCTGCTAGATTTCCTTGTGATATTTATAAGATTAAAGGACAGTTCCCCCTTACCGACTGAACTAATGCTCTCGCTTCCTCTGGAGTGCAATGGAAAGGACTATCATGCACCTGCACGTTCGTGCTGCAAATGAACAGACAATGTTATTATTACACAGGATAAAAAAGGAGCAATTATCAAAAACAAAGTCAACTCCAAATGCTCCACACTGACAGTGCATGATTCTAGCTAGTGAAAAGGACCTGAATGAATATAAATTAGAAAAACTGAGATTTTTGTATTTTCTTTCAGGCAAAGTTGTGAATATACAAGTGCTTCATAGCACTGCACTCTCCAGAACTAAAAAAAAAAAAAAAATAGTAAGCAAATCTAAATAATATCCTGGTGTATATAAAAAAGACTAAACTAAAACTATACTTCACCTGCACTGAAGAAAAGAAAAAGACAAATTTGACCTGCAGAATGACAACTCTAAGGAAAAATTTTCCTCTCAGTGAGATGATAAACGCTGTAATTGGCTACTGAAAGACATTGTGGAATCTCTTTCTCAAACAGGCATGGAAGATTAAGCTAGGAGTAGTGAAAGAAAACCAGGTGAATAGAAAACTCAGTTTCCTTACAAGTAAGAAAGTTCAGTAAGGCAGCAGACAGCAGCTCCTTCCATAATCAACAAAGGCTCTCTGAGGTCGAAAGCTCTCCACCCAGTGGGGAACAGCCGCTATCTGCACAAGCTTGCCACCCACTACCCGTTTCCTACTTCCTAGGTAGGAAAGGTATCGTTCCTCCAAATATAAATTTCATCAAAGGAAACAGCAGATTAAAATAGAAACAGAAATAGGTGGTAACAAGAGGGTTAAAGCACAATTAACTTTTAAAATAGAAGGGAATAGCCCTGGCTGGTGTGGCTCAGTGGACTAAGCACTGGCCTGCTAACCACAGAGTTGCTGATTTGATTCCCAGTCAGGGCACATGCCTAGGTTTCTAGCCAGGTCCCCAGCAGGGAGCATTCGAGAGGCTACCATACATTGATGTTTCTCTCCCTCTCTTTCTCCCTCCTTTCCCCTCTGCCTAAAAATAAAATAAATAAAACCTTAAAATAATAAAATAGAAGGGAAAAGTGATTAGCAGATTCCTAAAGGAAATAAATAATAAATGAAACACACACAAACATAGACACACTTGCCCTCAAGTGGGTCTATGGGATATACATCAGCATATTAAGTTTTTCAATGGCTTGTGAAATATGTTGGGATATATATGATAAGAAGATCTGTTAATTACCTTTGTAACTACATCTGTCTATAATTAGCATTGGGTTTTTAACAATTATAGTAACTGGTCAGTTTGCTTTCTACCCAGACTCAAAAGGTGGAATTGATTTCCATTCTTAACATGAATAAAATTGATGAAAGTTGGCATTATTATCTTTAAGACTGAAGTATTTTTTATTCTCTTCTGTATATCCTATGTTGAATTAAAAATTGAAAAAGTAAAGCCTTATAAATCAGATGCTTCCCTTTTAAAGAAAGTCAAAACAAAATTTAAAAAGAACAAGGCAAAAAAGAAAGCCCAGTGTAGAGCAAATATACTATATACAACGTTTTTAACTTAAAACTAAAACATCCAGATGCTGGAGCTACAATGCTGAACCACAGAGCCCCTATGGAGCTTACAATGTTTAGGGTTCATTTTAGCTTCATACTTGACCATGCCTACAAGAGAAGAAGCAGAACAATCATTTAAAGGAAAGATGACTAAACTCACAGTGTCCACTTCAAATGAGATTAAATATGACTAAGGAGAAGGTGCTCCTTTCCTTTTCATAATAAGATGCTGAATATTTTGTTGTAACTTTATAAACATTACATAGTCTATTCACAATCTTGTTCCCCAAAATAAGCAGACATGACATTAGAGCAATACATGAACAATACCAAAAATGCTGTGCACAACTGTAATTGAATTTAAAAACAATAAAACATATTAATAGAAACATAGTAGTGAAAAAGTAATTGGTTAAATAAAAAGAAACAGAAATAGAAAATTAATTGCAAATAATAGACACATAAAAGATGAAACTGATGGCCAGCAATATAGAACTTTAATAAAAAGAAATTATTTTTTTCAAGATAATTTCAAATCGGACAAACGCTCAGGCTCATGAGAATTCCAAAGACAGGGTCCAGGATACAGATTGCCCAGGCTTTTTATTCTATGTCAAAGTAGTCAAGAAAAAAGGAGAAAGAGAGAGAGAGGGAGAGAGATAGGAGTGATAATAATTTTAGATTGTAACTCCCAGAGTTTGTAGAAGTGACACTGAAGAAAATCTACACAAAGGTAAAAGAATTGGAGCTATCTATATACGATCAAATCCATCTTCTTCCAAAGTTTAAGACCTAAATGATTTGGAGCTATATATATATCTATATATGTGTGTGTATGAATATATATTTTTATATACATAAATATATATATTTTATATATAATATATAAATCCTCTGAGAAATGATACCATGTCAATTACTAGTTCATGGTGCCCAGCACTTAGTAATGTCTTACAAATAGGTGCTCTATATGTATTTTTAAGTGAAAAAAATAATTGCGATTCTCTTTTTAAAAAATCAGGCCTAAATATTATTATATTGCTGTTATGTGACAATTAATAATAAAATATTATGTAGAAAAGACAAATTCTTACCAATTTATAGCCCCTCCATCACACTTCTTCATAAGCAATGCTTTCCAACATTCATGAGCAGATTTTATAACTTCAAGAGCAAAAGCCTAGTTCCAAACAAACAGACAACAGATATCGCAATCATTATACTAACATGGTGTACAATAACATTATACTCACTATGAGAACATGAACTGTGGAGTCAAGCAAACCTGAGTATAAATCCTGGCTTCCTTATTTAGCAGCTGTCTGACTTTAGGCAATTTATTTGATCTCACTAAATCCTAATCTCTTCCTCTACAGAACAGAAGGCAGTGGGGTCACTTGGAGTCTCGGGCTCGCACATGAGGGCCTGTTGGCCCGATTGAACCTGCCACCTGATTTTGTAAATAAGTTTTATTGAACACAATTTCATATTTATTTTTTTCATATTTATACTTAATAATCTTATTCAAAGTCCTCAAAATCTTAAAGATTCTTTTAATATGCCTTTTAAAAACTACTGGGTCCAGCAATAAATTCTTGTATATCAAAATACTTATTGTTAATTTCAGTTTTCATTAATATGGCTTACTTACAAACCATAGTTTACTTAGTAGCACCCACTTAAATGTTGGTTTATAATACATAATTCATATACTGGTAATAACTTTTAAAACTACCCCATGTCTCACACTGTAACTCTTTGGCCTATTTTCTCCACTTATGTCTTTTTAGGGACCCTTTATGGTATTCTAATAGAAATTCCTATGCCAGCAAGGTAATTCAAGTGCTTTCTTAAATTAGCAGTTTAATTCAGTCATGGCAGATGAGCACAATGGAGATAAGCTCCATTGTAAGTAACTGTCTCCTCTCCAGAATAGTAAATAGAAGGTTTCCCTTCATAGAGAATCTGACAAACTAGACTCACCGTGAAAATCATTCATTTTCTGAAATGAAAGATATTGACCGATATGTAGATGGATACAGGACTTCCAGCCAAGACGGAGGCATAGGTAGACACACTGTGCCTCCTCACACAACCAAAAGAAGGATAATAACAAATTTAAAAACAAAAAACAACCAGAACTAGCAGAAAATTGAACTATGGAAGTATGGAAGTCTGACAAGCAAGAAGTTAAAGAAGAAATATTCATCCAGACCAGTAGGAGGGGTGGACACAGGCAGCCAGGTGGAGAGGACTCGAGGCAAGGCAGCCGCTGGTAAACCCAGTGGTTTCACATCTGTGTGCAGATAAACTGGGAGGAACAACTGGGGAACGAGAGACTGCACAACCTAGGGTTCTAGTGTGGGGAAATAAGGCCTTAAACCTTCGATTGAAAACACCTGTGGGGGTTAGGCAGCAGTGGGGAAAAACTCCCAGCCTCACAAGAGAGTTCATTGGAGAGACCCACAGGGTCCCAGAACATACACAAACCCACCCACCCGGGAATCAGCATCAGAAGGGCCCAGTTTGCTTGTGGGTAGTGGGGGAAGTGACTGAAAACCAGCAGAGAGCAGAGCAAACGGCATTGTTCCCTCTCCGACCCCCTCCCCCACATTCAGTGTCACAATGCAGCATTGTGGCTTGCCTTGCCCTGGTGAACACCTAAGGATCTGCCCCTTACTGTGTAACAGGCACACTGAGACAAAAAAAAATGGCCCAAATGAAAGAACAGATCAAAGCTCCAGAAAAAAATAGAACTAAGCGACAAAGAGATAGCCAACCTATCAGACGCATAGTTCAAAACACTGGTAATCAGGATGCTCAGACAATAGGTTGAATATGGTCGCAAATTAGATTTAAAAAAATGAAGGTTATGCTAAGTGAAATAAAGGAAAATGTACAGGGAACCAACAGTGACGGGAAGGAAACCAGGACTCAAATCAACTGTGTGGACCAGAAGGAAGAAAGAAACATTCAATCAGAACACAATAAAGAAACAAGAATTCAAAAAAACGAGGAGAGGCTAAGGAACCCCCAGGACATCTTTAAACATTCCAACATCTGAATCATAGGGGTACCAGAAGGAGGAGAGGAAGAGCAAGAAATTGAAAACTTATTTGAACAAATAATGGAGAACTTCCCCAATCTGGCAACAGAAATAGACTTCCAGGAAGTTCAGGAAGCTCAGAGAGTCCCAAAGAAGTTGGACCCAAGGAGGAACACGCCAAGGCACATCATAATTATATTACTCAAGATTAAAGAGAATCTTAAAAGCAACAAGAGAAAAGGACACAGTTACCTAAAAAGAAGTTCCCGTAAGACTGTCAACTGATTTCTCAAAAGAAACCTTGCAGGCAAAAAGGGGCTGGAAAGAAGTATTCCAAGTCATGAAAGGCAAGGACCTGCATCCAAGATTTCTCTATACAGCAAAGCTTTCATTTAGAATGGAAGGGTAGATAAAGTGCTTCCCAGATAAGGTCAAGTTAAAGGAGTTCTTCATCACCAAGCCCTTATTATATGAAATGTTAAAGGGACTTATCTAAGAAAAAGAAGATAAAAAACATGTATAGTAAAATGACAACAAACTCACAGTTATTGACAACCACACCTAAAACATAAACAAAGACAAACTAAGCAAACAACTAGAACAGGAACAGAATCACAGAAATGGAGATCACAGAGAGGGTTATCAGCAGGGGAGGGGGAGGGAGGGGGAAAAGGTACAGAGAATAAGTAGCATAAATGGTAGGTAGGTAGAAAATAGACAGGGGGAGGTTAAGAATAGTATAGGAAATGCAGAAGCCAAAGAACTTACATGTATGACCCATGGACATGAACTAAAGGGAGGGAATGTGGGTGGGATGGGGTGTGTAAGGTGGAGGGGAATAAAGGGGGGGAAATGGGACAGCTGTAATAGCATAATCAATAAACTATATTTAAAAATTAAAAAATAGATGGATATAGATACTGATCAGCCTAAAAATTTTTTAGTAAAAATGATGAAATAATGGAGTCTGTAAATATTAAAGAAAAATGTTTGTTTTCATGCTATATACAAATACTCATATAAGAAACCCCAAAGGTGAAAAAGTATTGCACAGGTATCATGAGGTATATTTTAAAATAAAGATTACCAGCTTCACCTTGTTTTTGAATTCTCCATTAAAAGCAAACTGGTTTTCTGGTTTTCCCTCCGGCACCTTATAAAATCGAAACCAATTAAACGTAGCTTCCAAATAACCTGGTTTGTACTTCTTAACATCACCAATATCTGTAAGTGAAAAAACAAAAAGACTTTTTATTTAAAATCAAAATGCATTCCTATTTGTGGTAGAGTATTGGCCTGAGGGAGTCAGAAAACATGGGGTCTAGTCTGTCTCTGCGAACCAGCAGCATAATCCTCAATGCACATCCCCTCTCTCCTGGACTTCAGTTTGCAATGTAAATATTACTACTTTATTCTACAAACACTTCTTGAGCACGTTCAGACACT
Organism: Trachops cirrhosus; assembly: GCA_028533065.1. NCBI lineage: Eukaryota > Metazoa > Chordata > Mammalia > Chiroptera > Phyllostomidae > Trachops > Trachops cirrhosus. Next base: position 76,487,329 of record CM052538.1, on the reverse strand, counting down.
GCGTTAGGTACAGTAGATGAGAACAACAAAGTTCTTTTCCTCAAGGAGCTCAGGGGTCTAATTAAAGGAAACAGACAACAAAATTCAATGAAGTCAGAAGACTGAGATGTGCTTCAAGCTGACGTCACTCTGTAGGCAAAGGAGGGCTTGAAGTAGGGTGAGTTACAACACCAGGATCAGGGTTTTAGAAACGTTAAGTTAAGGGAACACTGAAGATAGAAAGGAGAGGGCTGCACCCAGGAGAAAACATGCTAAAGTTGGGTGAGAAAGATTTTAGAACACATATACTAAATACTTAGTAGGTTTCTCATTCACTGTGTCAGACACTGTTCTAAGCACTGAAAGAGAAGAGTAAATGGAAACGAGCCCCTGCTCTCAGGGCTTACACAGTAATGAGAGACAGATGACAGAGAAAGAAATAAATACCTAACACACGTATGTGAGCGGCAAAAAGTCCAATGAAGGAAACTAGCAGAGTTAAGAAAGAATGCGGACAGGGCGATTTTAAACAGGGTGGTATGTGGATGGTTCATAGAGTTTTTCATTTCAAAATCTGTAATGATTTATAGGATTTATTTTTAAGTTTCTTAGCATGTAAATAGCTTATAACCATTACATTTTGAGGATATTCGTTTTAAAATAATTGGATATTACTATATTAGTAATAGAACCCCTCCCCATAAAAGGTTCTCAAGGAATGTATTCATTCCAATAAATATCAATTCAAAAAGTATGAGAAATAACTACATAAAACTAGAAGTCTTTACTCTCCACCAGACTGTGGCTATGCTTAATTTAGCATAGCTCTTTATGCATAATATATTATAGCAAATGACAAACAACTCGGGAACATTGAAAAATTAGAAAGTTGTAGCTAAAATCAGGAGCAGACAAATGCACAGGGATAGTTTAAAGAGCACATGGTCTCTGGCTTGCTCCTCTAAGTCTTGTGGGAATCCCTCTCTCATTACGCATGTCAGGGAAAGGTAAGCATTTTACAGGCATGGGTTAAACAAACAGAAATTATCTTTTTGATTTTTATGCTTGCCTTCTGCCTGTTATGGAAAGGGTTAGCAAGAGTTACACATGCCTTCTAGAGGCCAGATGTTCCACATAAGTGAATCGGCCAGGCAGACACCTTAGGAATGGCAGAGGCCACGGCAAACAGAAGACAGTGTGCTAAGGCTCTGAAATTTAAAACTTTACAGTGTCCATGGACCTGTTTTTATTTACAAGTGAAACTTTTTATTTTTTATTTTTACTTATTTATACAGAGAAGAAGGGAGGGAGAGAAACACTGATGTGTGAGAGAAACATCGACTGGTTGCCTTTCATACACACCCTGACCAGGGACCAAACCTGCAGCTGAGGCATGTGCCCTGACCAAGAATTGAACCCACTACCTTTTGGTTTGCAGGATGACACTCAACCAACAGAGCCACACCAGCCTGGGCACAAATGAAATACTTTTAATTAAGATCAGCTTCCTGGATGGTTAACAAAGGCTTCTTTAAAATATTCTGAGTGATGTCCACAGTAGTCTGTATGCTGAGTCTAGGACACAACTCGAAAATATAACCCACTTTGCTCCCTCCAGGGAAGTTTCAGCTTTAGCAAGCATCAGTTGTGTTTACTCCCAAAGCATTTATGCCAACAATGTCTTAGCTATGTTATGATTTAATAAAATATTAGATAAGGCAGTGATTTTATCAGTACAAAACAGAGATTTTGATTCTATGAAGTAATTTGAATGCTTTGAAAGAATTCAACAAAACAGGCCACTAAAAATAACTGCCATCAAATTAGGCCTGGGTAAGAAAATAGTTACAGATGAGAAAAAGACACAGAAATCTACAATTATGCATACAGATGGCTTCTCAAGTGAGGTGGGAAGATTGTAAATATGAGAGGTCAGGAACAGCCTCCGATAAAATGTATTTTACTAAATTCCTGAATGAAATGTGGTAGCAACTCACTCACACATCTAGAAGGGCCGTCTTGGGAGTAAGGTGGTGAGCGCCAGTATTCCGAGGTCTGAGTGCGCTAAAACGTTTGAGAAAGACAGTGAGGAAGCCCTGTATTTAGAGCCCAGTGAAGAAAAAGCAGGTTAGGGGATGAGATTAAAGCCATGGGCCAGTCACACAGGACTCTAAGGGCCACACCAAAGACTTTGCTTTTTACTTTGAAATTAGAAAGCAGAGGGTTCTGGGCTGAGGAGCACACATTTGTTTGCAACATCTGTCTGCTGGGTAGGGGCAGACTGTGCAGGAAGAAGTGGAAGGAAATCCAGTAGGAGTCTACTGAAAGTACCATGTGCCTGTATGGAGCGGTGACAAATGGTCAGTTTTGGGTTGTCTGTAAGAAGCACAGCTGAGAGGACCTACCAATAGGAAAAAAAGTTAAAACAACAAAAAACGGTAAAGACCAAATTCACATAGAACAAAGTATTAAAGACCTAAAAACGGCTAGTTTGTAAAATCAAGTAAGAACAGCACCTAAATATGTATCACCCTAATTTTTTTAAAAAAGGCTTCATAAAAGGTATCATAACTTCCCTGACAAATAATGTGTAGCTATGAGGTACTTTATTACAGGGCTTTTCAAATTTGAAAATTTAATTACAAAAATTATGTGGAGTTCCCTTAAGAGAATATTTACATTAAAATTAAAGATATGGTTTATGAAAAATCATAGTTCTAAATAAATCCGTTCAAAGTTTTATACATTTTTTGTTAAATGCTAGCTAAAAAAAGCAAAACAGAAAATAATGATGAAATAAAATAACAAGTTTTGAAGTTTAATTTGGTTTTCCAGAGCGCTCCATCTTAATTTAGTTTTTATTAACTGTTTTTGATTTAGGAATTTATAAAAGCAAAGAAATTGATCTAAACTATCTTAAGCCTAAACCTACAATTCTATCTCTGTACACATGAGAGGATCATAGCACTTATTCTTTTTTAAAAACAATCTTTATGACTTATCTTTTTCCTTCACCAGGGATACTGAACCCCTTCTATGTAATGAACTTTCCTTTCAGTATAAACCAATTCACTCATTTCTAAAACCCAACAGAATGTCACAAATTGTACTAAGAAAAAAAGGGACTTGTGAATTAAAAGTTTGTTTCTATTCTTTTTTTTCATCAAAAATATACTCTCTCACATGGCATGGGGGGAATTTCTAGTCATATGTGTTTGCCAAAACTTCAATTTCACCAAATTTCAGAATTAAAAGTACTTTAAGACAATACTCTCTTTAAGCCAGATAAGCAAATTGTAATTATGTAAATAAGGTGAAAATCGAATTGATAAGTTTCATTTTACACGTACAGCCTATGAATAATATGAGAAATATCTAAAGCATGAGAACTTTTAAATCTAGAGCTATATTAAAGCACTAATGAACCTTAAATATGATTATGTACTAAAAACAAAAAAAACCTAAGAAATTAGAAGCATGAGGAAATTATGACAACACACTTGGTTCGCATAATACAGCAAATCTAAAGATCAACAATGAAAATTTTAAATAACTCTCTTAATCACCAAAAAAAGAACCACACTGAGTTCCCTCAAGTACAGATATAACAAAATTTTTTAAACAAATAAAAAAAGAAAAACTTACTCTTGCTTAATAAATAACTTTGTGGCCCCAAAGAAAATAAAAACTCTAAGAATACTCTGGAAATGATGACAATAAGAACAGTCAGAAAGATTATAAAGATATAAGGTAAACTAGGAAAAACATCCTGTTTGGAATTAGACAACACTAAGTTCAAATTCCAGTTCTGGCATTCATATACTACAGAGTAATCTTGGAAAAATAAGTTACTTTGTCTGATTCTTAAAATACAAAATGAAGAAAATGAAGGTTATTGTGAGAATTAAGTAAGGTAATATATGAAAATCATCTAACAATAAGTAAGGGATAATTCGTAACAAATACTAATTATCAGCCCTCCAATCCATGGGATGCAGCCAAAGTTATACTCAGAGGCAAGCTTTATCTCTCAAAAATAAATCAACAAATGTAAGTTAAACTTATTTATTTATGTATTTATTTAGGGGAGATTTTAAATTTTATTTTGATTTAAGTTAAATTATAAAACATTTGGAATAGAGAGGAAATATACAAATAAAGTTACTTTTATTTCTGAAATAAAATTTTCACTCAGTTCAAGTGTTTAACCAAATTACCAGCAATTAAAAACAATGCTCAATTTTCCAAACCATTTTGCTTTACAGAAAACAGAAATCTCAGACAAAGGTGAGGCACTGAATTCATGTTTCAAAAAAATCCCTCCAATTGACCTACAGGAAGACAGGTAAGTTCGGAAAAAAAAAAAGACAAAGCCAAAGATACCCAAAAAGATAAGCACACTGCAGACTCAATATAGAACAGTAATACCCATCATGTAAAAAGCAAAATGATGAATTATACATATTGGAATATCTCTGAGACTCCTAATCAAGAGAAAAAGCAGCCAACAGAAATCAATCCTGAGATGACCCATGCTAACAAGAATTTTAAAGTAGTTATGAATATGTTCAAGGACTTTCAGGAAAATACAGTACAGTGCACTAACACAGAAATCTCAGTCAAGGAATAGAAACTAAAATACTATCAAAAAGAACCAAATGAGCCCTGGCTGGTGTAGCTCAGTGGACTGAGCGTGGGCTTGCAAACCAAAGGGTCGCTGGTTAGATTCCCGGTGAGGGCACATGCCTGGGTTGAGGGCCAGGTCCCCAGTGGGGGGGCATGAGAGGCAACCACACATTGATGTTTTTCTCTCCTCCTCTTTTGTCCTACTTTCACCTCTCTAAAATACATAAATAAAATCTTTTAAGAAAAGAACCAAATGAGGGAGTATCTGAAATAAAAAATCAGATAGGTTAAATCAAAACTTGGATATGGCAGAAAAAAATCAAGGAAGTAGAAGACAGATCAACAGAAATTATCCAGTCTCAAGAACAGGAGGGAAGACTGAAAAGACTTAGAGTTCAGTGACCTGTGAGACCATAACAAGTAATCTAAAATATTTGTATTATGAGTCTCAGAATGAAGGCAAGAGGAGAAGGTGGAAAAAATGTAAGAAAATAATGGCAAACAATTTATCTTGTAAAAACATGAACTTACAGATCCACAAAAGTTCAGCATACCCCAAGTAGGATAAATATAAAGGAAAGGACACTTTAGCAAATCACACCAAAAAATTGCTGAAACCCAAAGATAAAGAGAAAATCTTTAAAAACAGTCTGAGAAAACAACATATTATATATTGGGAAACAATACACTGGCCTTCAACTTGTCATCAGAAACAATGTAGGCCAAAAGTAAATAGAATGTCTTTACAAATTTCCCTCTAACTCATAATTCTATATCTGGTAAAACTACATTTCCAAAACAAAGGCAAGAAAAAACAATTTCAGACCAATCAAAATGGAGAAAGTTCATCATCAGCAGAACTGCACTACAAAAAATGCTTAGGTCTTCAAGCTGCAGAGAAATGACATCAGATGGAAACTATGGATCTTTGGGACGTAATAAAATGTATGATACAGCCACTTTGGTAAATAGTTTGACAGTTTCTTATGATGTTAAACATAAAATTACCATCTGACCCAATAACCCATTTCCTAGGTATTGCCCCAAGGGAAATGAAAACATGTTCACACAAAGACCTGTATTTGAATATTCATAGCAGCTCTATTCACATTAGTCCCAAATTGAAAATCCAAATTTCCATCAACAACTGGATTAATAAACTGTGTCATGTCTATACAGTGGAACTCTACTCAGCAATAAAATGAAAAATACTACATGAACCACACACAACAAAATGCCAGAACCTCTCTAAAGCATTATGCAAGAGAAAGAAGTCATATACCAAAGAGTGTATGTCTTTGGCATTGCACAGCTGACTAATTAATTGCAACTGTGATAGTTAAAAATGCTAAAATTGAAAGTACGTATGTTTTCTCCCTTTAAAATAAGTGAAAATGCACCCATTTTGAAGATACTTTCACACTTTGCTCACGACATTCATTTTTTGCTTATCAATAATACATATATGCATACATTCATATATTCATCAATTTAAAAATATATTCAGTGCCTATAACATGCCAGGAACTGTACAAAGCTTCTGTAAGGGAAAAATTCATATTAAGCACCTAGAAAGAAATCTAACATAAAATGTAATAAGACCTTCATTATTAAATCAATGATCACTTTACTAAAAAATACAAGAAAGTGTGAAAGATGTAGAAATATATACATATCATATTCACTGATACGAACATTTAATATTCTAGAGACCGTAAATCTTTGACAACTGGATTAAAAATTTGCACAGAAGAATACTGGCATAAAAAATAAAACAACTTTGAAAAAGAAGAACAGAAGAGGAAGTCATCTTGTATGTTTCACTATGAGGTCATAGCAATGAGATGGCACCGCACCGGCACGAGAGCCGGGCACCGACAGCAAACAGAATCCAGACACAACTGCTCGCATAAGACAGGGCGCAGCAGCAGCACATGATAAAGGAAACATTTCAAAACAACGGGAAGAGAACAGATTTTCCCGTTAAGTGGTAATGGAAAAATTGTATATATTAAGAAAATAAAATAAATTCCACATGGACTAAAGACCCAATTATTAATCAAATAAAATACAGGAAAAGAGGAAATAAAGAAAAACATCTTTCTGACTAGGGGGTAAAAAATCCTTAAATAAGAATCAAAATGCTACAATACAGACTAAATAATCTTTGGCTATGAGGAAAGAATGTTTTAATAGTTCTATTAAATAGCATAATGAATGCTAAAATAATCAAAATGCTAAAGTCATGTATAGAAATGATTGATAAAATGGAATACATCAAAAATAAAAATATCTTGCCTTGACTGGCATGGCTCAGAGGGCTGGGCGCTGTTCTGCAGAGCGGAAGCTGGCCGTTTCAATTCCCAGTCAGGGCACATGCTGGTGTGCGGGCTAGGTCCCCAGTTGGGGGCGCACAAGGGGCAGCCAATCAATGTTTCTCTCGCACACAGATGCTTCTTTCCCTCCCTTCACCTCTCTCTAAACATAAATGCATAAAATCTAAAAAAATAAAAAACAGCTGTAAACCAAAAGGCAACAGTTTTTCTGCAAATGGGGAGAACATATTTGCAATTTAGGTTAATGCCCCTGTAATTACCATATATCAAAAGAATGTGTCAACTCAATAGAAAAATGGGAACAATATGTCTAGGCAATTCACAGAAGGGAAAATACAAATAGCCAATAGATATACAAAAAAGATACTCCATCCCAGTATTAGCAGAAAAATGCAAAATTAAAACAAAATATCATTTTTCATCATCAGATTGGCAAATAAAAATGTTTTTAAATGCTCAATAACTATATGTCATTGAAGCTTTAAGCCCTGTAAACTAGGTATTATTTACTTCTTTTATGTAAATTAGGGAATTGGGGCTCCATCAGGTGTTTTCTCAAGGTACTAAAGGGAATAGAATAAACTTTAAATATGAGACAAGCAGGTGTGTGTTGGGAGACATCATCAAATTTGATTAGGTGATTACATCTCATAACCGAACGTATATCAGAATTATTCTCAATTGTTCTAGATTCAAAATTAAATATCCAACCAACAAAGAAAGGTAGATTCATGGAATGATTCTCAAGTTGGAGTTTTATCAAACTACACACACTCTCATCTCTACTTCCCACCCACATCCCCAAATTGAGAACCACCTGTACTTCCATGAAAAAGTTCTAAAAAAAATTAAAATTTCATTTTTATCTGAATAACTTCCACCAACCCATAACATGAAATGAGGAAAACATATAATGAGCTGACTTTTTGTTTTTATGTTTAGATAAAAACCAGTAACATAAATGTGGTGTTTTATCTCTTTCCTGTTATTATTTAAAAGAAAAAAGACAAGACACTAGGAAATGGCTTCATGCTTGAAATTTTGTCCAAAGAGTGTAAATACATAAATATATAAACGGTCAGCGATTCTATGGATTTTACCAAGGAAGTGACGTAGATGCACAGTGCCCTGGTTCCAACACACAGATGCTGCTCTCACGGAACTGATCAGGGCACACTGGCCTCGACACAAAATACTGGGAGGCGAGCACATGTGTTTTTAATGACATTTTATAAACATTCACAAGAAACAACAGTTCCTTTCCAGAACACACTGTATTTTCTCCATCACAACGAGAGGTTCCAACTCAGAGATTTGTTTTAATAGTTTGTGCTTACTCAGGATCTTTCAAAGATGTTCATGTTTCCCACCCTGTTCAGCATATCTGTGTTTAAGCGTACAGGCTAATGAGTAGCGCCCACCGTTTCATGTGCCCTTTCCTTCTCCATTCTCCTTTCCCAAAACTCTCCTCTTACCAACACCTGTACTGAAAATATATATTAACATCATGAAAAATAATGGAAATTAACATACCTCAAAAAAACAAATAAGGTAATTCTACATTAAGGCCTATTTGTATTGTATCAGGAAAACCTCTCAGATAAGAGTAATTTTTTCCCAAAATATACATACATGTTCACTACCATTTCATGAGAAATTTGACATGACCAATAAAATGAAAACCATCCAGATGTTTTGTGAGTAGAAACTCAAATATTCTTCTAATCTAATTTTAACATGAAACACATAACAAAGCAGCTGAAGCTCAGGCTCTGGGTCAGAAAGAACCCCACTCAAGTTCTGGCCATATCCCTGAACAGCTATGCCGAAGAACTTAAAAATGTGCCGATGTCCCCAAGAAGTCTAGTTCATGATCCTTTAATTTAAACTTTTGCCTTCATCATTAACTTTGAAAATAATTTAGGTCCTTCTGTTTTAGAAGAAGACAGGCTAAAAGTAGTGGATTAAAAATACTTCCTAGAACCAAAATTCAGAGATGGGAAAAAACTCTTGGGAACACTTACTGATTAGAGAATCAACTTTAGAGAAGAAACTAAAGCTTTGAGAGGTCATATGACTTTTCCAAGGTCAGATAACTAATAAACACATGAGAGAACTTCAGAATCTAGGTCTCCCCTGCTCTTTACCACATCACAGAAATAGGACTGAAACCTAAAAAACACTGAAAGATGTCAAGGTTTAGAACAGAGGCAAAAGACTCCCAGAGATTTAATTCTGTTCTTAATTATAGTACATTTTTCTCAATTTGTTCCTGTTCCTCAACTGCCTCCTCCCACATCCCGTCCCTACACACCCACACCAACTAAGGCACAACTATTAATGAAATCAAAAGAATAGAGATCAAAAGAGTCTTCTTTTTCCTCGGACCTAAAACCAAAATTATCCCACTGATGCCTAAATTATTTAAGAGCAAATTCCCAGCATTCCCAGAAAGCGACACTGTCCCAGGCCACAAATCTATCTGACCACCCTAACTGGATTCCAATGGCTATCTGCATGACTTTACACAAGTTATTAACCAATCCTCCCCTGACCCCCACCAGTTCCTCAGTTTCTCAATCTGAAAGAAAAAGGGAAATAAACAATTCATAAGTGTTAAATTGTGCACCGTTCTGAGTAGCGTGATGTAATCTTGCCTGAGCTTGTGCACACATTAAACAGCTACTGCAAAAGAAGCATTCAGCAGAGTTCCTTGGCCGGTGGTAATTCTTCCAGAATTGCTAAAGCTTTTAGAACGACCACGATGACATGTTGGCCCCTTTCTGTGCCAAAGAGTGCATGCATGGGAAAGCAAACTCAGCTCCATTCTTTCCAGCTCCAAAGTTATCACATATATGAGTATGTTTCCTTAGGATTACTATGCTATTCCTTATTTTTTATTTAAATGACAGTATTAAATTGTGTTTTAGGAAGTAAGGGAATCATCAAATGCCTGTTAATTTCCTTATCTTTTAAAAATAATAACTGCAGGGACACAACAATTGTTAATTTTAGCAAATGAAAATTTAAGCCAAAGAGATTGTTTTCACATGCATACTCCTGCCTCGAAAAACAATGTATCAGTAGGCCCCCTTATACATGGCTTCACCTTCTGGGGTTTCAGATACCCACAATCTACCATGTTCCAAAAGTGTTCAATGGAAAATCTCAGAAATAAACAATTCATAAGCTTTAACTTGCACACCATTCTGAGTTGTGTGATAAAATCTCCTGCCATCTCATGCTACCCCACCTGGATGGGAACCATACGTGGGTCCGGCACATCCACACTGTTCATGTTCCCCGCCTGTTAGTCACCTGGTCGCCGACCTGGTTGTCAGGTCGACTACTGTGCACTGCAGTGCTTGTGCTCAGGTTGCCCTTATTTCACTTAATAATGACTCCAAAGCACATGGGTAGTGATGCTGGCAATTCAGATATGACAAGAGAAACTGTAAAGTGCTTTCTTTGAGGGAAAGGGTAAAAACTCTCAACTTCATAAGAAAAAAATGTATGATATACTATTGAAACATCTATGGTAACAATGAACCTTCCATCTATGAAATTATGAAGAAGGAAAATAAAAGTTGTGCCACTTTTGCTACTATACATCAAACTGCAAAAGTTACAATCACTGTGTTTGATAAGTACTTAACTGGTAGGGATAGAAAAGGCATTTTCCACCTTGGCAGAGGTGGAAAACATGAGCAGCAAACGTGTTTGAACTGATGGCAATGTGTTAAGCTGGGAAGTATTGAGCCTCTATGAAGACTTCAGCAAGCATCCTCTGACACGACTGTCCACGTTCACAGAACTTTTATTACAGTACATTGTTATAATGGTTCTACTCTTATTGTTGTTAATCTTACTGAGTTTAACTTATAAGTTAAAGTTTATCATAGGTATATTTGTACAGGAAAAAAACAGGATACATAGAGTTCGGTATTACCTGTGGTATCAGGCATCCACTGGGGGTCTTGGAGTAGCCCTTATAGGGCGAGCTACTGTATACAAAATACATATAAACTCTGATAATTTTAGAATAAATGCAATGCTGGCCTTTGAAAAAGTCCTAACAACCTCATCTACAATATTTTCCTTATTACTAATGTAATTTATTCATTCCAGAATGTATCTCCATCAATATAATTGTTTCTGATTTCAGGTTTTGTTTTTTAATTTTTCATTTTTTAAACTGTATAACCACTGCAAAAGCAATAGTTGTTACAGAACAACAGACAATAGTTTTCATTTATTTAGCGACAAAACAAAAGGAATCTTCACTGCTCTGCAAGTTGAAGAAGCTTCTAGGCCAAAATTACCTCGCCTGACACTGCTTCCCCGGACATGAGGTCCGTCGGCATCACCGGCAGTTCTGAAGAGGCTCAAACATCTATTTGCTGAATATCTGAAGCTCTACATTATACAAGGTAGTTAATTTAACCAAGAGAGAAATTACACAAACCCAGCATTTCGATCTTCTCAAAAAGCTCTGAACTTGGTTATTTCATAACTGTATGCTATTATTCCTAATGGCCTAAGCATTCTCTAGTAACAATTCAGGTGTCCTGGGAGTCTCACTAACTGGTTTGGGCCATTACGGCACCATTAAGAACATTAGAGCCTAGAACCTAATCGCAGTGCATTAAATGGTCTTAGTGCTCTCTGAGTGTTAATAAGCCAGGCAAGGCGGATGATTTTCTATCAGGGAGTACAAGGAATTTGTTTTTAGATGTTATTTAGCCTTCTTTTAGATTTTCACATTGGCTACTCCAGTTTCAGAAGGTAAAACCTGAAGATTTAAGTAATAATGTAGAAATTACAGAAATAAAGCCAGCAACCAGTTTCTTCCTAACTAAAACACGTTCTCTAATGCAATTGCTAATATTAGTTCAGTCACGTCAGTTAAAACTGTAACTATTATAACAGGATATTACAGTTTCCCAAAGTTTACACATATGTTCATTAGGATCAAAGAAGTTATTTCATAACAAATAAAACAACTCTAAAACTTCTTAGCAGAATCATACTTTAAGTGTGTCTGGATTAATATAGCAACTACACACATCCATGACCTTCTAATATGTACTGATTGGCTCAGAAAATCAATCTCCCATGCATTTCCTGTAAAAATTTTTGGAAAATGTACCAGCTAACAATAAAAATGAAAAACAAAAAAGAGGACATGAAGAATCTAAGAAACAGTAGAACCAATCAGCTGGGGGGAGAGGCAGTGAAAAGAAACCCATAATGGCAGCTATGCAGAGGGCTCAAGAGAACAGCCTGTCAAACACAGGTTCTTCTATAAATGGTAGGATAAACTACGTGAATAAGACTCACATAAGTACTATAAATGCTATTCGTTAGTTTCCAAGTTTCAGGTTGAGTCAAAACATGAAAAACAGTTACAGGTAAAGAATAGAACGTAAAACATTACGCAGTTTGGCACTGTAGAACTAATGGTGTAGCCGAGTGAAGCTGGGTGGCAAGGAGCAGAGAAAGAGAGAAGTACAGGAAAATGGCCTGTTCTATCCCCGGCAGCCACCCATTATCGTTTAAAATTAATGAAGCAACAAATATGGCTCAAAGTGTAATACTTAGAATTAGTAAGATAACAGAAGAAGAAATATGGTAACAAAATTGAGAAATGTATAAAAAGTTGATTTCCTAATCTTTCAAAATAGCAACTTGAGTCATGAATTAAGAAATAGAGGTGCAAGCACATGGCTTACAGAAGAGAAGTGACCACTCAACAGAACTAAAAATGCACGGAGAACCAGTTCTGAGAAGTCTGAGGGTGAGAGGTGGGAAGGGGAAGTTTAGTTTTTATTTTATACACATTTTTATACTTCTGAGTTTCTATATCCAAGCACTATGATTATGATTTTTAAAAAATGCCATCCAAAATCCCATGTTTGTAATTTTTAGAATGTGAAGGTGGGCAGGACACAATTTTTTTATGTTGCTTAACTTACTATTAAATATAGTTGATTAATTTTCAAAAAGATATAGTAGAGAACAGCACCAAACTTTTACTATCCATTAGCTATTATTTATTTAATCATATGGATCCAAATACACATTTTTCTTTTATAATAAAATCATAAATTGTTGTAAGAGGCATAATCACAAAATTGGTTCTGAGGTCTTGTCACCAAGATTCCATTTCAAACCTGTAACATCACATAAAATAAGTCATGTGCTTAAAATACTTGACCTCCTCTTGAATTATAAGATAGGTACCTCTAGAAGATTAATTATTATGACACAAAAAAGCTATCAAATATTGCAATCTAATCATAACTTTTTTCTTAAATAAGCTTTTAAAAATCCCTTCACAATTTAGGAAGCTTTCAACCCCTGTAATTACTGACCATTACTCAGTTCTCATCCTCTCCAGTTCCCCTCTTTGGCAGTTGCTAATGAAAACACAGACAACACAGCAGGCTAAGAGTGAAAAAAAAAGGGAACGTTAGAAATAATTTCTGTCCATTAATACTTCCTTAAGTAGCAGGTCAACAGAAACGCTATTGTCTAAAACAGGACAACAGCTGTATGACATTTGAGATGTGATATTGTCAAATATATGGTGACAGAAGAAGACCTAACTTTGGATGGTGAACACACAATGCAATTAGAGATGATGCAGCATAGAATTGTACAACTGAAACCTATACAATCTTATTAATGAATATCACCCCAATAGATTCAATGTAAAAAAAGAATAATAATAATATGTACTAGAACAGGCACCAGTACTTTGACATCTGCTAGGGGAGTTTAACATGTTAAATCACATCTCCAACTGTACTAAGCTAATGACTAGTTCATTCCACCTAAACACTAGTTTTATTCCGGCTCTCAGAGCCCCAGGCAAAGGGGGCATCCTTTAGTAGACTTTCAGGATTTCAGTGTGCCATTTCACAAATGATTCATTTTAGGGGAATGTTGTACCATTTTATCATCAGTGCTCATCTGAGGAGCAGTTAATGTATTATAATTTTTTAACTACATATTTATTATTCTTTTTATATATGTATGTATAAGAAATTTGATACTAAACCTAGGGTTAAATAATGATACAGACAAGATATATATGGTTTACATACTGAAGTCTCCTATTTTAATTGGAGCTTCATGTTTTAGATTTGACCCTGAGGTTATATGGAATCACCCTATCAGACCCCTCCCTTTCTCAAGAATGTGCAAGAATAACATAAAATCCCTCTTTGCTATCTCATGTGCAAATGAACATAAATTAAGAAAGATTAACACATAAGTGTTAATGAGTTTCAGTCAATTCAGTAATGATATAGGTTCTAGTAGTGATAACAGCTGAAGTCTAGAAGAAACCATGATCTTGGATGAAGATGAAACTGCAAGGAAGAAGGCTAGAAAAATAAGGGTAAACAAAGCGGTCAAAGAATACTGATAGTGGCCAGGTAGTCAACGCTTGTACATGACAGCCAGATGCTTTAAATAAATCATCTCTTACTCTGTTAAAAACCTCACAAATAGATATAATTATCTCCATTTGCAGATGAGCAAATTGAAATTCAGCAAGGTTAAATGACCTGTCCAAGTCACTCAGGTAGACAGCAGCACAGCTGGAACTTAAATGGAAGTCTGTCTGACTCCAAAGAAAGTCAGTTCTGCATCACACCAAGAAATTTCTGGAACTGACATTTCAAAATTTTGTCAGAGGGCAGTCCATTTTTCCCTTCATCTGTACAGGACAGAACAAAAACTAGGTGTAGAAACAGCTTACGTCCTTGATAAGCACTCCTTCCTTAGTTTTTCCCCGTTATTCAAATGAACAAAAAAGAGTTTTAAGAAAGAAAAGAAGGGAGGGAAGGAGAGGGGGAAGGGAACCCACAGAATGCACTTTTAGTTTGAAGTACCATTTGTCTGTCTACATCATTTTTTCCCTCTTGTCCCTCCGAGCAGTATGACACAACTCAGACACAGTCACAGTGGAATTCGACTGTGTCTTTAAATTCCACAGAGACAGAATAAATAAAAAGCAAAACATATAAATGTAATTCCAAATACATAAAGTGTGTTTTACATAACCCCTTTTTAAATTCTAAGAATACCAATGATGCACTGATTTATTTCTGTTTCTGGGCAGATATAGACTTACCATTAATCTTTGAGGCATCAGGATCATTCACATTGATAGCAATTAATTTCCAATCTGTTTCCCCCTGATCAATAAGAGCCAAAATTCCAAGGATCTTCACACGAATAACATCTCCATGAGAAAGAACCTTTAAAGAGAAAAGAAATTCAGCATTTGCAAAGTTTTGGAGAAGTTTACTCATATCTCATAAAAATTCATGAGAGATGAAAAGCACTATATATTGAAATTTAATAAAGGTTTAATAATTTAAAAAGTAAAAACAATCATAAAGACTTTTACAAAATGTCTTTTAAAATTAAGTATCTTGATCCCTTTTTAGAAATTTATAGGTCTTAAAATTTAATATACTAGGCCTAGAGACTCACACAACACAGAAAATAAACCCATGCATATCACTATATAACATAACCCTGTCTTCTGCTGCTTGGGTTTAAAAAGAGACCTGAGAATCTTTTTATATTGTCTCATACTACCATTTTTTGCAAAACACATTTTTCAGTTACAGTAAAAAGTCAATTTTTAGCATATTAGAATACAGCCTTAAGAAGCTAATAAATGACAATGAAAGAATTATTAGTGTGATAAAGACACGGACAAAACAGTCTTCATAAAATGTTTTTAAAAGTTTTTAAGAAAAAAACAAGAAATAACATGATGTTCCAGCAAATGTTTCATGAGCTAAAATAATTTCAGAGGTTCCTTCAAGCTGTCTGTGCCAAGTTTCTATGCATACATTCTTTCTACATCCTTTTATTTTTTAAAGATTTAGTCAGCTATAGAATTTCACTGGAAGCCGGAATTTGAACACATGCTTCAGAATAAATGCCTTCATGATTCAAAATGCAGCTTTAGCCATGACCAGTGTGGCTCCATTGGTTGAGTGTCGTCCCACAAAGCAAAAGGTCGATGGTTCAATTCCCAGTCAGGGTACACGCCTGCGCTGCAGGCCAGGGCCCTGGTCAGGAAGCCCATGGGAGGCAGCCAACTGATGTTTCTCTCACACATTGATGTGATGTTTCTCTCCCTTTCTTTCTCCTTCCCTTCCCTCTTGCTAAAAGTAAATAAATACAAAATTTTTTTTAAATGCAGCTTTATATTTGTAAACCAAGGTATGCAGAAAAAGTCACCTTTGTGTCTTGAAATTATTTGAAAGAAAAATAATTTCAAACCTTAAACCATAAAGTCAAAATAAATCCTTTTAGAACACTTGCAAAATAAACCTACAATTTTAATATAAATCTGTATGATGCTGTAATTAGTTTATACAACAGATTAGTAAAATTGCATAAACTAAACTGAAGTGTCATTTTTAGGGGAATATACACAAATATATTAACCAGATTCTTCCATGTTTAGACTCTATTATGTACCCAGCACCACATCAGACACTATGTACATAAAAAGAAAGCATCCCTGTCCTCAAAGGTATACAATCTTATTGGGAGACCTACACACCTCATCTCAGAAGATCCCTTACAAAACAGAAATGTTCCAAGTTATCATATCACATAATCACCAATGAAAGGCTGGCTACTTTGTTTAGTGTCGTGATATACTAGGTCGCTGGTTCTCAACTATAGGCAATTTTGCCCTCTAGAGGACATCTGGCAATGTCTGGAGTTATTTTTTGGTTGTTATACTAGAACACAGTGGGAGACACCAAGGATGCTACATAGGACTGTTCCCTATAACAGAATTAATTATCCATCGAGAATGACAACGGTGCCAAAGCTGAGGAGTCTGAAGTAGATTCTGGTGGCAAGGGTGTCTATCATAATTACTAGGACTCATACGTATGTAGTTTTAAAAGGCACATTCAAACTTGTTTTATTATTATTCACAACAATTAATTTACTTTGAAATATCAGACATCATAAGAGCAAGAGAAGCTTTCAGATTGTTATGGTTACCAGGGCAAGCAGGAAGTATGTCTGGAGATTATCAAGTTTCATCAGAAGATACCTGTTCTTTGATCTCATACGCAACAGAAAGGCCTTAGACAAACCATGGCCTTGTTTTATTGCCTGAACAGACTGGAAAGGGAACTTTCAGTGAAACCAGAAACTCAGTAGAAGATGCTTAGGAACAAATAGTAAAAATCTTATGAACCCTCCACAGTTCAATTTATTCTAAATCAATTCAACAAATTTATAGCAAAAGTATAATGTAGACACCAAATGAATGATATATAATCCCTCAAGGAACTTAACAATCTTAACAATGTCTATTATCTGTGGTTTTAAGTCTACTGTCAACTTCCAGGACTCTGCTCCTTCCCCTTGGCCCATTTACAATGTGGTGTTAAAGACACTTTCTACCATCATGTTCCTTACAAATGACTTAAGGACTCTGCATGTCCAAGGACAAAAGGAGCACAGTTCCAACAAAAACCTTTTCTTTATATAGCAATGAAGTGCTCACTTAATGTTATTTCATTAATGTTACTGAATGTTATTTCAGATCTCTAACTAAAGGAATAAACTGATCTGGCCATACCATGAAATTTTTCTTCCCACTTCTATTATAAAACTTTCAGTCTACCCTTCTAAGAAACCTAATGTACATAGCAGGTTCTATTACTAAATCTTTGGGAATCATATAGCTCATCATGTTTGAAAAATGAGCTAAGATTCCGAAAGAAGAACACAGATATGCCACAAAGGTTTTAGGAAGAATCAGAAAAGGGTAATTGTTGACTTTTTCTAGCTATTAGGAAAAGATTTCAAAAGATAGGATTTTTAAGTCACAAATATGGGGGGCGGGGGCGCTGAATTCTTCTTCTGCCACCCCTAAAGGTGACCTTAGACGAATTACTTCATTCAATATTTTAGGACTTGGCTTCTCACTAGTAAAATGGAAATCATAGCATCTTTTCCTTGAAGTATAGAGCAAAGGAAAGGACACACACATGAATGAGAACAGGAGAGGTCTTCCACAGACATGCTAGCATTTTTCCTCTCTGGGTTCTGCATGAACTTAGCTCACACTTGTCAATTACTAAGTGGCCTACAACAAAAGTTCTATGCTGATTAGCATTTGAAGAATGGGGTAAAATCTCAGCTGAGCCGATCAATACAAGAAAACCATGGAAAGCAAAACTGTTTAAGGCCTGTTATCCTGTGTATAAGGTTTCTACTGCAGTGTAACAAACTATATATTACAAACCTAGTCTTAAAATAGTGCACATTTATTATCTCACAGTTTCCACGGGCCAGGAATCCAGACACAACATGGCTAGGTTCTCTGCTTACAGCCTGACAAGGCCGAAATCAAGGGATTGTTGGCCAGGCTGTGCTTTGATCTGAAGGTTCAAAGGAAGAATCCCCTTAAATTCAATCCTTTGCAGGTGTTGGACTGAGGTCCCCATTAACTTGCTAGATGTCAAGAAGGGACCAGGGACCACTCTCTACAACCAGAAGCCAATGTACTCTTTTTCATGCCACCCCTCCTCCCTCTGCCTTCAAACGCAATGGTGCATCACTTCCTCACACTTGTAACCTCTGCCTTGCTCTTCTACCACTGCCCCTTACAGCTAGGGCTCAGGTAACTACACTGGGCCTGCACAGGACACCCAGGATAACCCTCCTGCTTTAAAGCAGACTGTGCTATACTGGGGGATTCGTGTATGCACAGATTCCAGAGATGAGAGCAGCCATGTTGGAGGGGCCATTTCAGAACTCTGCCCACCATATCCAGTTATCCCTGAAGAAACTAAAATGTAAAAGCTATGTCCAGGGAAACCTTTATCAACTCTATAACAGAAATAAACTGGAAAATGCCCAACAAAATAAAAATGTTTATATATTTACCCAAGGAGGAAGAAAACATAGATAAAAACAATATGACTTAATTGGGATAGCAGGATTGTGAGGAGAGGTTGATGCTTGATTTTGTGTTCATTAATAAACTAAAATTTCCTTGAAAAATAAATATTGTTGAAGGAAAAAACTTAAAAATAGAAAGAATCTGGATCAAAAATAAAAATAAAACCAGGTACAAATCAGAAATCTGAAAAAAAATTTAGTGATTATTTGGTTTATATAGTAGCAAGACCTACAAAATAGTAAGTTCTAAAATAAACAGTCAATATTTTACTTACTGAAAACTATAATACCTAAAAATTCATTTTTTTCTTTTAAGTTATTTATTATTCCATTATTCTAGAGTGTCTTCCCTTCTCTTGATAGGTCTTAGTCCACAGGATTTTCTCCTATACCTTACATTATATGATCAACAGTAAACCAGAAGTATATTCATTTGACCATTTATAATCAATACTATATTTCCACAAAAGTAACAATAACGAGAAAACATGTTTTTTAGTAATACTGTACCAAACAGCTACTATTTACCAAGTCTCTATGTAAAATATAAAAGCATACTTTCAAGATTAATTATATATGCCTTATTAAAAATCATTTATATTTGAAACCTTTAATATTATTCTGCATATTTAGTGACTTTGACAGGGTTATTTAAAAACCTCTATGTCAATTTTTCTTAGAGTGATGCCTTTGTTCTGTCAATAACAAAGTGGTACATACATTTTCACATGAGTTTCTTCCAGTTACCAAATTCATTAATTACATATTCACTGACAAATTTTTATATAAAATTTAAAATTTTAAATAAAAATAAAATATTTATACTTAATCTTTTCACTCACACTTAACATCTGCATAAGAATTTAAATTAATCTGCACTCAGCATGAACTGAATGGCCCCAGAGATTATGTCCTCAGAAAAAAGTTTTCTACAACAGAAAACTTTTTATCAATGTAATATTATTTAATTTAGTGACTTTTTACTTATCATGAAATAGTACATGTGAAAGTGACTAAAGTATGTAACATAGGGTCTGAAACACAGGATGTACTCATTAAAATATATATATTCTTCCTTCCTTCTCATCTATTCACTTTAGACACACTACCCCTTTGGGGAGAAAATGTCTGAAAGATAAATTCTTAAACTACAGTTTACATCTGAAAGAATGCTAATGATGTGATATATTTCTGCTAGAGAGATACAAGAAATACAGCCTCACACACACAGAAACTTAGCCCCTGTTTGTCCCTATCTGTATGTAACTCCAGAAATATAAGCCAGATGGGAGTCTCCCCTGCATGAAAGGAGTAAGAGAATGGGAGAAGGAAAAGGGGAGAGGGAAACAGGATGGGGAGAAGAGTAGAAAGACAGAAAAAAAGTAGAACAGAAGAAGCAAAAGAAGAAAATCTAAGAGGATGATGAAGAGGAGGAAAAAGAGGAGGAATAAGAAAGGAAAATGAGGAATAAAAGAAAGAAAGAAAAGAGAGTACATAGTTATGGTAAATAAAGTGACAAAGAATCCCAGTAAACTGTTTCCTAAACAATTTAGCAGCCTAAAATGGCTTTAATCTTAACTAGAAGAATATGACTCAAGTAATAATCCGATGTGTTATTTCTTCAATTAAGCACATGCTACGTACTGGGCACTGAGCTACATACTGCAGTGGTGAGTCCCACCCTCACAGAGCTAACTTAGATCTCACAGAGGGGACAATGGAACAAACAGCAGACCACAGTTAGTAACACCAAAGCACAAAACAAAGAGCAAGTATTTTAGTTGGGGAAAGGGCATAAAGAAAGACTCCAAGAGGAAGTAGTGTTTTAGCTGAGGTCTGAAGGATGAGCAGGGGGAGGTGAAGAGAAAGAAAAAAGGGGGAAGTAACAAAATGAAGGAGGAAGGTTCCATTCTTCTACGTAGAGAGCCTTGCTTGTGCAAAGGTCTGGACTCAAGCAGATGCATTATAGGAAGTGAAAGATTAGTGCAGCTGGAGGGGGATGTGCAAACAAGGAGTGCTAAGAGAGGAAGTCAGAAACAGAAGCAGGGACCCGGCACTTTTTAAATGAGCGAAGCAGGAAAAGAGTCTGGAATAAATGATGGCAGGGAAAGTAAGGCTCAGCAAGGAAACTGATCAGCAGCAGGAATAATTCAAGTGAGGTAAAAATAAGGGGCTAGACAAAGCTAGCTGCACCGAGGAAAAAAATAAACAGATTTACAGGCTATTAAGAATATAGAATCAATATTTCATGACTAATGGGATGAAGAAAAACACAGAATGATCAGGGGTGACCTCTCTGTTTCTGGGACTGAAAATACTGAGAGGAGTTACTAGTATTGGAGAGGAAAAGAATGAACTCAGTTTTGGACACAATGAGTTTGAGATGTGTGCTGAAATCCAACCACCGAAGTAGGCAGATGAGTATACAGGTCTAAGCTGGAGATATTAATTCAAGAGCAAAACTAGGAGTGCTTGGGACTGGATTACCAAGAGAGTTACTAAATGAGGGGAAGGAGTCAGACAAGGGACAGTCCTCAAGCAAACCAATCCTTAAGGAACAGGTGGAAGAAAAGGAGCTTGTGTGTTGTTAACCCTTAACTGGCTTATGCCCACTAATGTCAAAGAAGTGTGTCTCTCCCTTTTACTTTTTATCTAACCTTAGAGATATTCCTGCTTTGCCTTCTCCTGCCTCCCTCATCTACCACCAAAAGATTTCACATAACCCCCCGTCCGTCTCCTCCTTTGATTCTAATGTATAAAGTAGGTACAAAACTGCCATTCTCTGGAGGATTTTCTTAATCCGTTGAGATTTTGCTTCCTGGCAATTGTCGTCAGTTTGACTCACACCCGTAAACATTCTTAACAGGTTTGGACGTTTGGTATGTTGACAGACAAAACTTATGACACAGGCTTGTTGGACTTGGCTAAAAAAGTTACCAAGGACCTTCATGAGACGGTTTTATTGAAATAATGGCAGGATGATAAGTATTTTGAAATAGGGTAAAGATTAAGTGGGAAACTGTTTACAAGCCTTCATATGAAGGAGGAGGAAAGAGGAGACATATGGAAGAAAGAAAAGTTATAAATATAGGATAGAATAAAGATAAGAAAATACTGTCACTCAGAAGCAGGAAGGGACAGGATTATAGCACAGGTAGAAGCACTGGTCTCAGACAAAAAAGACAACTCTCACAGTAACAGAAGAAAGGGTGAAGCAATGTTTGCAAGCACAGGTAGCTGGGCAGTGTAAGGGGGAAACGTGAGGGAGTTCTCATCTGTTGGTTCCTCTAAGCTCAACAAAATTAAAGACAAGATGCTCTGCTAGGGAGTGAGAAAAAAGTGCAAAGAGTTGAATGTCTATAGAAAATAACATATATTAGCAATAAATGCAGACGAAAAAAAGACTGACGAACCCCAGAATTCTATGGGTTGCAGCAACCTATGAAAACTGGGTTTTGCTTTCCCTAAGTAGGACTTGGCAACCTGGACGCAGGCTCCTCTTTGCATTTCCTGTCTGGATGATGGGTAAGACACTAAAGAGAGAACTCAGTAAATTTTTTCTGTAAAACCTCAGGCAGTAAATACTTCAGTCTTTGCAGGAGGCATGGTCTCTGCTACAACTCCTCAGACAATACGTAAATGAATGGGTGCAGCTGGGTTATTTATAAAAACAGGTGGGGAGCCAGATTTGACCTGCTATTGGGCTATAGTTTACCAACCCCTACTTTAAGAGAAGGAAGTAAAGATACAAAAAGGAACTGATACTGGAGGGATCTACAGGTTAGAACTTTGAAGAGTTGAAGAACTGGTACCTGCCAAAGAGAACTGAAATTTTATGGCATGAATAAACTAGAACACGTTAGAGTAACACAGTCTATAAAACAAACCTTTGAGCCTATTTCACAAACATCAATAGGATCGTCATCTCCACAGCAGTCTGTGCTCTTATCTTTTTGATGGGGATCTTCCCAAGTCTAAAAAGGGGGAGGGGAGCAGAAATATGGGTTAATACTCACTATAATGTACTTTAATCTTTGTACATGAAGTTTTATAGATAGCTGTAATCCAAACAAAAGTTCTCAGATATTATATAGGCTCAAGGCCAACACACCAATACATCCTTAAGCATAATAATAATTAAAGGATATTTATAGTATTTCCTCCCCTCTGTCTCATTTGTTTGTATAACCACATCTGAGAGTGGGCGGTATTTCCAAACATACTCTTCTTCCAAGTTTAGTCAGAGTCTAAATTCATGTTTACGTTTGGCCTTTCGGTTTGGATGCTCCCACTGTCTACGCCCTGTTTCCAATGATCGCCTCAACTGCCACTTCCTTCGCTCACTGCTTCCTTTGACAGGGAACAGCACTGGGCCTGGTTTTCTGTATTTGAAAACAAACTTCCTATTTTTTAAGTGACTTCTACCGAAAGGAACCTAGTTTTCCCTTCATGAACTAGAGAACAAGATAGTGATTACCAAAGAAAATGAAAATCTATTTTTGTCTCATTTCATTCCATTTAAAAAAGCCTCTACCTTTTCCACCAAATCTCAAGATTCTGACAGAACCATGAAGATGTCAAGTCTTTAGTTTACTGAAAAAATTATATCTTATTGGCTACAAAATGCAAGTACACACGGGCACTTTTATAAATGAATAGGTAGTATAAAAGAAATTTGTTGTCCAGTTTAAATATGCTCCAGGTGCTACCCTTCCCCAAAAGCTTCAAAATTACCTGCATCTAAATGGAACTGTAGAAATTCCCTAAAATTATTTTCCTCAGATTTATGTTGTAAGATGTACGGAGACTGTGTCACCTCAAGACTGTTACCTAGAATTTCAGAATATCTAAGCTTGCTTCCTCTAATTTTATATAAATAATAAAAATGAACTCTTATTTAAAACTGAACCCTAGATAAAGTCCAACACAGGGTGTGGCCAAAGTAGGTTTACAGTTGTGAGTATGCAAAGCACAGTTTAATCTTGTATTAGTATCGATTAATTACTACATTGTTTTCCATATGAACAACTGTAACCATTTTTGCCCCACCCTGGGTATTTTTCTTCTAGTCCTAATTACAGCATATTCAGCAAAGAACTGACCCACTCACACTGGAAAAAAAAACAAACAAAAATCAGTAAACCAAATCTAACATTTCACTACTCCAAATACTAATATTACTAATAAAATATAAGAAGACTAAAACTAATTGTTAACCTTACATACTGGTTATAGGTGAGAAACACTTTCTAAGTGATATATACATACAAACACTCTCACATACTCACATACACACATCCACCCCATGAGAAATGTACCATTATTAAGCCCATTTTACACGTAAGTAAACTGAAACACAGTTTAAACTTGCCCAGGCTCACAGTTTCTGAATGGTGGCACGGGGATCAGAACCCAGGCTATTAACCGTCAGGTCATGATGCCCAAATTCTGGTAACAGTTGAAGGGCAATATTTTCGACACAGCCTCACTCTATTTCATGGTCTCTTCTTTTAAATACTTTGTTTTACCCTTGGAAACTCTTATTTCCTTTGGAGTTGTCTTCTTCCCTACCGTTCCCCTTATTGCTTCTTGTTCTCTGCTACCTGTCACCAGGCATCCATTCATGCAATAAATATTCACGGAGTGCCTACTCTGGGCCAGGAGTTTAGAACAGAAATAAACAGAACACAGGCAATACCCAGAAGAATGCCATGTTAATAAATGGTATAACATTTGCCACAAATGCTATAAAATTCATCTTAATGAGCTGGAGAAACCTAGGTGGGATTGAGGATAACTGGAATCAGAAAACCTAGAAGTAGAATCCAAAAATATCAGAGAAGTTCCTCCTTCCTAAAGAAGGTAGGAGTATATATTATTACAACTTCTTTTGTAAATAATTTAGGAATACCTAATAAAGTAAAATAGGTATGTAACTCACAATTTAGCAATTTGACTCCCAGGTACAGACCAAGGAGTATATATCTATATATATTATGTACATGGGAAAATTTGGAATGGACCCAAGAAACACACATAAAAAAAAAGAAAAGAAAAGCAACCAATCAACAGGAATATGAATATGTTAAAAATCATACAAAGGATGGCTATAAAGCTATAAAAATAAATAAATCAGCTCACAGATTATTGATCAAGCCTAAAACAAATCTCACTCATTCTCATGCAGGTGTTTGAGAACATTACCTTGCAATCTATATATATGAACCCATATGTTTGTAATCACTGTGCTCTGGTCCTTAGGGCTCTTTCAAATATCACTGACCTGTACAGAACTGTACACATTGGTGCTTCTTGAAAATTACTTCCTGATTAATCAGGATTCCTGTCACCAAGTCAAAGGAAGTAAGACCTCTTCAGATACTACCTGTACTTCACCAGCTTCAATCTGGAGCAAAAGCCTCTACCAGTGGTCTCACTGTAGATATTAGCTGTTAGCAGCTAATATCAGAAGCAACAGTGTCATCATTATTGAGATAATATGACTGAGAACTCACTATGGGGCTAAACACTTGGCTTTGATCATCTCATTCAATATTCACAATAACCTTGGCGGGGGGGTGGTATAATGATACAGGTGAACAAACAGATCTAGAGAGCTTTAGTCACTGGTCCCCACAGGTTATACATGTAGCTACTATACTAAGTGGTACTAAATGATACTTAGGGTCAAGGAACACATTTATAATAAAATTCAAAATAATAAACACAACAACTACATTAAGATTGAAGAAATCTTGAATTTAGTGATTCCAGTCCTTTAACATTATCCAGATGTTTCTTAATCTAAATATCCACTCAGAAGGATTGGGGGAAGAAAAAGATGATTTTCGCCCAGGCCAAACTCAAACTCTGAAGAAGGCATGACTGCCAGTGTGGGAGAAGTTATTAACGTTAAACAGTCTAGACAGCTGAAGGTCTGAAATAATGACGGCACAGTGACGAATCACAAGCTAAGCGGGGAGACTGCTCCTTAAACAGTATTCTGCTGCTTGAATGTTCTTGCAAGCATGGTCGGCTTGGTAACTGCTCTGAACAAATTTGTGCTGTTACAAGACAAATCCTAAGAGAACAGCAAAACCCAAACACATCTATAAAATAAATGCAATTCACACAATGCATTAATTAATTTATTCATTCCACAAATATTTAATGACTGCCTACTCTGTGCCAGGCACTAAGCCAAGCAGCTGGAACACATCACTGAACAAAACAGACAGAATCCCTGTCCTCATGAAGTCTGCATTCTGACTGGAAGAATGAACAATAAATATAAATAACTAAATTACATAGTATGTTAGAAGGTGGTAGGTGTTATGAAAAAGGGAAAAAATACAGTATGGCAGGTGGAATGGGAGTATAGGAGGCAGGGTTAAAATTGTAAAGGATGTTCAGCACAGACATAATGAAGAAGGTGACCCCTGAGCAACCGTGTGGAGGAGGCCACATGCGTACTGGGGAAAGAGTGTTACATGCTGGAGGACACAGTGAATGCAGTGGCCCACGGCCGGAGCGTGCCTGGAGTATCAGAGGAATTGTGAGATGGCCACTGTTGGCAGTGGGGGAGGGGGAAGTTGGAGATACGATGGAAAAGGTAAATGGGACCAGGGGCTCGCTTCCATATTAACAGGCTCCTTCTGTCTTAATATGGACAATGAAGCAAATATCCTTTCACATAAACAACTAGCCTAATTTCTACTTTTTATAAACACTAATCAATTTAGGTTGGTTGGGTTTTTTTGGTAAATAACTTTGATGCAATCTGTAATGTATATTCATTTGCTGAAAACACACATTCACACATATACTACAATATCAGTTTGGGTTTAAAATAGTAAGATATCTGGTTAAAAATGGCAGAGGGTTTTTGTTTTGTTTGTTTGGTTATTGCATTCTTCCATTATATTCTACATGAGTGATATCATACTGGTTTTGTTCTTTTCGGTCTGAGGTATTTCATTTGGCATACCTTCAAGATTTTGTCGCAAATGGCACTATTTCATCCTTTTATGACTAAGTAGTATTCAATTGTGTATATATATATATGTATACCACTTCTTAATATCCATTCATACATCAATGAACACTTAGGTTGCTTCCATATCTTGGCTACCGCAAACAATGTTGGAATGAACAGAGGGGTGCATGTATCTTTCCAAATTTGTATTTTCATATTCTTTGCATATTACCCAGAAGAGGAATGACTGGATCATAGGGCAGTTTTAGTCTTAATTTTTTTGAGGGACATCCAACAGTGTTTCCCATAGAGGCCACACAAATTTACATTCCCATCAACAGTGTATGAGGGTTCCCCTTCTCCACGCCCTTTCTGGCATTTGTTACTTTTGTCATTTTGATAATAGCTAATCCAGCACATGTGCAGTAAAGGGAGGGTAAAATGGGTAAAGGGGGTCAAATGTATGTCCACAAATGGAAACTAGACTTTGGGCAGTGAGCACACTATAGTGCAGATAGATACTGAATTACAATGTTGTATACCTGAAACTTTTATGTTGCTAACCAATGTTACCTCAATAAAAAATAAAATAAAATCACCAGTATAAAAAGAGAGGGAATACAGGTCTATTTCCTCTTCCTCACCTCCATTCTATCCATGCTGGCCTCCTTTCTGCTTCTCAAACAAGCTAGGCCCACTTCCACCCTGGGGCCTTTGTGCTCGTTGTTTCTCGTTGTTTCTCGCTGTCCAACTATTTGTTCCCTCACTTCCTTTAGGTCTTCATTCAAGTAACACCTTCTCCCTGAGGCCTTTCCCTACCTAAACTGCAATAATCCCTAAACATCCTAGCCCCATTTCCTACTTTATTTTTCTCCAACACTCCACCATCAGATGCAGTGTATTTTTTTAAATTATTTTTTGTCTGTCTCGGCCCAGGATAAAAGTCTTAGAGAATTTTTGTCTCTTTTCCACTACTTTACCTCCACTACTTAGAACATTGCCTGGCAAACACCAGACACTCAACATTTACGTACCGAATGAAGAATGGACAGCTCTGTGAAGGCATGGTGGGGACATGACAGGGGAAATGAGAAACACTGAAGGAGCCATAGTGGTGGAATGGAGGTGAGGAAGAGCAAATGTTGCGAAATGAGGGTGGAGGAGCAGAGGCCGGATTATGCAGGGTTGGGGGTCCACGTTAAGAATGTTTTATTCTACCCTTTTAGCAACATGAAACCATTAAAATGTTCTCATACAAGCACAACATTAGCAAATTTATGTTTTTACCTATTATGCTCTGCTGTAACCACTGGTTTAGCTGTTAATCACCCCCATGAGACTATAAGTCCCTACAGAAAAAAGATCATATAATAATAAGAGTATCAGTAGCAATAATAATGTGATTACCCCCCATTAGGCACTATTGTAAGATAAAGCTGCAGTACCTCATTGAACCTCAGTACTACCATATGCAGTAGGTACTTTATCATCTCTATTCTACAGATGAAGAAAGTGAGGCAAAGAAAGGCAAAGTAACTTGCCCAAGGTTACCTTACTAGTAAGTGGCAATTTGACTCCAAAACCTATATTCTTACTCATTTAATATGCAGATGTTTCCCCTAAGCTTAACACTTTTATCTTACCCTTTCACCAGGTCAAACAGAATGTCTACTTAGGCACCTGGGGTGCAGAAAACCTGCCTTCACAGTTTAAACAGACATTCCCATTCTTAGCAAGTCACTTTAAAAGTGCTTATTTAACAAAGAACGTATCCATGTGGGTGGTCTAACTGCATCAAAGGCAGTCTGACTCTTTAGAAAACAATTTTCTTTTCCTGTGAATGTTTATTCTACGTGGGCAGCTGTGTCTCTGAGTTGGATAAAGCAAGGCCTCTTTCCTCAGATATTTCCCCCAAAGTATCCTGGAACTTCGAGCTGAAGAAGGTTTGACTTTGGGTGGAGGGCACACAGTGCCACAGATCACGTACCACAGAAATGCGCACTTAGAATGAAGCCCATATCACCCTACTCAGCAATGCCACCCCAATAATTTAATTAATTAAATAAATAAAATAAAAATACAACAATTAAATATCCAGACAGACCGGTGGTCTGATGTCTTTTTAATAAAGGAAGATGCTTCTTTATGTCCTCAAAACTTAGCCATTTGATTCTGTATATTGTGCATTTTACTTACTAAATAATCTGGAAATAGGTACCACTTCACAGATGTGAGAAATAGAAGAAGAAAACAAGAAGAAAGAAGGAAAAGTAAATAGTGTCATTTTCTACTAGGAATGCTGCTTCACCATTCTTTAGTCCTTGCTTTCACTGGTTCCCACTGAAATTACAAATTCGTAACAGTGAATAATTGTCACCTCACTCAATTTATGATGAGTTCTGAAAGAAGTTAATAATTAAAAGTTAATCTGTTAGAGTTTAAAAAACAAAATTCATGCTACTATATGTGAATATATAAAAGCATTGCGTGTCACATTCAAAGAAATGACTGCAGAGAAAGCAGAAAAACCACTTCTCACTGAACGTTAATAGCCAAGGCAGGAAAAAGAAATGTGTTCAAAGTGCCAAATGTGAGTGTTCTATATGCCTAACTCCAAGAACTAGAGTATAGATATAAATACAGTTTAAAAAAATTTATTGATACAATAAAATTCCACATTAGAAAAATCTGAATGTACAAATCTCTCAAACTGAAGTCTTCAGTACCAATTTAAATTCAAGCAGTTCACAGGATTTACAAGGCAATTTTTTTCAGGAGACAGAAAAGTTTTACCATTACAACAAAAACGTTACCTGAGGGAGGGCACCATAATTCCATATATAACCCTTGTGAGGAAAGATATTCGCCACGTAGCGTAGCTTGCCATCCTTTATGTCTTGTTTAATGGGATTCAATGGCTCCTGCGTGGCAATCTAAGCAGGTTGTGGAGAAAAGGGAGTAGGAGGATGAGAAATGATTAATCCTGTCTTTAAATAGTATTTTTAAGATCTGCTATTATCAGACTAAAAAGTCATATTCCAACTTACTGATCAAAGAAACTTTAAAATAAATTAAGCCATTTCTTATTTCTAATTCAGAGTACTGTGTAAGAATAACCATCTGGGAAGGAAATATCAGATTATATGTTTAGGCACTTTATTATTTATGCATTCATTATTTCTAACACAAATAAAATAACTGAAATGGCAAGAGAATAAAGATGACTCAACTTGCTTGGTTACTAATGTCAAGTCAGGCTTTTTACCATCAATCTTACAAGAAAATTAACACAAAGATTTTCATCAAGTGATTTCATATTCAAGTTACCTTTTTACCAAACTTATCCAGATTGCCATGCAAAAAAGAAAAAAAACTATTGTATGAAGTGAAGAAAAATAACTGATGCCACGTTTGAATAAATAAACACTGCTTAAATTAGGCTAAGGTAGAGAGTAGCCAGATGATGAAACAACACTGTTGAAGCAAGACCAACTTTTTTCTATGAAAATATTAACAACAACAAAAAAAAAGCTACCAGGACCTGGTGAAATTAATGACAATTCTCCAAATAGAAATTCTGAAAAATATACATGTATATAACAATTTTTAACTTAAATACTTGAAATTATACTTGCCATCAATTCCAAAGTTGTAGAAGAAGACTTAAATAACTGAACAAATAAGTGCCATACATTAAATTTCACTCAGAACTATAGGTGGTCTCACCTAACTAAAGATGAAACAATAAATTTCTGAAAAGCAAAAGAGAAGTTCTTTACAGGTTCATGTCTCATGTAAAAGATTTTCCCAAAAAGCTAACCAGGGGAACAGGAGATGCTCTTAGTGCTCATAAATCAAGAGTTGGCCAAGAAACTGCTTCCATTCCTGGTAGAACAAAATCTAAAGAAGAATTAAGTCCTTAGAAACTGAAATTGCCATAAGCCCTAAGTAAATAAATTTCAGTGGTGTCTACCAAAATATGAGGAGGGACCCCCAAAATCCCAAAATTTATTTATAAAAAAATTGTGTGTTTATTCTTACATGCTTAGTCCCCTTCTCCAGTCCCCTTCAGTCCCCTTCAAAGTACCAGAGGAAGTTTCCCTTCAGGGAAAGTTCAGTCCCCTTCAAAGTACTCTCCATATGATGCAACATAACTACTGAGACATTTATTTCCACTGCTCAAAACAGTGTTTGAACTCCTCGATTCTGATGCCTTTTAGTACTTCTGCCATTTTTTTGTTTCACCTCTTTGACATCAGCAAAACGTCTCCCCTTGAGGACATTTTTTGTCAGGGGAAACAAAAACAAGTCTCTCCAGCAAGAGTGGGTGAATATGGAGGGTGGGGCATGGAGACCATAACCTTTTGGTCAAAACTGCTGAATACCCAGCGTAGTGTAGACAGGGAAGCTGGTAAATCCCCTGTCATGAAATGGGCAAACACACTGAAAGAGTCTTCAGAAAGAATCACCTGAAGCTGAACACAGCCTCTCACAATAATGCCAGCTGGTACACTGATACTGACAGGTTCCTAGAAAACTCACCTAGTGCTGAAAGCCTAGGGACCCGCCCTCCAGAAGACAATTCTGGTTTTTTTGGTGTCCCCCTTCATACATCTCAGAACCTGTTTAAGTAAACTTTGAAAATATCTGTCACTTTCACAGACAGAAGAGTCAAGAAAAATTAAAATGTGTATAACAAACTAGAGAGGCAAAAATGGAAAACATTCTCTTTAAAGTATAATTTCAGCTTTGAATAATATTTTGCATTTGGAAATTAAATTCAAAATGTTTACAAGAATGTTTTCAATTTCTTTCATTATAAATAAGTTTGTCAACCATCCCAAATTCAAAATATTATGGCATATAACTTGAAACAAAGTTTCTATATCATGATTATCATTTCCATTTGATATTAATTAAATATATCCATACCTCCATTTTAGCATTTGTCCACCGAGGTACTTCGACAACCATATTAAACAAATTCTGCAGTTAAAAAAAAAAGAGAGAAAATTTATTTTTTTACCTATTCTTTATTTTTTACTTATCTCCTGAAGAATGCTTTAGTTTCTTCCCACAAAAAAAATGTTAAGAGTCTGCATGAAATATCTGCCTATGCCTAAAATTTTCCTAAATAGTTAGAGAAGTTGTCTATAAAAGCACAGCAGAATTTAAGCCATGATGTCACGTGACCGCTAATGCACACTGAAAGTTGCTACATTTTTGGAAATACCTTGCAGTATAGTGACAGAAATAGAGTAGAGTCAGAAAACTTGTTCCAATTTTGTATTTTCAAACTAAAATAGGAGAGACGAGGTCCACCATGTTAGCTGCATATCTCATTTTCCAATTTGTAAAGTATGTGTAATAATCACTGACCTACTCACCAAACAGAGTTGTTACAAAGATTAATCACATAATTTAAATAAAAATATACAGTACGTTATAAAGTAAAATATTCTGAAAATTATAAAACAATACTGAAATCTAAATTATGTTCAAAATGTAAAATTAAGGATATTGGCATAGGTAGTTATAAAGCTTACAAAGAGTTAGCTCTTTCTACCTTGTTATCTCTGGTTCCCTAAAGTTACAAAAGGACCATTGCTTCTTTTTATCATTTCTGCACTTTGCAAAGTGCTTAAAACAAAGTAGATTCTGGATCAATGGTGAGTAAAAATAATTTCCTATAGTGTATATTTTCCTATGGTTTTGGACTTACAAAGAGCAAGTCTTAAGGTTAAAGCTGACTAGCATGCCATTTTGATATCAGTAACTAACAATTTATCGTGGCAAAGCAATGGGTTAAAACAGCACTACCCAAGTGTGGTTGTGGAGCAGGACTAATCTGGGAGGTGTTGGTTCATTTAGAAACAGTTACAGCAATTTTACGGAGTAATTTTTATTTCTGCCGAACCTAATAATATCAATTTGGAACGTAAATTACACTTTCCTAATAATTCAGTTTGAGTGTATTTTTTAAACTTATCAGTTCACAGAGATTAGAATTAACCCCCCGCCCCAAAAATCTAGTCCTTCAAGATCATTTGAGAAGCTGCAATTAAATATACCTATTCCCA
Organism: Trachops cirrhosus; assembly: GCA_028533065.1. Classification (NCBI taxonomy): domain Eukaryota; kingdom Metazoa; phylum Chordata; class Mammalia; order Chiroptera; family Phyllostomidae; genus Trachops; species Trachops cirrhosus. The sequence continues at coordinate 76,454,366 of CM052538.1, read as the reverse complement.
ATCATGCCACACATGAAAATTACCTGGGGAGCTTTGGCCAATTACAAAGAAAGAAAGGATTCCTAGAGCCCCACCTCTCACATATTTTTAATTCAATTGGTTTTTTGATGGGAGGGCAGAGGGAGAGCCAGGGCACTGTTTATTTTTAAAAGCTCTCCAGGAAATTTTCATGTGTGGCCAGAGTGGAGACCCCCTGGTTTAAAGCACTGGTAAACAATTATCTGGGGCTTTCTTAGTGAAACATGACTGCAGATTAATTCAAAGAATACCATTTACACAATTAAATATAGGTATTAATTGAGCCACAAAAGTACTGATGGTTTTTACGTTTCTCTAGATAAGACTAATGTTGACCTATGACTCACATTTAGCTCTTTAATGAGCTAAAGAACAAAGCCAAAACGAGGTCTCAACTGCTCCTGAGGAGCACGTCTCTTACCTATCCTAGCAACCTTCTGCACAGTCCTGCTGTGATGTGTCATTTCCTATGCTCTTTCATGAGGTACCCCAGCACCTGTTTAAACATGTCTGAAGTAGCAGTTAAAAAAATGGCAGATGTTCACATAATGTATTCATCCCTGAAAGCCTGCCTCTAAGAGAACAAATGCATGCAGATGCATAGTCAGAGGTGATAGGGAAGACCAAGCTAGTGACAATTACTTTACACAGTGACACCTACCAAAAACACTCACAGAGACTTGAATTAGGCCAAAAGAACAATAGATGAGGTTTTAATTTTTAGCCTGCAAGCCACACTCACCCTCCCCATTTTGATCCTGATCACTAGGAGCATATTACCAAGCCTTCATTTCTTGCTTCAACTAAAATGTGTTTGTATGACCTGTAATTTTGTAACACCCAGGTTACCCTGGTTATCCTAACATTAGTGTTAATTATAAAGCAATAATGGTCTGCTGAATTTTATCCATCATGAAGATGTACGGTGGTGGACACATTTCAATTCAGAAAGTTGGGTATGAGCCAGGGACATTTTCTTTCTCTTTCAGTTCTTTACTATCTCTCCATTTTCCCTTCTGTTTTCATTGTAGAAATCAGAAAGGAAAACTAATAAGATATAAAAAAACAGTCAGTAAATTTGGGGGAAAATGAGAGGAAGTCACCCTTTTTTCCTTCTACTAACATAAAATATCAAATAAACTTTGTATCTGACATGAAAAACAAAGGCAACAAAAGCCAAAATAAACAATGAGACTACATCAAACTAAAAAAACTTCTGCAAAGAAACAATAAACAAAATGAAAACACAGTCTATGGAATGCGAGAAGATATTTGCAAATCATAAATCTGATAAGGGGTTAATATCCAAAAGACACAGAAAATTGATACAACAGAAAAAAAAAAGCAAAGAATCCTGATTAACAAATGGACAAAATAGACAGTTTCTGAAGCAGACACACAGAGACCTAACAGGGTGCATGAAAAGGTGCTCACCATCACTAATCACCAAGGAAATGCAAATCAAAACCACAGTGATGTGAAGAAAAGGAACCCCTTTGTGCACTGTTGGGAACGTAAACTGGTGCAGCTACTATGGAAATCAGTATGGAGGTTCCTCAACAAACTAAAAACAGAATTATGATTAAGCAATTCCACTTCTGGGTATTTATTCAAAGAAAATAAAAACACTACTTGGAAAGATATATGTACCTACATGTTCACTGCAGCATTAATCACCATAGCCAAGATATGGAAACAACCTAAATGTCCACCAACGAATGAATGGATAAAGAAGATGTGGTATGATACACAATGACTATTACTCAACGAGAAGGAAAACGGAAATCCTGCCATTTGCAACAACACTGATGGGCCTTTAGGGCACCATGCTCACTGAAATAAGTCAGACAGAGAAAGGAAAATACTGCATGGTAACTGCATGGAATCATTTATATGTGGAAACTTTTTAAAAAAGAACCAAACTCATACTGACAGAGAATAGAATAGTGGTTACCTGGGGCAGAGGTGGGAGAAATGGAAGAGAACCTTAAAAAATCAAAAACTCAAATCACACCATCTCTGACATATAAACTATGTTCTAAAAATTAAATTTTAAGTTAGCTGTATAAACTCAGAATAATACATTTTTCCTACAGAAACAACTGTTTCCAGGTTAACACACAAAGTCTCTAGGAACCTGTAAAACCCTAAGCCCCTGAGTGACTACTCAGCCAACCTCCAGGGCAGTGGTTCTCACACTTCTGTGCATGCAGGTGCCTGGGGACTCTAGTGTAAACGAGCAGACTCTGGCGTAACCAGCACCCACCAAGCAGATATTTTAACTTAGTAGATATGGAATGGCACCAAGAATCTAAAATTTTCACAAGTTCCCTAAGCGGTTCAACCTTAGATAGTTTAAGGACCATTTTCCAGTTTAGGAAAATATTATATAAAATGGACAGCAGAGATGGAAGGAATTAAACAACTGCCATAGCTATGCTTGAAAGTGGATGGAAAGGCTGAGGTTGTAAGTTTCAACTGGAGAAGAGAATGAATGGAAATAAGGTTGGGATGGGAAAAGAAGGCTGAGGAAGGCAGCAGAGAAGCTGCCTGGAATCGGCAAGATAAAAAGGCAGTGATGGACAGCAAGAGGTGGGATGATAAATGTCAATCAAATATTCTGGTCCTAAGTCGAGAAACATTAAAGGTTTGGCACTCACATGTTTAAAAGATCTATTTAGAACATATGTATTTTAGCATGTAGTTGGTATAATTTGTTTAATCTCTAAGACTTGTTCCTAAATTCTAAAACAGCCTTCAAAACATCTTTTCCCATGCAATGAAAAGATGACAAACTGACCAATTTTCATATTAGACTATCTAGCATGATAAATAACTTGCTACTAAAATCTGGGTTCATTTCCTGATCCACTCTGGTTTTTCACTTAAATTGGATAGCCAAAGAGTTCATTCAGTTTTTTCCGTACGATGGCTCTAGTAGTGCTTAGTTGTCTTTAACTTCATTCAAAGCAATTTTGTTAGATTGTATTGTGACAGCTGTCACATCAGTGTACATTTAAAAAAAAATCAAAATTAGTAAATTTTTGTGCAGCCATTTTAATATTGAAGATGGAAGAAAATCAACATTTTTGGTGTTTTATGCTTTATTTTTTCAAAAAAAAAGGTAAAAATGCAACTGAAATGCAAAAAAAAAGTTTGTTCAGTGTTTTGAGAAGGTGCTGTGACTGATCGAACATGTCAAAAGTGATTTGCGAATTTTCTTCTTACTATTGACACCTTGGGCAAATAATTCTTTGCTGTGGGGCCGTCTTGTGCATTGGAAGATGTTTAGCAGCACCCCTAGCCTCGACCCACTAGAAACCAATAGCGGGAGATAGCTGACACACTCAAAATATCCAATAAAGTTATTGGTGAAAATGAAAAATGTGTCTTTTATTTTACTTTTTGGCCAACCCAATAAAATGAAATGGCACGAAGAACAGTCAAACTAATAACAAAAAGTAGAACAGTGGTTCCCAGCAACTGGGTAGAGGTGGGGATGGAGACTTGCTGCTTCCTGTGTGAGTTTCAGTTTAGGAAGATAAAGTTCTGGAGATGGATGGTGGTGATGGTTGCACAACATGTGAAAGTACTTAATGTTGCTGAACTGTTCACTTAAAAAAGTGGGCAATGAATAAAATGGACAATTTTGTTGCGTCTATTTCACCACAAGAAAAAATAGTGAAATGGTGACATCATCACTAGCACCTTAAAGTGATACTGGGAGAACATAGACTGCACAGAAAAGTCTCGCAGGGGAAAATTTGGCAGCACTTCACAAATGCAAACTATCATCAAGGTCTTTGGTAGACAACATAAGTGATTCGCAAAAACAAAAACCTTTAGATATACCTCAGAATCATCATTTCGTGCTCTCTTTGTGGGAATGCCATTTTCCTATAAAAGAGAAGATGGCATTTATGACTGTAATATTTCATGAAAATACAGCTGCACTGTAAAGCCATGAAAACAAGCCTACTGCATAAACACCCCACTGCAGGGGCTGTCAGAAACCTGACCCAACAGAGAACCTGGCAAAGGCCCCATCTGTTTCCTCCCAGTATTTGTACCCCCAAGTGCATGGGCATCAAAGTGTTTCATAAAATAAATGCCCAGGAAAGCTAAGTCTCATGCCAGTATATTTTCCTAGTTTTTATAAAATAAGCAAAGGCTCTGTTCAGTCTTTAAGGAAAGACTGGCAGTTTCCAGTGATTGCGCTTAAAACAGTCATTTCATTATTGAAATGAAACCCTGGGGAGCATGACTAACAAGCCATGAAGGTACTCGGCTGCACCTCCTGCCTGTGGATCCCACTAAGGTGTGATTACTGTCTCCATCATGCACTTCTAAATTAAAACAGAGAGTATGTGCTGGGTTGGGAAGAAAAACCATGCCATTCAGAAGTACACACACATTATATGTAACTTTTACACACCAGAATGACCAATGAAGAAAACAGAAAAATGATTATTACAAGTTTGCTGTGAAATATTCTTACCATTCCTAAAATACCACAGCCCAGAGTACAAGATGCAATAGTTGTACCTAATCATTACTGCTGAGAGCCAGGAAAGCCTATTGACACAACCACTGTGTGTACCAATCTCCACATGCCCGCCGGTATGTCCTACTACATTCTGCCCCACCCTGCCCTCAGTTTCCCCTAACTCTAAATTTCATATTCCCCCAAACTCATCCTCCTTAGGCAGAATATTATGCCTGCTAATTTCTAGCCCATTCTTTGTTCCACACCTCCACCCCTACCTATCACGTTTCCCAATAATATTACTATTTTTATTATTTTTGTTAGTAGGTCCACAGGTGTCATGGGACACCCCGTGTGAAGCAGCACCCCGCCAATCACCTGTTCCTTCATTATCCTGTTCTGGCTGTACAACACTTAACATCACCTGATTGACTTGTTTGTTTTCTGGTTCTCTGTCTCCTCCAGTCGAGTGGTAACTACATCTACCTTATTCACCACTGCAATCCTAGTGCCAAGAATACTGTACATAGTAGGTATGCAAAGATTACTGAATTATTAAATTAATGAATAAGTGAGTAAGTGAAGGTATGTATTTTTGTCCAAAAGCAAGGAGAGGCACTGATAAATGAAATATTTAGGTTGGAGAGTTCACTGCCCTAAACAAAACACAATACTTGGACACAAGGACATGTGGGAGGACACACAGACACATATAGACTCATACACTACAGAGACCCACACAGTAGTGATATTCTTTCTGCCCTCTTTTTGGTTCCTTTCTCCAGATTATATGACCCTTTATTCTGTAGCTGAACACTTCTTAGAAGTAATGAGCTGGAAGGATTACACAAGGGCAGTTAGGAGTACAAGCTATGGAGTTAGAGGTCCTAAGTTCAAATCCCACCTCAGCATGAGACTAGATTTGTGACCATGGGCAAGGCACTTAACCTCATTAACAATATAAGGGTAATAGTAGCCCTCGCCTTATTGAGATAATGCAAGGCAAGCACTGAGCACAGTGCTTTGCTAAGCACTATGAGCACTCAATAAATCTTCACCATTATTCTCCTTTTTGCCATCACTGACAGTCCAGTCCTCTGAAGGGCTAAAACAGCACAAATCTCACTTCAGCATTCCACACCCTTAGCATGATACCTTATATTCTGCCTCCAAGCTAACACCAAGGTCAAGCCACTCTTGCATCTGAAGCAGCTTCCCACTTCTTCATCAGCCTCTGCTCTACACTGATGTAGAAAATCCAGCCCCATAGGATCTCGACCTGGAATGTGGTCCTATTTATTTACTTAAGAGCTGTGCCCCTTAGTAGATTTGGTAATGAAATAAACCAATTATCTACTTGAATTTTAAGGAAAGAATTTCCAACTTAGTGAGGATAACGAACATCCACTGCCAGTCAGGCCACCTCGCCAGCTGGACAGATGCTCCCAGGATTCGGAGCTCCTCTGCCATCACTTTCAGCGGCAGGTCTCCCACTCCTACCTGACCTACGTGCTTCCCTCGCTCTTATCTGCAAAGCAATTTTAGGTTCTCAGACAACTATTCAAAGACTACCACTGTTCCAACTTTACTTTCCAGCATCTGCTTCGTTCAGTGGTTAAATAAAGACCATGAGCTCTGCGATCAGACATGCCAGTTTAAAACCTGGCCCTGGGAGTTACCGGCTGTTTGATCTTAGACAAGTCACTAAAATGCCTTCAGCTTCAGTGTCCTTGCACATAATGACAGTAACTCATAAGGATTAAATAAAATATCATCATATGTTCACATGGCAGCTAGCAAACAGGAAAAAAATCCACAGATGTTAACTATCTTATTATTATTATTAAAAATAAGCCTGTTGTTAACCTCTTAAATTCTTAACCTTAAACCTTTATTTCCAACCAGGTTCTCAGCTTTATGGTCCACTAACACCCATTCTCCCCAAGTCTTCCAGACAGAATCCTATTCTCATACAAATTCTAACTCATGAATGTTTACAATCCTGTTGACCACATTCTTTTTTTTTAAAATGCTTCCAAAAAGCATTTTATGGTGATACTAGAAGTGCGCATTTTCCTCCCCAAAACAAGTTAAAACAATACCTGTGTAGAGTCCACCTTCAGAGGAATATCATGAAAGGGGGAAATATAGTGACCAGCTTCATTCTCTGGAAAGGAAAAGAAAACAAACAATTAAAACAATGAACTATCACATTCTTTAGAGCAAGAATACCTTTATCCACTTTGAACTTTAAAAAGGTCTTAAAAGTATTTTCAAAATTAACTTTAACTCCCAATTTAAAGTTTAATTCATCGTTTAAAATATGTTCCAATATAATCACACAAAAAATACATACCAAATAAACCATATTTAGGTTGCTGAAATCATTACTTATACCTGTGGTTTAAACATCCAAAGCAGAAAATGTCTAAAATAGACTGAACCCCCAAATATGAAACATCTCATTTTGAAAAGTCTTTACAAAGTGAATTGGATTAAAATTGATGTCAACATCCTTCTGAGAAACTGAACAACAAAACTCCCAAATTCCACCTACAATCCATATGAACGAAGGTCTAAAGGTCTACCCAAATAAAAAAGAAGCAATTCATATCCACTCAAAGTGATAATGATGCTAATGTTCAGTTTAAGGGGAAAAAAGCTTTAACACCAGAAACCATCTTCATTACACACTGAAATGTGTATTTTAAATACTTTTAGAAGTATATATTATTTAAATAAAATACAATAACACAATAGGCATTTTTATTGAAATGTATTTGTTTCAAAAAGCTGGACTTAATATAGCCATAGAAATTTTTCACTTTATAATTTCCAGCTACCTCTGTGGCATAATTTTCAAATTTAGATTTTAAAAATATTTTAACGAAATAGAACAAGGACTGGCTGACTTCCTAACATCAATGAGTACACTCAGTAACCAACCCTTGGTTTCTAGGTACTATTCTCCAATAAAAAAGAACTAGGGCTTCCTGAAGAGGGGGCTGATTCTGAGGCTGGGGCAAAGAGCACACAAAATAAGCCTGAAGCATCCTGTGCTACCAGAAATCAACCAAGTGCTCAAAATTCAAAAGGTTGGAGGCATGCCAAAAATAAACGTAAGCCCACCTGAAAGAGCTCCCAAAGGTCAAAGTTGAACAATCTGAGCAACAAAATAAAATAATGGAGCATTAGACTAGAAACCAATGCAGAAAAGAAATATACATCCACACTAACACAAATAAATTTATCTAAATAAATCAGAAGAGACAAATGTTCCTTATAGAAAAACTCCAAACAATATATGCAGATGCCCCTCCTCTCCAAAAAGTAAAGCTAACCCTGCTCCACCCCCCTGGCCACAGTGTGACTGGACTCAGTGACTGGCTTCCGAAGAATACAGCACAGGTGGCAAACACAAGGCCCTCGGGCCAAATCCGGCCCTCCACCTTGTTTTAGCTGGCCTGGGCACCATGGTTCTACCTGGCGGCAGTGCCGAGCTCTCCCTTAACTGTTAAGGAGTAGTTACATTTATACAGTCCTCAAATTACACTCGGACCTTTGAAGGAACCGCAAGGCTGATGTGGCCCCAGTGAAAATGAGTTTGACACCCCTGGAACAGAATATGTAAAAGGAAAAAAACGTTACAGTGGAGAAACCTGACAAACAGTGACCATAACCAAGTGACCAAGGTTAACATCACCAGTCATCAGTCATGTTGACAGCATGCACCTCCTGATATGCTGGAGTGAAAAGTGTACTTCACCTCTGTTGTAATCTTCCCAAAAACCCGTAACGCCAGTTATCATAAGAAATTCATCAGACCAATGCAAACTGAGGGAAATTCTACAACATATCTAACTAGCACTGTTTTTATAAATGTCAAGGTCATAAAAAAAAAGGAAACACTGACAAATTATCAGACTGGAGAAGACTAAGGAAATATAATGAGTATATGCAATGTGGAATCCTGAATTGGATCCTGGAACAGAAAAATGCCATTTGTACAAAAACTAGTGACATCAAATAAACCTAGATGTCAGTTAATAGTATGCACTGATATTCTTAGTTTTAACAAATGCACAGTGGTAATGAATGATGCTACATTAGGGGGAACTTGTAAGGGATATGCTGGAGTTCTGTACTATCTTTGCAACTTTGCCAAACCTAAACTTATTCAAAAATAATAGTTATTTAAAAAAAACAAACAAGCCCTGGCTTCAGCCCAATAAAATCAGAAGCATTTAATAACTTAATGGCCTTTGCTCCACCAAAATTTTATTTCCTCCTCTCTGCTGCATCATTTGCCTTAGCATTTACCACTAGACTATGTTCCTCAAAGCAGGAGGTTTTGTTGTTTAGTTAGCTCTCTGCTGGATGCCCACCATTCAGAAAAGTAGCCAGCAATTAGTAGGCATTCGATAAATACAAGGTGGGCAAAAGTAGGTTTACAGTCATTTGTATGGAAAAATTCAAGAATAAATAATAATACAAAAATAAACTCTGTGTTTCACATACTCACAACTTCACTATTACTATTTTATTTTCCCCTCCAAACTGTTAGTATAATGCTTCTTTTTACACCCTAACAACAAGATAATCCCCAAAGGAGGACCTAAGCACAAAGCAGAGAAATGATGAGAAGAGCACAGGTGTCAAACTCTATGAAACTCTTGCTGTGATTTATAAAAGCTCTTCATCAGTTAAAAAGGATGCACCTGAAAAAAAAAAAACAAAAAACCCACTTTTCAAACATCGTCAAATCTCCAATTCTTTTTGCCTGATTTTAAAGTCACCTATGAGCAACACAAGAACACAAGAAACAATATTATCAGTGTGTGTCATGATCATTCACTTTTCTATAAATAAACGAGATACTTAAATGGGTCACCTTTACATACTTTCCATTAAAAGAAAACGGTGGGAACTGAAAAATGGTACAGCCGCTTTGGAAAACAGTTTGGCAATTCCTTATAAAGTTAAACATATGACCCAGAAATCCTATTATTAAGAACTTAACCAAGAGAAATGAAAACTGTTTTTACCCCCAAATCTCTAAGTCTTTACAGCAGCTTTATTCAAAATCACCAAAACCTGAAAACAACCCACATACCCAACTGGCAAATAAATAAACAAACTCAGTTATACCCATACAATGGTGTTCTAATCAATAATATATGTCCATAATAAAAAGGAATGAAATACTGATACACGCAACAAAATGGGTGAATCTGAAATGCATTACACCAAGTGTCAGAAGCTAGACTCAATTACATGTAGATGACATCCTGGAAAATGCAAAACTATAGGGACAAAGAGCAGATCTGTGGCTACGAGATGTTAAGGCCTCAGGGTGGAAATGACTCTTTGAACCACAGGGGGCAAACACAAGACCTGTGGGCTCCACCTTGTTTTATCCAGCCCCGCACCTTGTTTCTACCCAGCTCTCGCTGAACTGCTAAGGAGTGGCTACATTTATACAGTCCTAAATTTACATTCGGCCCTTTGAAGGCAACTGCCAGGCTGAGGTGGGGTCGGATGAAAAGTCTGACATCCCTGCTTTAGAGGGACCGCAAGGAAATTGTTTGGAGTGATGGACTTTTCTGTATGTTGACTGTGATGGTATTTAAATGAACATATTTCTATCAAAACTCAGAGCTGTTCACAGAAATTAATAAATTTTACTGTATGTAAATTTAAAATAAATATGGAGCCAAAAAATAAAAGGTGGGCCAAGAAAATATACACATGAATGTATAATGGCAGAAGCTCTTGTTCCAAAGGACAATCATTTATCTGTAATTCTTTTCTCTGCCCTAAGTCTCAAAGATAAGGTAGAATTCTGAGTAAAAAATACAACCCTTTAGCACAGCCAGTGTGCTGCAATAATTTTTAAAACAAAATAGCTGACAATTTAGTCAGGGGCATTGACCTCTTTTCCCTTTAATTAAGATTGTCAAATTAAGAAATGACAATAGCCAACACAACAATAGCTGTCAGGTGTGAGTGCATCAAAATTATACTTATTTTGGGGGAGTCAGGTCGGCAAAATAATATATTTTTCTGTGCACTGCAGAATTTTAATAATGAGTTTACGGGTGTCCTGAGATGAAAAAGGTTGAAAATAGTTGCTTTAGCAGATTACTTCAATTGTTATATTTGGGACCTACACTGTGATGGAAATTAACAAGAATCTTGGCTCTTAGAATTCAGGAACCTGCACAAAACAGACAAATTCACTATTAAAATTAAGGCAGCATAGGAAACCTGACAGAATAGCTGAATTGCTCTTGTACTAGAGAGTAAATGATACCTCTAGTATATGAATTTGGTGTTATATTTCCCTAAAGCTCCAATGTCCCTGTTAACCGGGGACAAGCCCTAACAGACTTTTAGGGTGCAAGTTGAGTGCACCTTACTCAAGGCTGAGGAAAACAGGACTAGACTAAGCTGTGATCAGTAAAAGTTAAAGGTCTGTGAGAACTGCTCTTTAAATTGGGATCTAAATAGTATTCCATTTAAACATTAAGGTAATGACAATAGATGTTTAAATTGTTTTCTAACTGCCACTTTGAAAGGTAAAAAGAGTATAAATGAATGAATGGTCTCACTCAGGTAACCATATATTTAGGGTCACCAAATAATATAAATAAAAATGTAATAATAAAAAAATATTTCTGGGTAAATAAAATTAAAATGTGGCCATAGATGTCAGGAACAATAAATACAGAGGCCAAGAGTCTGAGTTTTAGTTCCTGAGCTTATTATAGTCAATCAATTTCTTGGAAACTTAATTTTTTTCAATGTTCTTCAATTAAGTAATGTACAATTTAGTCAAGTGAAAGGAAATGTCCTAGGTGCTGGGATAGAAAAAGTGCTGAAACAGAGCTGTACTCATAGCTAAGACAGGGCGTGGACTCCATCAGAGGGAGCACGTCATCCAGCAAGCTTAAAGAAAAAGGAGTCCTTCCCTTGGCTGGTGTGGCTCGGTTGGTTGGAGCACCATCCTATAAACCAAAAGATCGCCAGTTCAATTCCCAGTCAGGGCACATGCCAAGGTGATGGGTCCATTCCCAGTCCGGGCATGTATGAGAACGGTCCCCAGTACAGGCACTTAGGAGAGGCAACCAATGGATGCTTCTCTCTTACACCGATGTTTCTCTTTCTCTATCTCTCCCTCCCTCCCCCTCACTCTAAAATCAATAAACAAGTCCTCAGATGAAGATTTTAAAAAAAGAAAAGAATCCTCTTGGCACAATTAGAGAGCTAATCACTGACCTAATGCACAAAAGAAGAATGAGAGTCTTCCAGTAAACATCTTCTGGGGTCAGTGCTATTAGTATGCTATTATGCTTCATTTAAAGTATTAAGATTGTCTAAAGGTGGATTTAAAGATATGCACTATCCATCCTGATCCTCTATCGAATGAAAGGGTAATCTATATTACACACGTGAGCCAACGAGACAGAAATGGACGTGCAGCAATGCACGTCCCTCTGTGAAGGCAACAACTGCAGCTCATGTTAGACGTAGCCTGTTTTGGAGACTCCCAGTAAATCAGTGACAGATCTTAGGTTAGAACTTCATTATCTAAAGCTCTGACAAGTTGTTTCTTTAGAGTTGAAACCAAGCTGTGGCCGATTTATGTTTCCAAATATCTATTTTGTTGTTGTTTAAACAAAAGAATGCATGTACGTGGTTAAAAAAAGGAAAAGTACCCACCTCTCTCCAGTACCGCTCTACCAGAGCACCCTACTTCACTGCTTTAATTTATTTAGGTCTGGTGATCATCTTCATCTCTCTAATTAATGTATTTAGAAATTATCTACTGACTCCAATTCTGGGAGATAAGTTTAGTTCACTTGATCCAAACTATTCCTCCTAAATTCTCTATCGACTCATCTGGATACTTTATAGCTCTTCGTTCTCTGTTCCACCAAACACAGACAATATTTGATTCTACTAATGTTTTTTTACCCCTTTCCTCATTCTTCTCATTCCTAATTTTTAACTCCTGCACTTTTATACTTTCATTTCAATGCTGACAAAATGTTCTATAACCTAACATTGAATTTTCTATGCTTTTCCTGTTAGTACAAAGTTAACTCTTGAACAACATGGCTTTGAACTGAGCAGGTCCATTTATATACAGGTTTTTTTTTCTTTTTTTTTTTCAGTTTCAATCTTTTATTCCCATTCCAGCCCACCCACCCATCCCTCCCCACCTCCCTTCCATTTCTAAGCCCCGTAGTTTTGTCCATATGTCCTCCATATTTGTTCCTGTAAACCGTTCCCTTCTCCCCTGAAATTCCCTCCCCTCTCCCCTCTGGTCACTGACATCCCGTCCTCCATTTCAGTGTCCTTTGTTATAATTTACTTGTTTCTTTGTTTTGTTGTTTAGGTTCCTGTTAAAGGTGAGATCATATGGTATTTGTCTTTCATTGCCTGGCTTATTTCGCTTAGCATAATGCTTTCTAGCTCCATCCATG
>CM052538.1:76329262-76441273 GCA_028533065.1 Trachops cirrhosus | reverse complement strand
CATCAGTAAATGAATGGATCAAAAAACTTTGGGTTTTTTTTTCAATAAATAACTGTAAATGTATTTTCCTGACGATTTTCTTAGTGGCATTTTCTTTTCTCTAGCTTATTTAATTATAAGGATACAGTATTTAATACATATAACATACATATATGTGTTAATCTATGGCTTATGTTATTCGTAAGTCTATCAGTAGAGTTTTTGGGGAGTTGATAGTTACACGTGGATTTTTGATTATGCAGAGGGTTGGCCCCCCTGACCCCAATGTTGTTCAAGGGTCAACTGTCTTTCCAAAATTTTTCTAAGGATAAGAAAAACCTGAAGTGTTTGTGAAACAGATCTCTGGACCCTGATTTCATTCATACTAGTGAATCAGAAACTTAGGAAGAAAAATCTGGATGTCTCTATTTTTTAGCACACTCAAATAACTCTTCTGCTCAGGAAAGTTTGAGAAGCACTGCGGACGTGCTGATTTTTAGCTGAGTAGAATGTTAACATTAAATGCCCTTTCTTGTTCAGCGTCTGTTTTGACTTGTGCTTCTAATTATCTTTCTCCCATCGTGAGTCATAATCATCTCTATAAATTGTTTTAACGGCTCACGGCCACCACTAAAACTATGGAACTCTCTCTTTGCCGGTATAGCTCTGTTTGGAAACCTGCCCTCCTGCTGCAGTCTGGACTGAATGCTGGCTTGGCATCCTCAGACTTTTCTTCTTTGGTCTCCAGCTAAGATCTACTGTTTCTGGATCCCATGTGTTCATCTTCTTTGGTTTGCTTACTTGTTTTACAGAAGCATGTCCCTAACTTGTGTTCTGTAAGAAAGGATGCATGTCAGGTATATGCCTAAAGTCTTCATTCAATCTTCACCCTCAGTCAGTGGTCGTCTGGGTAGAGAATTCTAGGGGGAACATTATTTTTTCTCAGAACCTTGAAGGCATTACTCCAGTCATCAAGCATTTAGAGCTGCTGCTAAGTCAAATACCAGCTTAGAGCTCACTCCTTTCAAGGGTTCTGTTCTCCCTCCCTCCCTGCCCCCTGCCCAGGACTTTCAGGACCCTCCTATAGTCTCAGGTTTCTGAGATTTCCCAATTATGTGTCTCGACTTAGAATACTTGGGTTCTTAAATTCTTAGATCTTTTTCATTGTTCCTTTGATAATTTCTTCTGCATTTTTTTTTTGCTCCTTCCTTCTGGAACTCTTCTCAGTCAAATGTTGGACTTCCCAGATTGAGTGTCTGTGCCTCTTCGGTCTACCTCTTTTTTTCCCCTGACATTTTGTTCAAACTTTCTGGTAGGCTTTACTTTGTATTCTAACTTTTCTGTATTAATTTTCTTAGGTTCCCATAACAAATTACCTCAAACTTTGCGCTTCAAACAATAGAACACCATTCAACCCACTACAACTTCTACGAAGTTTTCACCATATTTTAATTTCCAAGTGTTCTTGGTCTTTGACTGCCTTCTCTTCATAGTCTCCTCTTACTTTTCAATGGATGCAATAGCTTCTAAAATCTCAGAGAACACCCATTTGACTTTCTCAAATTCAAGTGCTCTTCTTTTTACTTTCTCTTTTCCCATTTGATTTATAAGGTTTCCATAAATTTGTTCATGCAGTAAATATTCACAGAACATAAATACTATACCAAACACTGTATAAGGTACATACTATACAAACCCTTTGCTTTTAAGGAACTTACGTTCATAGGGGAAGGATACATAGAAGCAATGAAATGAGTATGTTTTTACTACATAAGGTAAGATAAGCACCATAAAAGAACACTAATCAGGGCAAGAAAAGAGTGAATAATGGAAGGGGGATACTATTCTATATTGAAAGGTCTTGAAAGATCTCTCTGGTGGGTAACACTCAGCACAGAGCCGGATGAAGTGGGAAGCGGATCACACAGACATCTAGGGATGGCCGCTGCAGGCGCACAGCAAGCACAGAGGTGCTGAGGCAGGAATATGCACAGCATGTTTGAGAACCAGCAAGGAGGCCAGGATGACTGGAAGACATGATCAAAGGGAAGAGCGGTGAGGGATGAATGCAGAGAGGAAGCCCAGTATTAGGTCACAGAGGACCTTGTAACTACAAGTGACATGAGTGAAATGGAAAGGCACTGGGGTTTTGAGCTGAGTCTGGACATGACCTGACTTACATGTTAAAAGGATCAAGGTGACTTCTGTGTAGAAAGCAGACTACAGGGGAGAAGGGAGGAAGCAGGAGGCCACCGGCCAAGTAAAGGATGATGACGATATGGGTAGAGTGGCAGGGTGGAAGCGGAGGGACATGACTGTCTGCTGGTTACGTTAAAAGCAGAGCTAAAGGAAGAGACTAATGAACTGGATGTGGGGTCAAAGTAAGACTTAATAAGAAGGTCTCCTAGGTTTTCAGTTGTAGAAGTGAGAACAGTTTGAGAGGGGTGGAGGGTCAGGATTTCTGGATTGTACATGTTAACCTTGAGATGCTTTGTAAACCTTTAAGTGGGAATACCAAGTGAAAAGCTGGAAGCATAAATTTTGTGTTCAAGAAGAGATTGGGGCTTAATGTCTGGGAAGCACAGATGGCATTTAAAGCCATGAGACTGGATGGGGCCACCGAGAATAATGGCAAAAGTCAGTGACTGTAGGCCAAACACAGCCCACAGCCTGTTTTATATTTGTAAGTAAAGTTTTGTCGAACCACAGCCATACCCCTGCTTTTACTACCTCTGGTTGCACTGTGCTACAATAGCAGAGTTCACTGGCTGCGACAGAGTCTGCAGGGCGGCTCACAGTCTATCTACTGACTGACTCTTCAGAGAAGTTGTCTGCCAACCCCTGCCCGAGAGAACAGAGAGAGGAGTGTGCTAAGGTCTGAGCCCTGGAGCATTTCAAAGGTTAAAGTGTGAAAGCACAGAAGGATGCAGCAGGAGACACTGCTGTAGGAAGCCATCAAAATACGGTAACTAAGAAAGTGTTGTCCCAGAGGCAAAAATAAGGATGAGAAATTGATCAACTGTGAAAAGTACTGTTGAGGTCACATAAGGTCTTAAAAGTGATCATTAAATTTGTCGCACAGAGCTAACATGTGGCCTTGATAAGAGCAGTCTGGAAGAGCAGCAGTGACGAAAGCCCGACTGAAGGTGATCCTTGACTCTTTGGTTTATATGTAAGAGTGAGAGATTAGAAACCTGGTTGGAAGAACTGGTGTGTACACACATGGGAGAGGCCTTTTGCAGGGCCAGTGCCCTGTGGACATGGACAGGTAGGAAGGGACTGTTCCTGGGGGAACTCCTAGGTGCCAGAATGCAGAGGGCCCTGCTGGGCAGTGACATCATCATGTTCAGGCGTCTGACTTCCCCCCAAACACTTTCCTCACTTTCTGTGGGAGGAAGTAGACTTTTCCCTCGGCCCCAGGCCGACAGGGTAAATATCTGTCTGCTATTCCACATCACTCCGCGTTCTCTCCGGTGACATCAACATATCCATAGTCTGATGTTCTGCAGATCAGTCCGGCTCCTTCCTGCACCACAGCCCCTCAGCACAGATGCTTCAGCTGGGCCTTCTGCCGCGCCACTTCATCAATAACCAAGCCTCCATCTGTTTTTCACCTGATGGTTCCTTCTTAGTTGTTGTTTTAGGGGTATGTTTTTTATTACTTACTACTGCTTTGATAGGGCATTTATTAGAAGGGAGATAAGATAAACAATTACAGAACCCTGGCATCTGGTCTAGGTGTTCACTCTTGTCAAAAACCAGGCTGCAACCCTAGGCCTAACCTACTTAATTCTTTTTTTTTTAACTTTTTTTTGTTGTTGTTTTTCAAGTACAGTTTTCTCCATAACCTAATGAATTCTATCAGGCCAATCAACATACAACTCTGCTGCTGTAGCACAAAGCAACCAGAAAATGTGCATGGCTGTGTTCCAACAAAACTTTATTTATAAATATAAAAGTGTCAAAACTCTCTCTTCAACTGGACTGAAAAAGAATCTTATTCTATCATTTTTAAATTATTTATATATTTTCTTTCATAAAAGCAAGTCGATGAATAGTTTATTATTTGTATTAGCAAGTGAGAAAATTAAACAAAATGAGAAACCTGTATCTGATTTCATTTATACATACAACAGCCTTATGTTGCCAAGTACCAACATACTGTAGCATATTATTATTGAAACCACTTAGAGAGATTTTTACTGGAAACTTTAATAATGACAAAAACCAAATAAATACAATTTTCTATATTCATACAATAACAATTTTGTTCTATTGTGTCAATTCAACTTCTATAATATGGGCCAACTTTTTTTAAAAAAATAAGGTTACAGGAACTCATCTATTTAAGACTGAAACACATGTTTTGTAGATTATTTACAGGAAAATTTATTAGGTCCAAATGTATGGTACATTCAATGGCAGATTCCACCTATTACTCCAATGATGTACATAAAAGAGAAAACCTATAGTAATTTCAACATAAGCATACGCTTACTATAAATGATTAAACAAATTCACTCTTAAAGAACTGCATGACTCATCTCCACGCTAATAAATGCAATCACCCATGGCACTGTTTCAGTGAGTGAACAGCTGCCTTCCCCACGGTAACAATAATCCGAGTTATGAAAAGCATAATCTCCCCATCCTTTGAGAAAAATTCAAAATAGTAAATTTTCAAGATATAAATGAAAAATACAGCAAAAATATACAGGCTATTGAAGGGGAATATTGACATACAATCTTTTTTTTTTAAGATTTTATTTATTTTATTTTTTTTAGAGAGGGGAAGGGAGGGAGAAGGAGGGAGAGAGAAACATCAATGTGTGGTTGCCTCTCATGTGGTCCCCACTGGGGACCTGGCCTGCAACCCAGGCATGTGCCCTGACTGGGAATCGAACCTGCGATGCTTTGGTTTGCAGCCCGCGCTCAATCCACTGAGCTACGCCAGCCAGGGCCTTGACATACAATCTTGGTCCCACGTAAACATATACAAGTGCATTATGATTTCACAATTAATTCAAGACTTCCGGGCAGTACAGACCAGAAAACTCCAAGACCTATGAATTAGTAAATTGGAATAGATTCCAAATATTCAATTTTATCTACATTCCATTGTTTTCTCCTTTGACAGACTATAACAATAAGAACTTTGGTCTTATGTCTTCAAGTCTAATGGGAAAAGAAAGAACGCATATTAAGTACCTACCATGTGTGAGACACTGATCATCTTTATACTCACTTAATAATTTAGTCTCAGTTAGCTGTCACGTCAATTCTGTATACCTATTAGTGCTATCCCCATTCTTCAGATAACCAAGGTAGTCAAGCCAGGCTGAACCCTAAGTGTTTTGACTTTTAGTCTAGAACTGTGTTCCCACAACACACTTGCCTCTGAAAGTTTCAAAAATCATCTCATTTAGCACTTTCCAATCTAGATTCCATGAAACTCAAAGAGTCACTAAGATGTTAACAAATGTTCTGAGAAACAGGGCTCTAAGGTTCAAAAGTTTGGGACAATTTACATCAGAATTTCCGAGAACTTTATTAGACACATTGTGACTCTCCAAGAAGGCAATAAAATGGGAAGTGTTCCGCTAATTTATTACACCATGAAGACCTTTTTTAAAGAAAACCTAATAACATCCCGTGGGATGCTTTTGCTCCACTAAGCACACTTTGGAAAACGATCATCTCCAGTCCAATCTCCCCTTTCCATGGTTTAATAAAATGGAGTACAGGAAGGTTAAGTGACTCACTCAGGCCACACAGAAATTTACTAACAGGGCCAGGGCTGGCCCCAAGGAGGCCTGATGACTCCAGCAGGATGCTCTTCTTCCTCTGCCATCCTGTCTTCTTACTTCAATACTGTTTCTATAAAGTCCAACACCAATTAAAAGGGGGAAAAAGTATTATATCCATCATTCTGATTCTTCTCAATGGCAGCAGAGAAACCATTCACAGACATTAAGCACAAAAACAGTCTAATTCCCACTGCACTAATATTCAGATATATTGGGAAATGTGGAAAATGATTTCACTTTAATAACACTGAACAACACTGTTCAGCCAAGTACTGCTATGTTCATGTTTTTCATTGAAGTTAGACAGAACTGCACCCTGGTGCTGCATGCAGACACTGCCAGAATGAAAAATATCCCACTTGTGACCGTCTTTATAAAGAGCAATTTGTTTATTGCTTTTCCCCTTGCCCCTTACCCTAATGGGGCTTCCTTTCACTTTGTCCCACCCCTTCCAGAGAGTAGTAGACAGTCCTGGGCCAAGGATGCCATCTGGCGTTTAGTTCAGGAATTGTATACCCAACCTACCTTCCAATTACTCTCTCACCACCTGGCCCCTCTCCAAAAACACCACATTCTCCTTTCTTCCAATTCTTGCCCATTTACCTCAGTAAAACTTTTTTCTTCTTTTCTGCTGTCCCAACTGAGTGAAAAATAATATTTGTGGCATTAGCAGAAAAATCATGAGCCTGAACTGTACTTTTAGCTAAAGGAGAAGCCACAGTGAGGGGCCAATGCACAATACAGCCTGAGAAATGCCCTGTAGAGGCCTGTCTCAGTAGAGGTTGTTAGAGTCTCTATTATCATCCAGTGCCTTCTAAGATTATCAGTGCTGAGAAGGACCTTGAAGATCAAACTTCTTCATTTTACAGCTAAAGAAACTGGCCCTGTGAGATTGGAATTGAAGCAACCACCTGCCCAGCAGCACACAGTGAGACTTCGTGGCAGAGCCAGGATTAAGGCCCGGGGCTCCCCATTCCAAAGCCAGTGATTGACACCTATGCCATATGCTCCAGGCTCCTCAGGACAGTTTTTCCTCAACTAACATTCAAACAAAATATTATATCCTCCTCAACTAATTATACTGATGTTATGAATCTTAAGAACAGGGCTTATAATTAAATCTCCTCAATGTCACCCTTAACAGTGCTAAGCATACTTCCTAAATAGTAACTATTTTTGTCTTTATTAATTACTGTACCTATTGCAAAGCTAGAATACCTTCACAGGTATCATGCATTGCAGATGCTTTTATCTGTTTACAAACCTAACTGCCATTTTGTAACATTGTTTCTATGAAAAACAGTTCCTAGTAATCATCACATTGTAACCTTCTGGAACACAACCCATTCCGAAATTTGGGACTTCTTGTTAGGGGGTCTTGTCCACCTGATCAGTCTTGACCAATCAAAAATGAAAAAGAGTATGTATGTAGCATGGAGGGAAAACGCAACCAATTTTGAAGACAATGGGAATTCTAGTACCACTTGCATTACAATCACAAGACTTTAGGCAAGCTTAATTTTGTCTGCCATAAAATAGTCCTCAATCCTAAACTCGAATAGGATATGTGCAAACATTTTATAAATTACATGTATCAATAATGATTACAGGGATTAAATTGTAATTTATAGTCTAGACCCTGTGACTAATCACTTTACATACAGTGTGCCAAGTAATTCTTACAGCTCTAGTTTATGGCTGAGAAAAATCAAGGTTTAGCAAGTTAAGAAACTTGCCCGGGGTCAAAGATAAGAGCTGAGGAATTCAGAATTAGAGTTTAGGTCTGAAACTCCAGAGCTGGTAATCCTAACAGATGGAGGATAGAGTAAAACCGACTTCACAGAAATAAAGAAACTACTCCCCACCCGCCATAGCCGGGGCTCTGGAGTCAGTGAAGCATGAAAGCAACTCAACGAACCTCGCTACTCTCGAGTTATAGCTAACTCCACAGTGAAGTACCTAGGTGCTAAGGAAAACGAGAAAAAAAAAAAGGACACCTGGGTCCTACATCTTCTTAGTCGGCCAGTTCAGTGCCCTGAGAGTCCCTCGCCCTCTGGGCTTGGGCCTGCTCAATATGGGGAGGGTAGAGGGGCTACCCTGGAGCCAAAGAGGCTCTTGATCGTGGATTTCATTCAACGTATAAACTTCTGAGTGTAAATTCATGATTCTGGGAGAATATCATCAGAGTTGCTCCGGCAAAGCGCCGCGGGACTAGACATCTCCGAAGCTCTGCCAACCTCTCCAATTGCCGGCATCCCTCCCGAGGAGGAGCTTTGTTACGCGCAGCGAGAGGGCGGGCTCCGCGCCTTTCCTTTCATAACTTAGTTGCGTGAACCCGAGACTGCGGCCGGGGCTCGGCTAACGGCTGCGGGGCGGCCCAGGGGCCTCAAGAAGGGCGGTTGGCCTAAGCACCCCGCGTCTTTGCACTCCGTCTTTGGGAACTCAGGCCGCTGCTCACCTCGCAGGCTGCTCTAGTGGCTCGGCGCGGGCCCTCCCTTGCAGGCAGGTGGTCTGGACCCTGCGGCCACCGCAGAGGGGCCGAACGACGGAGGCAGGCCGTGCGGATAGCCCGGGTTAGGCCTTCCTCCATTGCGCTGCGCGAGCTACTTACTAAAGAAGAGGCGGTAACCGGGCGAGGGGGGCTGGCCGCGCTCCTCCGTGCGGTACGTGGCCATGGCGCGGTGCGGCGCGAGTTCTGCGCTGGTTACCTTCTGCAGGCGGGTGGCGACGAGGGCGCCCACGCGACAGCCCCAGCCGGAGCGCAGGAGAGGCGGCAGCACTTGCATGGCGTGGAAGGCCGCAGGACTCCTGGAGGGGTGGTAACCAGGCCGCGCGGGACCTCGCCCGGCCGCGCGCCGGCGCCCCCTACCGCCCGGAGTCGTCATTCCCTGCCGGGGGCTGGGGTCTAGGTCCCCTACAAGGCCACGCTCGTCCTGGAGACTTGGATCTGAGAAATCAGAGCGCTCATCGAATTGTCCAAGTAATGCACACTGCACCCCCAAGAGAGCTGGGGTTCAAAGAAGAGCAAGGCAGTGTCCACCGCCCTGAAGAGCTCACTGCTATTTATTAATACATACATGCATTCCTTCACTCAACCAGTCAATATTTACTATCATATTACTTTTATTATAATATAATATCAAGGGACTACTCTGCACCACGCACTGTTCTAGATCCTGCCCAGTGTGGGCCACAAGCATACAACAGACACAAAAACATTAGAAGACAATGATTAGGCCTCTTGAAGACTCAAACTTGACACAGATTTATAGAGCAAAAACGATGAACTCGCATCCCCTCCCTGAAGTTCTTTCTCATTTAACCCAAGTAAAGGTAATTTCTCCTTCCTTTTCTTACATTTTCACTTCTCTATCGGCACTTGGTACTGTACCTATGGTTGTGAACCTATCATGTTCCCTATTTCACCCTGGATTCTTAACATGCCAAGCATTTAGGACTCAAGATTTAGTACCCTTTCAGGATCTGGCTCCATGCCTTGCATCTAATAATGGTACCATTGTTGAGTTAAATTGCTGCTGGAACTCCTTCTCACCAAATCTTTCTCATTAGCATATGAAATTCTAGTTATCAACTTTTTGGAAATGCTTGTGGAACAATTGTGCATAGGCATGACCTCCACTTCCTCATATTCTCTCATCCCAGTCCAAACTGCTTCCTCCGCCTTCACAGTCATCAAATGACCTTCTTGTTGTCACACAGGAAGATCAGTTTTCAATAAATTGGACTGAGAGGATCTTAAAGAAAACAGTAAGATTTTTTAAAATTAGAAATGAAAACTTTTAAAGAAAATTAAATATTTGAGTTACTACTCTACAAAAATAAAAAGAAAAGTAGCAATTCTACAGAAAGTCCAAAAAAGCACACTGGTGATCTTTGCAAAACCTAAGTGAAATGGTTTTAATTAAAATAAGGCATTTTGGCCATGGCCAGGTGGCTCAGTTGGTTGGAGTGTTGTTCTGCACACCAAAAGGTTGCTGGTTCAATTCCTAGTCAGGGCAGGAACCTAGGTTGTGGGTTCTATCCCCAGTCTGGGTGAATAGGGAAGTCAACTGATTGATGCCTCTCTCTGTCTCTGAAAGTCAATAAATACATATCCTCTGGTGAGGGTTTAAAAATAAAAATAAAAATAATGCATTTTGCCCTGGCTAGGTGACTTGGTTGGGTTGGTCATCCCCTACACACAAAGGCTGTGGGGATCATCCTCAGGCAGCGCACATACCTAAGTTGCAGGATTGATCCCCCTGGGTAGCAGTTCATATGGGATATAGCCAATCTACATTTCTCACATTGATGTTTCTCTCCCTTTCTCTCTGAAATCAATTAACATACCCTTGCATTAAAAAGAGAGAGAAGGCATTTTTAAAATAATTTCTTAAAATACTGTAATAAAAATGTTAATAAGCACAGCAAATACATAAATTCATAAAAAATATGATTCTTACTTAAAATCCTGGCTCTTACAAGATAAGACAAACATGTTATACAGGTTATATTAACTAATTTATAGTAATTAAATCAAGGTTACACATCTGATCCTAGTCTCAACTAGTTAACTTCTCTCTGTTCCATGGCTACAAACTAGACCCTCTGGTTATTAATGTTAACAAAATGGACAATTTTCAAAAATTGGTTTAAAGCTTTACTCACAACAATATGAAAGCAAAAAATCTTACTAAGATGACTCTATAGCTATCATATAACTTTATATAGAGAGAATAGTACTTTTATCTAGGCAATGGTCAGGATTTTGATCAACCAATCCTGGAAGTAGGTGATACAGGGCTCTCTCATATGAGGGAGTCAAGTTATTTCTGTCTTGTTGCTCTGATGTGTTTGATCTCCACTGCTAAAGTGATCCTCATAATTCCAATTAACTGCTACAACTCCAACCATCACGTCCTTATTTAATCTAGCAGAAAAGGAGAAGAAGAAAAAAAGAACAGGAGGCGGGTGTGGGCAGTGCTCCTTCCCTTAAGAACACATCCTAGTAATTGCATATACCACTTTTGCTTTCATCCCAACAAGCAGAACTTAGTGTATTGACTGTGACTTACAGCCTTTTTGCTGGGTGGCCATAGGCCTAAATAAAAATTAGGAGCCATACGACTACAGAAGAAAGGAGATGTGAATATTGGAGAACAGTCAGCAGTTAGCCACGAGTGTCTATTTCTTTCCTTATAGAACAACATCCTTGGAAAGGTCTGTGGGAACTCTACATTTCTACTCCAATTGTGAACAGGATTCGCATTCATCTGTCCTGGGCACCTGGGTTCTTTCAGCATCTCCACTTATTATTTAAATCTCCAGTTAAAATTAGGAGACTGGTCCTACCCAAGTTCCAGAAAACATCTCTAGGAAATATTGTCGCTACCCACTTTGATTCTGCTTAGATTATAAATCTAAAATGTTTTTGTCAACAGGGGCGGCTTTGTAATGAATAAACTTGACTAGGCTAAACTATAAGGCAGACTAAGGCAAACTTTCCTATAACAAAAGGGAGAAATTTCTTTTGTGAATAACTCACAATAGCTTTATAATTTTATTGTTTCCTTATGAAACAAATGAAAAGCTTAATTCTATTAACCTTTGAAGTTCAGATGTTTCAACAAGAAAAAATCCTGATGAGACAAAGTTGTGGGTTCATTCTAATGATCTTAGATCTCAGAGTCTTAGGATAAAATAAAATATTCCAGGTATCTGATTTTTAGACATGTTATTGCTTCATGACATTAAAAACAATAGCTTAAGAATAGCTTCTTTAGGAAATGACGAAGAGAAGAATTTCCCCCCGGAGTATTCTTCAAATTAACACCATTCTTTATTTCCTAACACTCGCACAGTTATTCATTGGGAGAATCTAACAGACAGTTCTGAGGGCCCTCTTGCCGAGAGCTTTCTGAATTCTGGCAAAATGTCTTACTGGTAACTGCCACCAAGAGATGTGCATTCTGAGACATTTGAAGAAACCAATAACAATAACATTAAACATGTTTAGAATATGAAATGTTTACTTAAAAATATTGACACTTGTTACTTTATAAATTACATCTTGAAAATGTTACCAAGGTTATTAGGCATCCAGCAAAGGAAACAATGAATTTTATTAAGTTTTCATTTATTGTTAATCACTTATATTCCCATCTTTCATTCCCTTCAATTTACTGAAGTATTTGGGAATCAGAATTGAGAGTGTGTAATATCAATGATAAGAAGTAATAGTAGTAATGCTAGGACATGAGTCCTAGCAGTAAAAACAAAGGAATGTTGGATTTGAAAAAAAATTACAAAATAAGGTGGCTGGTTGGATAGCTAAATGATGATGGGAAATACAAGGAAATAAAAATGGGAGAGAAACTTTGGAGACAGGTGATAAAGTCGCCTTGGAACACGCTGAGCTGGAAACAAGGCAGAGAGCTCCCAATGAAGATAAAAGTATATCTGCTGGATTCTCTGCAAAGCCAGGTCTGAGGTCAAGTTTAGTTAAGTGCTGTGTTTGTTAGGTTGTTCCCTTGGGACCTGTGTGTGGAAGAAAAGGTGAAAAGCAGAATTAGGTAACAACTACAGCCTCAGCTGACCCTACAGAACACTCTGGGATGTGAATGGCCTGTTGAATTGCCCAGTGTGGGGCCAAAATCACTGGGTCTTCTTAACCCCAGTGACTGGATGTGGGCTTCCCTGAAGGGGACTATCAGGCCTACAAAACAGCTAAGGACATCCCTGAAGAGGCTAACAGCAAACTCAAACAGTCCTTTATTAAAGTGCCATTTCCAGTGACCCCCACAACTATGAAACTGCAGTGGGGATTGCAGTTGTAGCTAAGAAAAATTAGGTAATTAGTGAATCTAATTGGTAAGCCTAACACAAAATCTACCAGGGTTATAGTTGTCCTTTTCTGAAATGCTGGATGCTCCTAGTAAGAAATAAAGAATTTTAGTCATTTATGTGTTAACTTTTATAAAAATGGCGTGTTTCTAAAATGAATTATTATATTTACATCATGATAAGTGAGCAAATTTAATTTTTTTCTAATTGCCATTGCTCATGTTTGCCAGCCAATAGTTAGCTTTGGGAGCTGGGCCAGGAAATATAGCAGTACTTAGTAAAAGTAACGAGAATTTTAAAACAAGTTTGAACATTGTCTAATTTACCTGTTAGGGACACACAGAATGAAATATTTCACTGGCCTTTTGAATACTTTATCAAAAAGGGGAATTTTAAAAATTCTTTCATGTTACCAAACATTTTAAATATTTATTATATTATCAAATAAGTGTTCCAAAAATACTTATGAATGTTACCTAGGTGCCATGGTTATCCATTTTTATCAGCCACATTTTTTCTTCTAAATACATGTCAAAATTCTGTATCATTTCTTATTTAACTATTAACTATTGTTTTATTGAGAAACAAAGTTATCGTCATGTGAGACAAAAGAAGCTTTGCTAACTTTAGATCTTGAAATATTATATTACATTATGTTGTAATAAACTTATTTTTATTAATAAAAGCAATAAAACCTCAAAAAAATAAGCCATAAACTAAGAGGAAATAATTGCAAAAGACATTGTAGTATAAGCCCTGACAACTTTTTTCTTTTCTTTAATGCAAGTGCCTAACAAGCTTTAATTGCCAAGCAAGGCATCCACGTCAAAGAGGCACTTGCTTCCAAGCCGGCTGCCTCAGAGCAGCACGTTGCCAGCCACACCACTGGATAAGGAGCCAGGCTACCTCCTGGCACTGAGGCTGCTTTGCTTTAAGACATCTTCACTAATTTCAATAACTGACCATTTGGACCCCTTGTTTTGTCTCCCCATGCTTTCAATTCCCATTCTTATGTTTCAGATTAACCAACAGTGAGCCCAAGAAGTTCTAGGACCCCATCCTCCACCCTAATGAAAGCAGAACTCCAGGCCCATGCTCACGTTTTCTCTCTCCCCCCTCCCCTTTCCTCTCTCTCTCCACAACCTCTCTGTGTGGCCCCGGCTGTAGTGTGTAATTTCTAGGTCTTGTAAGTGAGAAACCTCTATCATTTCAAGGTTTCCTGATGGTATTGCTAAAGGGTCTGCAATCATAATAAGAACTACAAGGACTGGTCCAATCACAAAATTGGTTATTCACAGGCTGACACCAGCGAAATAAAGACAGATCTCATGAAGGACTGTCATCAAAGTATACAAAAGACTTCTTTAAAGTAAAAAATAAAAATCAAGCAACCCTATTTAAAAACGGGTAAATGAAAGAAAGAACAAAATAGTGAGAAAGATTGCAAAGAGGCAGAATGTTTGCTGTCCCCCAGTGTCAGTATTCCCCTTCGGGTATAGCAAACGAATTTTTGAAATGGGGAGATCCTACCCAGAGGGTACAAATTTTCTGTTACAGTGACCAGAATTAACAATCCATATTGCATTCTTGAAAATTGCTAAGAGAGTAGTTCTTAAAAATTCTCCTCTCTCTCTCTTTCTCTCTCTCTCTCTCTCTCTCTCACACACACACACACACACACAACAGTCATTATATCAGGTGATGGAGGTGTTAACAAATCTCATGGCATAATTTTGCAATATGTAGATATATGCATCAAAGCATCACATTGTATACCTTAAACTTATACAACGTTGTATGTCAATTCTACTTCAATAGAGCTGGGGGCAGGGCAGATGTTAGCTTACCCTTTACCTCTTCTTCTTCATCCTCTCCTGCATTCTGCTTCCCGCAGCTTGGATGCTGCCTTGTCCATGAAGCTGAGGGCTGCCCCCGGGTGAATGGAGCTCTGAGCTGAAAGAGGCTTGGATCCCAGAGGATTCTGTGGAGCGGAGCTGTCATTCACATCCAGAATACTTACCTTTGGACTTTTTCATAAGAGAGAAAACACATCTATTTTATATAAGCCATAAAAAGTATTTGCTGTTTTTGCTTTCTGGTTCTCTCACTTGTACTTATTTCGGATTTTTTTTTCCTTTTTGCATAAGAAAATATCTTAGGAGAAATTCTCATTAAAGACTCCCTTTTTGCTGCCTATGTACCTTTATTCAAAAATGCTGTAAAAATATTGCATGAATTGTTAACTTATGAAGTTTTTAAAGTAAGAAAGTACTTGTTCTAGTAAGGAAAAATATGTATTAAGTTCAACTCTAAAAGCCAATTAAGAAGGTATTGAAAGAGAAATTTTAGTTGAAATATTAAGCCAAAAGGCAGAAAACCTTTGCAAAACACATATCTAATAAAGGATTGGTTTCCAAAGAACCTCAACAATAAGAAAACAACCCGATTAAAAAATGGAGAAAAAATCTTAACAGACACCTGACAAAAGAAAATATATAGATGGCAAATAAACATATGAAAGGATGCTCCACATCATATGTCATTAGGGAATGACAAATTGAAACAATGAGCTACCACCGCACCTCCTAGAATAGCCCAAGTCCAAAGCACTGACAACACCAAATGCTCCCAGGATGTGAAGCAGCAGGAACTCTCATTAATTGCTGATGGGTATGAGAAATGCTACAGCCACTTTGGAAGTAAGTTTTGCATTTTTTGCAAAACTAAACATATTGTTAACCATATGATCCAACAATCATGCTTCTTAGTATGTACCAAAAGGTCAGGAAAACTTATGTCCACACAAAAACCTGCACATGGATGTTTATAGCAGCTTTATTCATAAGTGTTAAAACTAGGAAGCAACCAAGATGTCCTTCAGTAGGTTATTGGCTAAATAAACTGTGGTTTATCCAGGAAGTGGAATATTACTCAGTGCTAAAAAAGAAACAAGCTATCAAGCTATGAAAAGGCATGCAGAAACTTCAAATGCATATTATTACATAAAATAAAACAATCAGATAAAGCTCTCCAATGTATGATTCCAACAATATGAATTCTGGAGAAAATATAACTATGGAGACAGCAAAAATTTCATTGATTATCAGGGATTAAGAGGGGGCATATAGGCAGAACACAGATTTTTAGGGCAGTGAAAGCACTGTGATGATAGGCACATTTCATACATTTATCAAGACCCATACAATGTATAACACCAAGAGTGAGCTGTAATGTAAACTAAGGAATTTAAGTAGATGCATTGTATCAATGAAAGTTTGATTGTCACAAATGTACCAATCTGGTGAAGGGTATTGCAGTGAGGGAGGCTGCATGTGTGTGTGGCGAGGGGGGGCGTGGAGTGTATGAAGGAAGCCTCTGTACCTTCTGCTCTGTTTGTCTGTGAACCTAAAACTGCTCTGAAAAATAAAACCAGTAAAACAAAAGTGATTCCAAGAGACTTAACACCTCAAAAACTTTTGAAACAATATCTAGTATTGTAATTTAAATTTAGGAAACATTTCATTTATTTTCTTTTGTATTAACTGATTTTTCCTTTATCTTCTAATGAGAACCATGTTTTTTTTTAAACTTTCTAATAGTGCCTTTAGTGTCATTGGTACCTTTAGATGCTGTATTCATAATACACATTTGCTCTTAACTTGCACTGCTGTTGCTTTGGCATAGGTGTACTGCACTACTTTTGCAGCCTAGTCTACAAAATCATTCATCATGTTATGTTCAGTGGAAGTAGGTTCCCCAGCGGGCATGCCATGCTCAGTTTCACTCTTTCGTACATTCTAGCATAATATTCTTTACTATTATTGGGAATTTTTGTATCATTTAATTTTTAAGCAAATATCCTATCTGATTTTTATTTTATAAAATTTTACTCACCTACTTCATCACTCCAAGTCCACTAAACTTGAAGAAAAAGCTTAAATTCTCAGAGGTCCTTTTTACCCTGTTATTGAATGCATAATTTGAAATATATATAAAAAAAATTCCTGCCCTGACTGGGTTGTTCAGTGGGTTGGGCATTATTCTGCAAAGCAAAAGTTCGCCAGTTCAATTCTCAGGCGTGGCACATGCCTAGGCTGCGAGTTTAGTCCTCAGTCGGGGTGAGTACGAGAGAAAACCAATCGATGTTTCTCTCCCTCTCTTTCTCCCTCCCTTCCCCTCTCTCTAAAAGTAAATGATAAATAAAATGTTTTTAAAAATTTCCCACATGCAGCTATTAAATAGCAACTAATTTTGGCTCTCACTTTAAAGTCTTCTTAATATAATATAGGGTAAGTTTCTAAATGAGGTGATAATAGTTCACCTGTAATCATTTTTCACTTTGCACTTCATAGATCTCATATATATATCTGTCAGATGCATATCTGTATGATAATTCAGCAGGATGTTTTGTTAAAATTCTTTAAAACATTTGTCAACTCAAATACAAGGACGTAACTCTGGGTATTTTGAATGAGAAAGTATGTTATTCATTCAGTCCCAGTGAAAAAGACATTCCCAGTGCGTCTGACTCCTGCAGCCCTGATGCACAGCCTGGGGTGGGTCTCTGCAGCCTCAGTCTCTGCGGCACAGCCTTTGGGATGCCTATCAGCAAACTGTGGCTTTTGTTTTACCTTTTAAAATGACATTGTTTCCAAGTTCTTTCCCTAAATTTTCACTATCAGAAGAGTCCCTGAGAACAAATCTATTTGTTTTAAAGCAGATTCTCAGCAGCTACTTAGAGGAAGGCACTGTGGGGCGTCGACCCACAGCCACGAAAGTCCGTGTGTTTCAGTAAGTCCGTCCCTAAAGCTCGGAGGCCTTAAATATGAAATCCCAGGTGTAAAACACCTTGTTCTGCCATAAAGTGACAAAAAGCAGATGCCAAGAAAACTCCTCCAAGGGTCTGTGTGTGTCTGAGAGTTGCGGGGGGTGGGCATCCAGAAAACTTGGTCACCAGATTTTCTTGCGTCCTCATTGCTTTGTTTGGTGGAACGAGTTGAGGTAAAAGATTTAGAAGAGTTGTGCAACCCTCTGACGCTGCCTGACTGGAAAAGCTAAAAGAGGTATTTGGGGGAAAAGAAGGACTTTGTGAAAAGAATAGAGAGAATTAAAATGGATTTTAAAGAAGTCTTATTGTATGTGGTAAAATGTAACTTTCCTCCTAAGACTTCCTTTGACGCGTACAAGGACATCTGTATTACTTACTGGCATTTTTTAAGTGAGACTTGCGTTTTCAGGAACATGCCGTTTGCTGAGACTGCCTCCAGCAGTGCGGATACAGGAGAGTTAGACGTATATTTAGACACTGTATCACAGAATACGCACATGCATTTAATTTTAAGGATAATTAAACATGAAAATTCAAAGAAATTTAAAGATTCCGGGAGTATAAACTTCAGGTCACATGTTCTCAAAGGGACAGTACCGCGCCCGAGGAGGCATTCTCGAAGTCGTCAGGGTGTTCTCCGCGGCACAGCGATGGAGGAGCATCACTGCCAGTTAGTGGGTGGAGGGCAGGCATGTTGTGCATCTCACAACACGAGCGACGCGGGAGTGTTGTCTCAGGTACTGCATTGATCCCAAACGTCACACCAGACATTTGAGAATGTCTGAAGAATCTGTGGTGTACAAGTGATCTCGGCCTAAGTGCTAGCACCATTTTGCACACGATACAAAGTATTTTGGGCATTGTTTTAATATGCTCACAGCATTTGAGTCTCTAACAGCGTCAGTCAGCACTGAGAGTTCTGAGGTCATGCTTACTCTGAATAAGAAGGCAAACAGATGACTACTTCATATATCTCAAGTTCTGGTGCCTGAGCATTTGCATATGGAAATACAGACAATTTTAATTATTTAATTATAAATCATTTTTGTTTTATGGCTTCTTTATATGATAGTTGATTTTGTTTTAAATTACCAATGTAGTAGATTTTGTGATCAGTTCCATTTCAGAAGAGTAAAGATGCTGTTACAGAAAATTTCTTACTAAAAGGGAAGGTTTTTTTTATTCATTCACCCACTGATAAACATTTGGATGATTTCTGTCTTTTGGCTAATATAAATAATACTGCTGTAAACATTGCTATATAAGTTTCTGTGTGGATATGTTTTCATTCCTCCTGGATTATATAGCAATTAACTCCTAGAAACCATGAAATTGTCTTCCACAGCAACTGCACCATTTTACATTCCCACCAGCAATGTTCAAGGGTTTCTAGATCTCCATACCCTTGTTTTTCTTTTTCAATATTGCAGTCATCCTTGTGGGTGTGTAGCAGTATCTTGTGGATTTTATTTGTATTTCCTTAATGACCAATACATTTGAACATCTTTTCCTCTGATTTTTGGTGATTTGTACATCTTTGGGAAAAAAAATCTATTCTAGTTCATTGACCATTGTGTAATTGGGTTGTTGGCCTTTTTGTTTTTGAGTTGGGTAAATAAGTTTTAGTATATAAAAACAATGGAATATTATTTAACCATAAAAAGAAATGAAGTTTGTATACATTCTACAGTTTGGATGGACATCAACAGCATTATGCTAAGTGAAAGACTCCAGACACAGAAGGTCACATGTCATATGATTTTTTATATGGTCTACCCAGAACAGGAAAACCCACAGAGACAGAAGCAAGATTAGTGATTGTCTTGGGAAGGGGAGGGAAGAAGGGGAGTGATCACTTAAAGGGTATGGGGTGTTCATCTGGGGTGATGGAATGCTTTGAAGCTAGAGAGACGGTGGTTCCATGTTATTGTGATTGCACAGGTGACACTGAATTGCACACTCTGAAATGGCTAATTGTATGTTATGGGAATTTCACCTCAGTTTTTTTAAAAGGGAAAAGTTAGGTCTAATGACATTGAAAATAACTGCTTAGGGGTTCCAGACCATTTTTATTCCATTAACCCCATTAGCAGTCATATGAGGCCTGTGAACTACTCTCAAAATAATATTTGTAAATACATAAAATAAGATGCACAATTAAAGAGTAAACCAATTATATTCATTTATATGTGCAAGAAACATTGGGTTGGCCAAAAAGTCTATTACATTTTTTTTCTGTAAAATAAAAAACACATTTTTCATTTTCACCAAAAATTTTATTTGTTTAGATATTTTTACTGTGTCAGCTATCTCTTGCTATTGACTTCTAGTGGGCAGAGGCCAGGAGTGCTGCTAAACATCTTCCAATGATAGTCCCACAGCAAAGAATTATTTAGCCAAAATGTCAATAATAACAAGAAACTTTGCAAGCCACTCTTGACACATTTAATCAGTCACAGCACCTTCTCCATACAATGCACTAATCATTTTGTGTTTGCATTTCAGTTACATTTTCACATTTCTTGAAATAATAACCATAATACACTGAAAATGCTGCATATCTTCTTCCATCTTCAATATTAAAATGGCTAGCTGCACAAAAATTCACCAATTTTGATGTTTTTTTTAACACACACTGATATGACAGGTCTCACAATACAATCTAATAAAATTATTTCTAATGATGTTAAAGACAATTAAGCACTACTAGAGCCATCATATGGAAAAAACATAATGGACTTTTTGGCCAACCCAATATTTTTTAAAAAGACATTGTGACCTAAAATACCTGCTTCTTCACTGAGGCATTAAGGGACTAGATCTAGCAGCAGATCTAATAACTGCCATGACTTTTAAGTAGTGATGAGTGTAAAAACTATTTAGAGTCATCTGTTACATTGGGGAAATGATATAACAATTATATATCATTTATATTGGAGACAAAAATCATAAGCTATGAACACTACTATAGAGTTTGTTGCTTACATTCAAAAATGCTAAATTTCAGTTAGAAGTAAATAAAAATAAAGATGTAATCTTTTTAAAAATCCAAGTTCAATGACCCCCTAAATTCTACCTCAGAACACTTGGTGGCAAATACCTAGTAAAAGGAGAGGCGTAAAATCTATCTCTTTTGTCCTTGGAGTCTTCGTTAAGACCATCGTGATTGAAGAGCAGAAAAGAGATCAGTCTGTCCTCTACTTAGTTTTTAAAATGTCTTTCTTCCCTGTTTTAAAAGATGCTGATCCAAGTTTCAAAGAAATCATCCAAAAAGCAAACTCACCCAGCACACAGAGACATAATTGCTTGAAAGATGAGAAGTTAGTTTTATTCCCCCTTTGTCTGGGAAAAAAGTTGTCATGAACATGTAGCAGCTCTTTTCTGAACGACTATGTATGTGAAAACAAACCCCCATCCTGAGGCCCACATACCTCTTAAAAATAGAAGACAATTAAGTTGTGTTTAACCAAGCTTCAATGACGTGCATTATACATTTGGTATTAAGCTTTTCATCTTTCTGTTACTAAGTTGGATGTAATAAAATGTATCCATCATACAAGAATCACATGTGATTTAACTACACATTGTTAAATGGCATGAAAAAAATAGAAGTTTTGCTTGATTAAGTATTATTACTGCTTGCAGGCTAAAATAATCATGAGAAATTTTAGCCCCAAATGACACATTATAATATCACAAATCCCTTGTGATAGTATAAATATAGTGATCATGGTAATACTCTAATCCAATTCAAGGGTGAGCTATAAATTGGTAATAATAGCTCCTGAATGAAAGTTAATGAGACAAACCATTTTTTCTCCCCACTTTCTAGATTCTTCCTTTAAGGCCTTGAGCAATGGAAATTAATTTGTCTTTAAATGGTTTAACCATAGAATTTCTGTTTTTTTCCTCTTTTATACCATGCTAATTTTATGGAATGCTGATTTTCAAATTGGATTCAAAAGAACCTTGGGCTCCAAAGACAAATCCTTGAAATCAATTTTGAGTAATCCATTGAAAGAAATAAGGGACAGGATTAACTTACATCAATCCTCATGTCCCCAACACAAAAGAATTTCAGAGCACCAAAAAAAGAATGCAGGATGGTTTTATAATTTCTGTTGTTGATGCTTGTGTTACAATCTCAAAAGCTGAGGAGTTTCCCTTGTTTGGAAATCATGTCTTTAGAAAGAAAACTGATCCTTTCCCTCCCCCCCCCCTTACTTATTCCTTCATTTAACTAATATTTACTAGAGATATACTATGTACCAGGAACTATGTATCATTAACTGGGTATAGAATGATAAAAAAATAGAGAGTTGTTTGTTCTCATGGTGTTTAGTGTCTGGTGAAGAACTCAGATGTTAAATAAGCACTTAGATTTATTGATAGGATTAAAAACTGAGATAAGTGCTGTGATGAAAAATATAGGAAGCTATGACAAAAAATAACAGGGAGACTTGGTTCAGACTGAAGATCAGGGAAGAACTCAGTAAGGGTATGACATTTTAGCCGATATCTAAAGGAGAAATAGGAGACAGCCAATGGAGAATGGCATAAGAAGAGAATGTGCAAAGGTCCTGTGGCAATAGTTGCCTAAAACATATTTTCTGAAAAATATTTGCCACAATGTATAAAATAAATATTTTCCACAGAATGGATTCTCCAGGAAGCAGAACTGGACACAGAATATTTATAAAGAAATTTCCATAGGATCAATCCCTGTGGAAGGCAGAGGAAAGCTTCAGTATTTGGCCAAGGGATAAATTCAACTGCTGTGCAGACCCAAATAATAGCCTTGGCTGACCACACGGGGAGCTCTAGAAATAGAATGGCCTGTTAGAATTGTCCACTAATGGGCCAGAAAGGCTGGACCTTTATAACCTTCCTTCCATCACATCGGTTACTGATGTAAGCTACTAGGGCAAGGGTGTGGCCTTGGGTAAGGTAGCTCTGCAGTTGATTGCCATCCCTGAAGGGACTGACGGTCAAAGGCTCTGTGCTCTCCACACTCCCTGTAGAGCTGGCAGCAAGCCCCTCCTTGAAGGGGATGGGAGTGGCGTAGCTCTGCGTCCATCACACCCTTCAATTGTCATAAAAAAACTTTTACAATTCATGAAAAGAACAATAACCCATTAATAAAATGAGTGGAAGACAAAAATAGGCAATTCACAGAAGAATCGCACGTTATCAATAAATATATAAAAATATGTTCAAGCATTAGCAATAAGGAAAATGCAAACTAGAATGAGATGTCTTTTGTTTTATTGTGCATTGGCAAAAATCCAACAGCTCATAACACCCATAGTACGTGAAAGTGCAGTTACACGCGGCTGCTCATCCTGGGACTCCCGGACAGTGGTCCCTCGCAATGTGGGACAACTTCCTCAGGGCAGGAGCAGCCCTGTAACATGGCGTATCCAAGTTTGCAGTAACAAAGGTGACTGTGCACACTGGGTGGAGGCAGATAGGGGGCAAAGTTAAACTATTAAATCGAGTGATTCAAGGGAATGTCTTCACAGTCCACGGGAAAAGCAAACAGAAATTTCTACAGAGGTTAATCATAAATCTCAATTTCTAGTCCTCTATTCTCAGGCTCAGCTATTTCTGGGAGAGGAATTACAATTTATGTTTGTCCAAAAAAGAACATGCCTGTGTTTACATATTTGATAATAAATGTAGAGAAAAATCTGGAAGGACATTTCTGAAGCTTACTTCTGTGTTTTTTAATTGTTGTAACAGTAGGCATGTATTGTTTTAGTATTTAAAAAAGGCCTTAGATGATTTCCCAAGCAAAAGTGATGCCCTCTGGTATATCTAAGCATTTTCTGAGCCCTCCAATCACTCACCATTTTAGAGTTTCATCTAAACCCTATAGGGACAGTCTCTTTTTATTTGAGCTTAAGGGGCTCATTAAGAATTACACCCTGGCTGGTATGGCTCAGTGGATTGAGTGCTGGCCTTGGAACCAAAGATCACTGGTTCGATTCCCAGTCAGAGCACATGACTGCATTATGGGCCAGGTCCCCATTAGGGGGCACATGAGAGGCAACCACACATTGATGTTTCCCTCCTTCTCTTTCTCCTTCCCTTCTCCTCTCTCTAAAAATAAATTTAAAAAATCTTAAAAAAAAAAAGAATCACCACAACTCTGATCCATTCCCCCTCCAGAAAAAAGCAAAGGAGGAAGATAGGACATAAAGCAGTTCACAGTGGGTGGATCACAGTGAGTAACAGGACAGTAGTAAGCAGAGCATGCAGTGTTATGAGACATTTTGATAATTTTAGAATTTATCCTGTATACAATGGGAAGTCAACAAGGGGTTTTTAAGCAGGGAATGCTATGATTCAAATTTTGTTTTATAACTATCACCTTGTTTTGTGTGTGGCCAATAAACTAGAGGGGTGCAAATATAGAATCAAGAGGTCTGATTAGGAGGCCACTAAAATAATCCAAATGATGCAGACACCGGCCCGCGGTGTCCAAGTCATTATGGATGAAATGAAATATTCACACAGACTACGGAGTCCCATGGAGAAAAGGGACAGCATGACTTTTCTCTCAAGGGGAGCAAAAGCCTTGGCCCTTGCCGTGACTGGCCTTTATTGGGTTTCTCAGCACATTACGTGATGGTCCTCACTTACTATGCACAGGTTTGCTTTAGGTGGTTACCTTTTACAGAAAACAAAGGAGCCAATGCTGCCAATCACATCACAGAAGAGGGATATTTGCAAATGAAAAGGCAAAAGTGGTTGCACCCATTACACTCATCCTTGGAAGGTTTAGCATGGATTTTAGGAAGTTACTTTGCAGTAAATGTCCTCAATTCAGAGTGAGGGAGTTTTTTAGCAAGAGCAAGACTCAAAGTGGCCTAGGCACATTGCAGGCCTGATTCCCCATGGGAGAACCTATCCGTGGGCATGGGTCCTGTGCATCTCCGAGTGGGAGCTGGGCCCACGCCATGCAGAACAGTCTCCTACATCCAAACAGGATACAGTGACATCTGGAATGGCAGCAAAAATGGTGGAAAAATAGAAACAGTAGAGAAGCTGGGATAGAGAAAGATTTTCAGGGTGGAGGAAAGAAAAAGTCCAGCACACAGGAGATAGGACAGTCTAAGAGGAAAAACAAAGAAAACTGGATTTGGAGAAGAAAAGCAGTTAAGCAGAACTGTGAAGCTGAGGAGGAATGAGTTGAAGATAAAATGGAAGGAAGTTAGAAAGGTGGGCGGGGCTGTAACTTGGAGGCTATAAAACCACAGTGGTCTATATCTTTGGGCACCAATTAAGGAAAAATTAAAATGATTGTACACTTTCAAAAAAACTATTTTCATTAGGAAAATTTTATTAGGAAAAATCAATATCTGCCACTCTGTTGAAGCATGTTTTAGTTATTTCCCTGTTATTAAATAGTTTATTTTAAATAAAATAAAATTAAGTTTATAAATAAACTTTTATTATAAAATATCAAAATTACATGACTCATGTGCTCATTGGTGGCTGGTGTGATGCAGCACATATGAACAAACTTTAGTTGAGGATAACATTATGAAGCTAGCTATTGTGTCTTTTTTGCCTCACCTTCTAACCTACTGAATATAAAATATAATTTTTCAGAAACACTATTATATTCTTTAAAATAAAGAACTTTTCTAACACAAATGAAATAAATAGTAACACCTGTAACACAAAAAAGTATACCTTAATTAACATACTTTGAATCAAGACCTTTGTGGTGGTAGCTATAATTGGAGTTATAAATTTTATGTAATAAATGACTCTCCCGAGCCCCATCTGGGTTTCAATTAGAAGCCCCACTTGGAGAAGTCTAGAGCTTAGAGTCTGTACTGTCTCAGGACCTGGAACGAGGAGTGGCAACTGTGCAACCTACCCATGCTGTGGAAATCAGCTTCACTTATCAGAGTGATTGCTGGGTCCTGAGTTCATCGGACATTATATAAGTCCGGTCGGGTTCATAACTGCCTACAGGCTAACGCCTGTAGATCCTCCTTGTCTGCAGGATGAGTCAGGAGCTCAATCGGCAATGGCTTGTGGGCTCTCTGAGTCATCTAGGACTGAGTTTGGCCTCATCTAAAGAGGGGCCGAGAGGAGAGGAATAGGGTAACAAAAAAGAGACTGAGGCTACAAAATGAAGCAAATTATGAACCACCAGATTATAAACCTGAAGCTGCCTTTCAGGTTTGAGAAGAAATGGAGAGAGATGCAATAGTCTTTAATGATCTTTTTAGGTCAGTAGACAATCAGTTAGAATGTATAATTCTAGTATATATACTTATAAGAGCTCTGACCTAATTCTAGTGTGTATACTAATAAAATATATCTTATCCTATTATAACATATATATAACTTATGTGGGATATCATTTATTATATATAATTTTATTTTTTGATCTTTTTCTTTTATACGTTCTCTTTTTTAAAACTTTTTTTCCCTTAGGCTGTCCTGTAAGTAAAAATAATATCAAAATTACCTAACTGGCCTGCTCAGACTCTTGCTGGCTGGCTTTGAGGTCACTGTACCATCTACTTTACCACAGATACATGAGATTTCCTTAGAGAAACCCAACTGCTATCACACATCGTTAAGAAAGAAAACACTAGCAAGTGATTAGCCTCATTTGCTGAAATCACTTTCCTTCTTTTTTTCTTCAATGACTAAGAAATCATCTATTTTTATAAGTAAAACTTCAGAAATAATACCCAAAAATACTTCATATTCATAATCTCAGAGATCACAAAAAGAAAAAATATATATAAGTAAAAATTATATCAAATAACTCAGCCTTAAGAAGATGAATACAGAGGTAAATAAATCAAAGTGCTTTTCTTATAGTTTTTGGAAATCTACAGTGGATCTTTAGCTGTAAATATAATATTTTGCTTAATTTCTGTTAGCTTTTCTTTTATCTGATCACCAGTAAAATTCAAATTTCCCCATCCTGGAAATGAAGATTGGGTCTTTTCTCAGACATTGGCCAAGAGAGATAGTGATAAAGTATTTAATTCTATTTTTTAACAAACATTCAAATGAGTATTTTCCCCTCATTTGTAGCTGTCATGCAGTTATTTAGATTTCCCTGCCTTCACTCAAAACACTTTCAGTAATATTCTTTTTGGAAATACCCTCCAGATCAAGCCACAGGCCACTTAAGAAATATTAATCTCATCATATAACGAATCTCATTTAAGACCCCCAAATTTTATTACTCCATGAAATCATAGGTCCTTTCTCTGCTCCAAATGACTTTTAGTGTTTTTTTAAAGTAAGAATACCCACAGATGGTTGCCCTTTCAAAGTATCTTCAAGTCTGTCATCTCATGTACTCCTCAGGACTTTCCTTAGGTATTATTAATTACATGCAGGGGAGGAAATTTAAGGCTGAAGAAGTCTCCATGTCATTCATTTCTTCATTTGACGTTTACGTGATGCCTAGTACAGGACAACATGGGCAGGTCAGATAAGTGTGTTTAAAGTTACATGGCTAAGTAACTGGCAAACCTGCTAGAATGCAGATCCATTTTTATGCTCTGTCATACTGTCTGTGGCAGTTTATATGTTCTAAAATATAAAAATCATCACTCTGTTTCTCATTCCACATGCTCTAGAAGTTTGCCACTCCTCTATCAAGAAGTAAGGTCTAATATTCCTCTCCTTGAACTGTAAGTGATAGAATGCAGTGGCAGAAGTGAAGTTACGTGACTTTCAAGGCTAGTTTCAACTTCATGAGCTAGATTACTTGCTCTTCATACTTTTCATTTGAACTAAGCAGTCCATGTGCCCCAAGGTTGCCATGCTGTGAGGAAACCCAAACTAGCCTATAATAGAAAGCCCACTTGGTAAGACTATGAAAGCGAGATATCTAGCCAGCCCCCTTCTGCTTCAGGACTCCCTCTGTTCCAGCCCCAACCACCGCCTGACTGCAATGGCATGAGGAACTGAATGAGGCAGACCATCCAGGTGAACCTTCTCAGAGTTCCTAATCCACAGTAAGAGTCAACCAGAACACTATCACAAAGAAAAATCCAAAATGTGCCATACTTGTCTGTATGGTAGATTGAAGTTTCCCAAGGCTGGGCACGTTTGACCACTCCCCTGTCGGTTCAGCTACATGACTTCTTTCAGCCCAAAGGATATAAGCAAATGTAACTCAATTAGAAGCATAAGATAGCATTCCATGTTTGGGTTGGTTCTCTGTGTCCCTGCCCTCTCCATGGCATGTGGTCCAAGGAGGACGAGTGACACGGGCTCACTTGGGACAAGTGACTGTCCCAAGTGAGCCCAACCTGCAGGTACATGAAAGATAATAAATTATTATTGTTTTAAGCAATTGAGTTTTGGGGTGATTTGTTTTGCAGTGATGAGTAACTGATACAATAACCTTCTTTGAAAAACATATACCCTCTCCAAGTAAGCAAAACTATATCCTCTCCAAATAAGAACATATGCCCAAGTCCTAAAATTGGTCTTCTTATAGCCATAGTTCACTAGTCCTGTGTTTTGGAAGGTGTAGCTGGAGTTAGCTGAAGTATGACTCCTGCCATTGCTATTCACAGCTGTCTGACCGGGGCAAGATTTGAGCTTATTTAAACTTGGTTTCTTCTTTTGTAATCAATAAATAAATAGATAAATAAATAAATAAAGCTTATCACCAAGGATTGTTAAGCTCTATGCTTTTTGTTACAAGTGACAGGATTACAACTCAAACTAATCCAAGCAAAAATAGAAATTATTTGACAAGATATCTCATGCAATTAAAGGAAATGCTGAACAACTGAGCTACAAGATACAGCCAGTCCTTAAAAACAATCAAAATTCAGATCTTTAAATAATTCCAGGATTTTTTCTCTTGTTCTTTCCTGATTTTTAACCTATTTTTGTTGGTATTTTCATTTTATTCTTCCTTACTAGTTTCCTCAGTAAAGCAGAACCATGGCTACTAACTGCTCCAGAGCTTGAGATTTTGTGCTTCCCAGTATTTTATTCTTTCTGATCGTCAATTCAAAATTCTCAGTGAAGGGGCCTACTTTGAACCAACCAACTGTGGCTAGGGGACCTGGTCTGTAAGATGGCAGCTCCTGAATAGACTACATGGGAGAGAGAAGGATAGTAGATTTCATTAGAAAGGATATTATACCCAGAATGGGTAGAAGTAATGATGTAACAGTTCCTTAGCCAGTATACATACAAATCATTTAGCAAAGTGGCTAGTATATGGTAAAAGTACAACATATAGTAACATCTTTTTACTGATTCAAAAAAATCAGGAATCATCAGTAAGTACATTATCTAATATCCATATGCTTAATTTATAACCCAGGATTGTAAACAGCCTAACACTACTTTCTGCTGACATCCACTTTCAACTCAAGTATTATACAGTGCATTAATGGACCTTTCTTGGTAATGCATTTTGACAAGTTAGTGAAACCTGCGATTTTTCTTCCTTTCTGAGATACCTTTGCTGGAAATCCCCTTGAATAGGCCTTGTGATGGTTAATTATGTGTGTCAACCTGGCTGGGCTGAGTCGCACGATAGTCGGCAGAACATTATTTGTGGGTGTGTCTGTAAGGCTGCTCCTGGAAGAGATCAGCATGTGAATCAGCAGACTGAGTGAAGAACATGCCCTCACCAACGTGGCTGGGCATCATCTAACCCACCGACGGTCTGAATACAGCAAAAAGGTAGCAGGAGGACAAATCTGCTTTCTCCATTTGAGCAGAGACATTGTCTTCTGCTGCCCTAGGACACTGGTGTTCTTAGTTCTCAGGCACTCAGACTGGGACAGGAACTTGCACCATCCTCTTGGTTCTCTGCTGGTTCTTAGGTCTTTGAGTGTGAACTGGAGCTACACCACTAACTGTCCTGAGGTCACCTGGCAGATGGCAGATCATGGGACTTCTCAGTCTCCATAATTGGATGATCCAATCCGTCATAACAAATCTCTCTATACATGTGATATATACTATTAGCTCTGTTTATCAGGTTTAAAGTCCCTTTCACTATAGAAAGGAATGAAATTAGTAAATGGTGCCTTCTGCCTATTGTACTTAAGTAGATCACATTAATCTGTCTATGCATATACCTCAGAGTGTAAGTTATAAATATTTCAAC
The DNA here is from genome assembly GCA_028533065.1 of Trachops cirrhosus. Taxonomy (NCBI): domain Eukaryota; kingdom Metazoa; phylum Chordata; class Mammalia; order Chiroptera; family Phyllostomidae; genus Trachops; species Trachops cirrhosus. The sequence continues at coordinate 76,411,683 of CM052538.1, read as the reverse complement.
AGAATGGATTGTGTACTAGAAGATGCATCTTGCCACATATACACACTGAAAAGAAAAGGAAAGAAATGAAAAGAAATGAAAAGAAGAGAAAAGAAAAACTTGTCTTTTCTTTTACCTAAAGATTGCGGAGAAAATTCCCAAGTGATAAACTCCTATAGTCCCAACTGTCAAGAGTGACAAGTAACAAAGGCCTTTAAGCTTTCAGACTTCACTCCCACCCCCTCCTCCTTCTTAGGAAAACAGAGGTTATAAAAAACAAGCAATTTTTAGATATCATTTTCCTCTGAGGAAATATTCATCACCCTGGTTAGTTCTCTCCAAGAGATGGGTGAAGACAAGATAATGTAGTATTCAGGCCTTCAGCGATTCAAACCCAACTTTCCTGCCCTCTTCTACTATGAGTACGATGGGACTTTTCTCTGAAAGCCTGTTCTGGGATAATGTAAAACTCAGGTTTTATAGTTATTATATCTTCAACTGTTTATTTAGAATGCTGAAAGAGATTTCTGCCATTCTTTCTCAATATAAGAATTACCTCAGCCTGGAAATGCAAGGTTCCTCCAGTCAGAGAAACGTATAGAAGTTCTTCAGGAAATAAACGTAGTAGACATTCACTGGTCTTATTAACCAGGATTATTAAAACTGGTGTAATCACCTGGCTTACAGTGATTTCCCCCATAGTCAGTCTCTGATGCTCCTCTGTTTGGGAAGCTAAAGTCTTCTTTCCCCATTCCCACTCTAGCATATGGTCCAATGGAAGCAGTACAATTTTGTCTGCTTTGCTAGGGGAAGCTAAACATGAGTTCATAACTCAAGCTAAGCTAATCAGAGTCCTTCTTTGGGATTATTAAAACTGAAGCAGTAAGTGATAAATATGAGTCCAGATACTCTACACCGTACATTCTACACTATGTCTCACCACTCAACAACATGAAGAAACCTGTCTGCAGCTGTGAGAAGCAGAAGCAAGAGGCACAGAGAAAGTGTTAATGGCATTCAAATCTTAGGTTCCAGTTAGTAAAATTCCTGGAGCTGCTCTAATCCAAGCCTTTCCAAAAGGTGATTGTTAAATCTTGCCTTAGTTCTGGGAGTTTCCCCAGAACCCTTTCAACATACCCCCTTTTATTGCTTAAGCCTTTGTTACATTTCTATCACTTACAATGAAAAGTCCTAATGTCCTAGAAAGAAAGTAGCTGTCTTTGATTCAAACAAACAGTGTGAGGGTTAATTGTGTTCAGAGCCCTAAACCTGATCCCTTGTCACAATTTTCTTATACTCAGGGAAGTCAGTGATCACTCCATGTATCATGTAAACTAACACAAACACTACGGCCCCCTGTTTATGATCAGCTCCTCACTGGAGAAGAGAAGAATTATTTATTTACTGAGTTCCCACCCCTCAACAGTGTTGAAATCATTCTTCATTTCAGCCCCTTTGCTATTTTTTTGTTTAGTCACTTTAATTTTTTGGAAAAGTTTTCATGATAATACGCACTCTTCCAAAAGTTACTAATCATTGTGATCTGAATATCTGTGTTCCCCATAATTCATATGTTGAAATCCTCATGCCCGATGGGATCATATTAGGAGGTGGGGCTGTTGGGTAGTGCCTAAGTCATGAGTGCCTCTATAAAAGAAGCCCCAGAGAGCATGCTAGCACCTTCACCATGTGAGGACATAGCGAAAGGCGCTGGCGTGAAGCAGGAAGAGGGCCTTCGCCAGAATGCAACTGTACTGCCTCCCCGATCTGGGACTTCCCCATATCCAGAATAGTGAGAATAAATTTCTGTTATTTATAAGCCACCCAGTCCATGGCATTTTGTTATAGGAGCCCAAACAGACCAAGACACCAATCATCACTCAAAACAAAACTAATGGATAAGCATTTTTGTTACTCAGAGACCAGAGCTGTCTTTTGACTTTTCTTTCTCAGCCAGCAGTGCCTGTGGGAAGAAAATATATGTTTGTATCTCTTTCTGGTGCCCCAAACCCATCTGAGGAACCTGCTGACCAAGGAGAAAAGAAATTATTTATCCCTAGTCCCTGGAATTCTGCTTGCTTGGGTTTTCACTTATTTTATAATAAGGGGTGGAGGATGAGGGAGGTAGAGAGCCATGGGTATAGAATCACAACTGTATCAAATTTACTTCCCCCAATAGGAATGGGTGCCTTCCAACAGCCCTGAGATTGGCTCTTGCAGTCTGGAAGCCATGAACAACATCTCCATCACTGACTTCTACAGAGCTAACCTCACCGTTCAGGAGAATTCTAGGAGCAGAAAGAGGGAGGTGTCAATATTTATACAACCATGAGTTTCTTCATTCTTGTTACTAAGGCTAAGTGTTTTTGGGAGTGATTCAGTAGTGTTGCTCCAAAGGAGCTAGATTTTTCCAAATGTGCTGCATAAAACCTTGTTTTAGGTTTCACTGCAGGAGTCCATCCACTTACTGCACGTTTGTTGTGCTACTTACTCCTTTCTGTTGGTGCACGACCAAAAACTTGACATTCATAATGTAATGCTGAATATAATGACTGAATATAATTCAGTCAACTGCAACTGAAAAAAACTCAGTACACAACTTTCGTCATCTCTTCACTTTACTGAAAACTGACCCCTTTGACTGCTGTGAGGCATTCTACCAACAGCGAAGAGTGCGTCAGGACCTTGGTGATTCAAACAATGTCGGACACAAAATAGACTCTTAATAATAATTTAGCAATAAGCGAATTTAGTTTGTTGAGGCCCATATAATTCTCAATGCCAGAAAGAGGCTTTGAGACTTGTTTTGGTGTCTGTTGAATTCAGTCATTTTTGAGTTACAGGCCCATTTCAAAATCTGTTTCAAGTTATAGGCCCCTGCCCCACAAAGTGAACAAGACACATGAAAGTTTGCTTAGAATTTTAGGAGGTTTGAGGATCTCCATATCTGTGGTCTTTACATTTACAATTTCTGTTCAAGTAGAATATGAAATCATATAGAAAAATATTCACAATTTTTGGAGAATGGCTTGGGGGGTTCATTTGCATTCAGACAGCCTCATCAATTCTCCCCAGCCCATTGTCATAGGGACTTGAAGTGGATTGAACACTCCTCATACAGTCATTTAAAAAAGAGTCTATACAGGAGGCGATGGGCAAGAAAAAAATATAGGAAGGACATTGATCCCTCCTCTCCAAGGGCTTCCACTGCTTATCCCAGTGTAGAAGATTCTCGCCACACCTGTACTCTCAGGCTGGATATGACTGCCAAGGTCTGTGCTGTCAATACACTTCTTATAACAAAACCTTGCCATCGGAATCTGAACATTGATATGGACTGTGCCCTTTATTTTTTTAAGGGTAGCATGAGATGGGGGGACATGAATATTTTGTAGAGAAAAATTTCTAGTAAACCTGCTGACGTCTGCTTTACCCTTTCTCTTTTCAATTAAAGTTCAATAGCCATAATAGGTACTTTAAAAAAATCTCCTCTAGTATTACACCTTGGTATATCCCTGTTTCCTGAGAACTACAAAGGGAACAAAATGATATAGAGTTCTGACCACATAAAAGTGATCAATTGGTGCTCACAAAGTTAAAAAACAAGGCACAGAGTGGAGAACATATTCCCATTACACATTTTTGACAAAAGATTTGAACTCGAAATAAAGAACTTTTGCACCTTCTTAAAAATAAGATAAGTAACAACAATCAATATGGATAGATACTTTACAAAAGAAGATATACAAATATATAATGAGTACATGAAATGAATCATATCATTACTCATCAGGAGAAAGCAAGTCATAACCACAATGGGGTACTACTTCATACCCAGCAAAATGGCTAAAATTAGAAGGTCTGACAGTCTTAAGTTTTGGAGAGGATGCAATTAAAAGTCTCGTACATTACTGGAGGCAATGTAAAATGCTACAACAGTATGGTAAAGAGTTTGACAATTTTTATATAGTCCATGAAAGGTACAAATGGTATTGATAACAGAGAGAACTAATTAGCCCTCATAGTCACATATTATATCAAATCAAAAGTGCCTCTAACAGCAACGAGCACACTGCAACCAAGCAGAAGAAGTGTTCAAAAGAAGTTGAGTTAGTAAAATGTCAAAGAGAAGTGTATGGTCCTATTCTTTCATCTCTTAAGAAATGAAACTGTTATATGACCCTACAAATGATAATAAAATACTTATAAGTAATAAAAAAAGTTGTAATAATGCTAACAGACCAGGTCAACACATTATAATGACAAGACATAGATGACAATACTAACAAAAGGAGACTTTCAAAGTACATTATTTAAGCATAAGAAGAAATAGCCTGATAACCATTTCTAGATTTTTAATCTGTTTGCAAGAAACAACTAAGTTGTACATCCAATTCTTCATCCAATACCATTAATCAATAACCCAGATCCTATGACCATGGTTAGTTTGAAAAAGCCTATTAACTTTTTCTGTCAGGAAAGGTTGCCATCCTTGGAAATATTGTTTAAAATTTAGGAAGATACAGAATTAAATATACAAAAAATATTGTACAATAACAAAAATATTGACAATATTAATATAACATATAATATTAATATTTTAGACCATAGGTAAAGGAATATATAATAATATAGTATAGTCCTTATATTTGTATATATTTTATCTGCTGTCAAGATATTCAGTCATGCTAAATGTGGATTTGCTTTTTATCTTTTTAAAGCACAGTTGGTTAATCAAATTTACCATCAATGTATATTTAGTAAGTAAAGTATATGAATATCACAAGTTAAAAATTAAGCAAAGTACAAATACTTCTGGTTGCTTCCATACACAAAAGAACCCTAGACATCAAGACTTATAATCAACCACAAACATATACAGAATGGGGCAAGAGTAGGCTTACAGTTGTTCATTTGTAAAATAATAAAATAATTAATAAATAAAAATATAAGGATAAACTCTGTTTCGAGTACTCACCACTGTAAACCTACTTTTGCTCCACCCTGTGTCGAGCCAGGCAATATATAAGGCTTAGGGGGAAACACCTACCTGCCAGCACAGAGCTTGGCATATAGTAGAAACTTGGTAAATACTTGTTGAATGAATAATACAAGGTAAGTTGTGGAGAGGGAATTGAATTATAATGGAGTTTTAGGTGTACAAACCGTGACATAACTTAGAAAGGTGTATTTTCTAGTGACGACACAGAATCCATCAGGATAGCAAAGGGAAACTAAGCTAGAATATTAATTAAAAAATAAAGCACAATGCGGCTAGCTTATATTTAGCAAATAACAAATTAATTGTAATAAAATTGAAGAGACAGTATATTTCCCTGGGAAGACAGATGTAAGATTCCCAGGAACAAGTAGTACTTGGTGGACTAAGTTACACTATATTATGTTTATTACTTCATTCAAAAAACCAGTCACCATGATGGTGTGAAAATACATATTTCAATGAAAAAATCAAATGTACGGTTTTTACAAAGATCTAAATTTGTTCCTTAGTTGTGAGGTTAAGAACAATTTATAGGAGGTAGGGGTTTTTTTGTCAGTTTTTGTTTTTGTTTTTAATATAATGACATCCAGAGCAATGTTGTTTTAGCAATTAACTCATGAGGGGAACTTTGGAAAGAAAATATGCGGCAAATATGTCTAAATATACTGTACATAAAACACACAGTTTTCAGTCTTGGCTGGTGTGGCTCAGTGGATTAAGCCCTGGCCTGTGAACCAAAGGGTCACTGGTTTGATTCCCAGTCAGAGCACATGCATGGGTTGTGGGCCAGGTCCCTGGTGGGGGGCATGTGAGAGGCAGCCACACATTGATATTTCTCTCTCTCTCTTTCTATCTCTCTTCCCCTCTCTCTAAAAATAAGTAAATAAAAATTTTTAAAAAACACAGTTTTCAGAGCTACAGTTTAATATCTCAAGGAATATAAAACCTCATAGGGAGAAGAAATATAGTTTTACTATACTTTATACAGTCTATTAAAGAACATAAGACCTTGAAAAATCTTGTGTGTTAATTAAAATTTAAGAGACAAAATATGTTGTGATTTTTTCCTAATATTCATCTCACCAAGGAAGCTACCTTTGAGCTGGCAAGTTTTGCTGAAAAGGATGTACATAACAATTGTGATGTGACAACTGTAAGTATGGTGACCACTTTATTTTCGGGAGGTTATTTAGGTCAATGAAAAGAAAATCTGCTGTTGTGTCATTTGATAACGCTGCATAATGACTCAACATTACTAAGGTTGTTGAAATGGAAATCGCCAATATTGTTGTGTTTTCTAGCCACTTCTTTTCAGACTTGTTTAAATGCATTTCTTTCCTTCTGGTTATTTTCTACAGAAATCCTCAACAAGTAGCTTTTAGAAAGTCATGCTCTGAGATAAATAATATTTTATTAGGTCAAAAGGGGCACAAGTGACACACTGACAAATAAAGAGAATACTAAGGGGCCCATTTCCCATTTACTTCTAGCCTTGTCCATCTTTCACATAGTCTACCACCCACCTTTGCTCCCCTCCCCTTCTGAGGCCCGTTACTATTATATTTTTCTGCATTATTTAACTACCTTATGGTGGTAGAGGCTTGGAACTAACTACATGATAACCATTTTCCAGTTCCCTAATGACCAAACCTCAGATTTATTTGGGAGTTGCAATATACCCAGCTAGAAAAGTCATTTCCCGGACTCTCTCAGGGCTAGGCATGTCCGTGTGATGGCGGTCTAGACAATGTGGTGGAAACAAAACTGTCAGAGGAGACTTCCTGAAAGGCTTCTCAAAATGAATGAAGGGAATCCTTTGGCTCTCCTTCCTGCTGCCTACAGAGTGGACGTAATGGTCAGTGTTCCAATAACCATTTGGCAGCCAGTGCCTGTGTGGTGAAGGAGATCGACAACGATGGAACCCTGACCCCAAAACCCTACTGACCGCCACAAAACCATCATATAGCCCCAGATTGCTAACTTCCCTGACTTCTTTTACTTGGAAGAAAAATCAATTACAGGGTCAGTCCACAACCCAGGCATATGTCCTGACTGGGAATCGAACAGGCAACCCTTTGGTTGTCAGGCCAGCACTCAATCCGCTGAGTCACACCAGCCAGGGCCTAACTATGGAGTTTTAATTGCTATGATTGGAGTTGGTTTTCTTATGGTTTAAAGTGACAGCTTTAGTGGCAAAAGGATGACAGGCTCCAACAGGGTTATTGAGGACAGTTTAAAGAAGGGACTCTTTATAAAAGTACAGTCAGGGTTAGGGCAAATGAACACATTTGACAACCATAAAGAAACCCCTTCGGTGCTCAAGCCTAAAGAATTAAGGAAGAGAGCCATTATTGGCCCCCAGCTGTGTTAGAATTGGGTCTTGAGATAGAACCTTGGTCTTCAAGCAGGCCTCCCCCAAAGCGCAATCACAGTTTGAGAGGAGTGTTGAACTAAAACTACAACTCAATGGAGGAGAGCAGACTGGTCAAATTTATCTCTAACATTAAGCATTTAATAATTTATAGAAGGCTTCCTCAGTTCTCATAAGTCCCTTCAGCCAGGCTCCCTTTCAGGAATTCATTGAAACTGAATAGAATGTTAGTCCCCAGGGCCCTTGGCTGTAGGTTGGGGGAAGCACCCCTGTTCTGTCCACCAGGTAGAGGGGAGGAGAGCCATCATGGGACTTTTGAAATAAATGAAGGCAACCACCTAAATGAGAACTGCAGTTATGGTACTTATTCAGATCCTGGTGTAGCAGGGGAGTCAGCACCACGACTTGTATTGACTCAAAGGCCATCAGGAGAGTGGAGATGCTTTAGAATATTAAGAAAGAAAAGACTTCAGGTGTGTTCTGATTGGAGATTGTTGACATGGAGAAGCTGGAAGGGAGCTAATTAAAAGCAGGATATCTTATGTGATGAGTTTGAGGAGCATACTTGGCTTTTTCTGACTGGTCCTCAGTTGAAAGTGGAAACCAAAAAAATGGGGAAGTTGGCCATTGTTGGCCAAGTGCTAACTACTCTAACCAAATGCAACAGAAATTGTGGTTTGGCTTCCCTGGATGGTTGCTACAGAGGATGTGGATCAGAGTTCTTTTGACATATATGGCCTGGTCATTGTTTATTTATATACGTAGGCTCTCATAATTCTTTCTCTAAAGAAGTCTTACTTATCCATCTCCATGAATTTTCAAGCCACCCCTCAAAATACCTGTCAGGTAGACTAAGGATGAATCACCAAATTAGGCCAGCTCTTCTGAGTCGCTCCTTGGTTCTGAAGAAAGAGTTTGGTATCTATTTTCATAATTTATGGATAATAAAATATTTTGTTTTCAAGGTTAGAGCCTAACAAAACTAAGAAAATAGCAAATGCCCTATTTTAACATCCTAGTACATAGGTGACAGTAGAGAGGACTCATTTGAGAAGTTTGGCAGCAAATAAACTGGATAGCAGCTAGAATGAACAATCAGGCAAAAAGGAGCCCTTTCCTTTTCTCTTCTTTCCCTTTTCTACTTTTTCTCCTCCTTTTTTTTCCCTAAGGCATAAACCCTCACAAGAAAGTCTGGGCTTCTTAGCACGGCTAGATCCTTTGCCCTCCAGTACTTGGTCCAGCCTTGTCCTTCTCCTCTCATTTCCTACCACTGCAAAACACAACCTTGTATTTTCACGAGCAGAAGCTGCATAATATTATGCTGAAAGCAGCATAAAGAAGACATGAAAAGGATATGATGTATCCAGACTCAGAGAGTGTCTCAAGAATCTAGAGAGTCTGTTAAGAATGTGAGCTGGCTTAGTTCATAGCAGCAGTAATTGCTGTAACAAATTCCATTTCTTTTGTTTCTATTCAATAAAATGGCAACTTGTTGCTCAGTCTAACCTCTTATGAGAATGAAGTATGGGGAAAATGAATAATTTTAGTGAGTTGTTTTAAGTACAATATGTAAACATAGTATTTCACTTGGAATACCATGAGAATAGTCTCAGGAATTATTACTCTTAGTGTTCTAGGCTTTGACTTTGGAATGAAAGATCCCAGATTTTCAATTAGTGGAAGTTTCCATATAGTTGTGATTAATTTTTGACATTGTAGGACCTTACCAAAACATATAAGTGTTAATATGGTGCTAAGTAGCAACTTGAGCAATATATTACAATTTTTCTACTTTTGAACAATCACAGGCAACCTAAGTGGAATATCCATAGGTATTAGTTTAATAAAGGATTTCTTATTTTTACTATTACTTAGAAAATGTACTATTGTCTTACTAGTTTGTTCATTAACTTTGAAAAGCCTGCTTTAGGATGAAAATAACCCATTAATACAGTCAATCAAAAAATATTTATTAAACACCAAATGTTCACAAGCACCATTCTAGGCAGTGTAATACTGAAGTGTATCAAGTGTCTTCAATGAGCTCTTAATTTCTTGGGATTTCAAGAAGTGATAAGAGCTAAGAGGAAGTAACCAGTGGAAATGCCATCGGAGTGAGTGAAGAGGCTGCTTTAACTATGGTAGTCACCGTTTTGCAATTACATTTGAATTTAGACTTGAATGATGAGTGGGGTGCAGACCTGTGGAGATCTGGGAGAAGAGCATTCTAAGCATAAGGGAAAGCAAATACCAAGGCCTTGAGAAAGAAAGCATTTAAGAGGCAGAGGCCAATGTGTCTGGAGGGTAGGAAACAAAAGGGAGAAGGAGGCAGTCATCCTATTATGTAGGGCCTGTGGGCTGGGCAAGGACAGTTGATTTGTTTCTGATTGTGAAGGGAAGGCACTGGGGGATTTTAAACTAAGGTATGGCATGATCTGAATCACACTTAGAAAACCCACTTTGGCTTCTTTGGAGGATGGACTATTAAAGAGGCAAGAGTTCTTGGAAGTACATAACATGTCACTATTTAAAGATTTGTCTTGACAGAAGACCAATTTAGAGGCCATTGCCACAGTCGGGGCAAAAAATAATGGTTGAACAATATTAACGGCAGGGTATATTTCAGAGATAGAGCTTATAGAAGCTGCTAATGAATTAGATGGAGATGTATAATAAAGACAGGAGTCAAGGATGGCTCTTTTTTATTGAATTTATTGGGGTGACAGTTATTCATAAAACCATACAACTCCAGCGTACAACTCAACAAAACATCACCTGCACACTGCATTGTGCTTTCATCATCCAAAGTAGTTTCTTTCCATCCCCATTGATCCCCACTTTGCCTACTTCCATTCCATCCACCCCCTCTTTCCCTTGACCTGTTTTGTCCAGTTCCCCCAACCTCCCTCCCCTCTGACAGGTGTCAGTCTGTTCTACGTTATCTATGCTTCTGTTTTATTTTATTTGTTAAATTGTTATTTTTTTATTAGATTCCACATATAAGTGAGATCATATGGCTTTTGTCTTTCTGTGACTGCCTTATTTCACTGACCATAATGCTCTCCAGGTCCATCCCTGCTGTCACATGGGCACTTGGGCTGTTCCCAGATCTTGGCTATTGTGGACAATGCTGCAGTGAATATAGGGGTACACACATTCTTTTGAATTAGTGTTTTGGGTTTTTTCAAGTATATTCCCAGAAGTGGGATTGCTGAGTCAACAGGCAGTTTCACTTTTAATTTTTTGAGGTAACTCCATACTGTTTTCCACAGTGGCTGCAGCAGTCTGCATTCCCATCAACAGTGCACTAGGTTCCCTTTTCTCCACATCCTCACCAGCACTTGTTTGTTGATTTGTTGATGATAACCATTCTAACAGGCACAAAGGGATATATCATTGTGATTTCAATTTGCATTTCTCTGATGATTAGTTCAGCATCCATTCATATGCCTATTGGCCATCTGTGTGTCCTCTTTGGAGATGAATGCCTCTTAAGTTTGGAGCTTCAACTATTGGGTGCATAGGATTCAATCATAATTGAGGGTGGGAAAGTGAATTTGGAGGGCATGCCGAGAAATCCAAAGCTCTCTGTTGTCCATTCCAGTTTATAATAAGATGTTTGTTAGGCCTCAAAAAGAGATGTCAGGAAGGCAGTTGGATATATGTAGTAAGAAATGTCAGCTGAGCTGTCCCGCACTTCAGATTTTAACACATGCCTACCATTCAGAAGCTGGATATCTATGCATGACTAAGTTAACTTCCTGAGCTTCTATTTCATCATCTTTAAATTGGCATACTGATAATTTTTAAAATAAACTGAGGCATATTAAAAATTTTAAGAGTTTATTTGAGTTAAAATTTATTCAACTCAGGAAGTACTAAACTGGGAGTTGTTAGAAGTGCCCTACCCACAGGAATTGAGGGAAAGACTTTTATAGGGAAGCCAAAGTAAAGCAAGGAAATTATTTGATTTGCTATAGCTCAAGAAATTGCCTTATTTTGAAAGGCCTAGTTGGCTGTTTGTGATTATCTATCCTTAGGTTTCAATTTCTTAACCATGAGGAATTTAGGTTTAAGTTTCATTTGCTTAAATAGGCCACTGAGACATTAAATTCACATCAGTCTAATGTTCTCCTTGTTTAATTAATTTAACATAATGAAAAAAGTAATATTCAATCTCATATTTCTTGACTCATATTCCAAAACACTTTTCACTCCACTACTATCTCCTTATTATCCAGCTGCCATTTGCTGCCATTGTTTGAACTCCAATCAATTCCAAAGTTTCCACATGCTTATCAATCTCTCTTACCCCTAATTGTCCGTGGACTTCAGAGATTTGTGTAGTCTATACCCAGAGCCACTCAGCCTGTTTCTTCTAATCAGCTCATGCTGTCACCATTTGAAGACTTGTTCTGTCAATTTGACATACACTGCAAGGATGTCCTTCTCAGGTCCGTTGTAGGACCAAAGTTAGGCACCCACGTTATCACTTTTTAGTTTATATTCAGTCTCAGATATTGTTTTCTCACAGCTCAACTGCTGTGTGGAATAGTGATATACATAGAAGTTCACAGTGTCAACCAAGCACTGCGGTGTAGGTTTGTAACAGGTATGCAGTCTCCCCACTCACGGGGACCTCCCTGTGCTATTCCTGTACCCAGTTCTCCTCATTGTTGTACGATCTACAGTATCTTTCTATCCCTTCATAGAAAGTTCAAAACTCCAGTTTCTCCAAGTGTATTCACCTAACATATAACTAAGGGACAACCATATTAAGTGTTTTGTTGCAGAATAAAGATCTACCTAAAAGTGACATGTAATCTCCACCCTTAAATAGAGAGAGAAGGCCAGCTTTATTTTTAAGCACTCCTCACACAGTGTTTATACTCTGCTTTAACTGACTGTATTTCAATGTATTAAAATTATTTTTCTTTTTCTTTTTTGTTTGTTTGTTTGGGTTCTCATCTAGCATTCACGTTCCCGAGATGGCATCTTCACATATTATTTATCTCTAGATTTTCAGCTCTAGACAGTAAATTAAAGATTGATAAGAGAGGAAAAAAGGGAAATTTTTTGTTTTTATTTTTTATGCAGGGGTACTCAGCTAGTTTTGATTTTCTTTTATATGCATTATTAAATATAATATTTCTTTTCATTTGTTATAGGATATATGGGTCACCAGTAATGATTAGAGAGAACTACAGAAGCTGATTGGTGCTGAGTTTTTATGCATTTTGAGAATCATCCAATAAGCATTATTATACTTAAAAAGCAAAATGTGGCCTGCTGAACACCAATGTTACCAAGCATCTGCCACGTCCTTCACATTCACCAGCCATTCAGCTTCCCCAAATAACCACCATTCTTCCATATTCTACTGTTATTGCCTTCATTCCTTCATTCAGAAGTTGCTACTATTGTCTACTAACACTGAACATATTGTCTGCTCACATACAACCCTGATAGCTATTTAAACTTTTAAACAATTTTCAATCAGTCTGTTGGCTGTTAATGAAGTATAAGGTAAATATGTTGATGAGTTATTCAATAGCATTAATATTTTGAAAAACTATGTGTTACATATTTTAAAATATGTATAGATGTAAAATAACATCTATACATGTTATAAGAAAAATATTTTTTGTAACAAAATTGTAACATGCCCATTATAAAATAAGTAATATTGAATGTACATGATTGAAAATGTTGCCCTGGCTGATGTGACTCAGTGGAATGCATGCCAGGCTGTGAAGCAAAGGGTCACCAGTTTGATTTCCAGTCAGGGCACATGCCTGGGTTGCAGGTCAGGTCTCCAATAGGGTGTGCATGAGAAGCAACCACACACTGATGTTTCTCTCCATTTGTTTATCCCACCCTTCCCCTCTCTCAAAATAAATAAATAAATAAATAAATAAATAAATAAATAATTTTAAAAAATAAAATATAAAAAATAAGAGAACATTGTTTTTCTAAAAAAAAAAAAAGGAAATGTTACTTTTCCATAATCTCACCTCCAGGAGATACAAGCTTTGCTTTGATGTATGTGCTTTTGGATTTGTTATAATATATATTCAAATATCTTTATCATGTATTTTATAGAATGTGAGTGATAACAGCATGTTTGCTATTCAAGGTGAACTTGAAGAAAGAAAAAATTGATGATGTGGAAGAAAATTGCTGAGGTGACTGACATCTTCAAGTAATCAGAGGGGTTGGTGTCTAGGGCATAATTTGAAGGTCCAGTCCAGGTTAAGGCCCATAAACCTTTCATCTACAATTGGGGAAGGAAGTCTGATAATTTGATAAGTGTGAATACATATGATGATGTAAGTTTATAGAATTTTTTCTGAAGCCACAACTCTTTCAGAGAGGTAGAAAACAAGGTTATCATCTGAAAGAAGTGGAGAGAAGGTACTGAGGGTTTGAAGAGAGAAAAAGTACAGAGCATAGCATGAGAGAGCGAAAGAATGGAGAATGGACTAGTGGTGTGCAGATTGATTCCTTGGCAGTACTAAGGGGCCACTTGAGATTCAAGGTCATGAATTTTAGGTGGGAACCAGTCGGTGTTCAGTGTTATACACAGCCATGTTCAGCTATATAGTATGCAGGTGCAAAGAAAGGTGGATTTAAGCAGAATCGTTGTTCTGCCCAGTAAAACCATAAAAACAGAGACAGACAATGGAGTTGACATTGTATACTTAATTGTAATGCCGGCCCAAGAATTTAAACTAGGTAACAAGAGGAGTGATTGTGATATCCAGAGGATGTTGGATTGTAAAAATGTGATAGGTCAATGAATCATAGATTCTGGTGGGGTTGAAGGATTGCTGGGTTCTGGGTACTAGAGAGAGTTGAACTGGAAAAATCAGTGAAAAGACTGATGTCCTCTGAAGTGAGGCATGTCTGTGGCAGTCCTATGTGGACAGTACTGGAATCACGGACTGCCAGAAAGGTCTTACATTTGTTCCTGTTCGGTCACCCAGCATATTGCCATCTGGATCCAATTTCGTTAATTTCTCAGTTTGGGAGTATTGTACTTTTCAGACTATAAGATGCACCCCCAAATTTGGGAGAAAATGGGGGTGCATCTTATAGTTCAAATGTAGCTTTACATTTACATTGGTGAAATATGTTATCTGTGTTATTAAATATTTTGCCGAATTTTTTGCTTCAAAAATTTTTTTCCTATTTTCCTCCTCTAAAACCTATGTGCATCTTATAGTCTGAAAAATATGGTAAATTTAATTCTGGCTTTGTTTGAGGATAAACTGAGATTTCAGTTTTTCAAAGGAAACTTTGAAAACTCCAATTCAGAGTCCCAGTCAAGACAGATGACTTCGAGGTTGTTTCCATGTGCCAATGGATGTGGCTCTTCTGGTTTCCAGCACTAACTAGGGTGGTGGGGAGGAGAGGGAGTTTCCTGTATTCACACTACCCCTTCTTTCTTGAATTTTTTTTACCTGATTGAATCCCAAGGCCCTTAGTTACTGGCTACTGAGATTGGTGATTTGTTCATGAGCATTTTATTACTTATTTCTTTTATTTAAGCTCCTGAGTATTTATCTTTCTTTCTTGTAAACCAAGTCATAAATTTAAAAAGATGTTTTTAATCTTTTCTCAAACATTTCCAGATATTTTATAGCAGAATGATAACAAGTTATCTAAACTGCAAATTGCTGGAAACATGTTCATCATTTCTCTTTTGATGAGAATTTAGTTGATGTATATATTTTTGCATTTCTCTATAATCAATCACTATTTGTTATTGGTATTTTTTTCCAAGTATGCATCCTATAGGGAGCTTGTAGCAATTTTTTTCTAGTAACTAGGGAATAATTTCTATCCCTTAGCAGGTAAATTTATATTTTAACACCTTTTGAGTACTGATACGCTCTTTAGCTTTATTCATTATCTTACGGATCTGTTTACCATATTTAATCTTTGTTTCATTTAAAAAATTCCCTTATCTTCTATAATATTAATAAATTCTTATAATCATTTATATTTTTCCTCTCTTGGTTCCAAATATGTAGATTCAATAATGAGCTTACAGTAATTACCCTTACACTTTTAACTAATAAACTCAAATAAATATTTTTTCAATAAATTCTAAAGTTATTCAGTATTTCTATTCTCCTTCAGAAAAGGAGGACTTTAACATGATTTAGTTACCCACTCAACACTCCTCTTAACTTCTTTGTTATTGTTGTACCATTTTGCCATTGAACGTTTGAACAAGTTATCATTTTTAAAATGAATTTTTCATAAGATTTATAAAATACTTTGCTTATTTCTATTCTGACAATTTTTGTTTTATGCCTCTCCATTCTTCTAGTTTATTTCTTCTTCTTGAAGAACATCTTGTAGTAATTGTCATGCACCTGAAAATATCTTTATCTTACCCTCCCCTGGAACATGGTTGAGTCAGGCGCATTTCTTCTTGATTTCTTTCTCTCTAATAAACTTCAAAGCTGTTACTTTTTTTCTCAAGAGAAATGTAAACTCTGATTGAGTTTCAATGGTCAGACTCTTTTCAATCTTACTCACCTAATTCTTCTGGGCAACCTCCCACATTCGCATTACTAGGCAATTCATGATCAGTCTTGGTTCATCTACACCCCTCCCGATTCATTTCCTCCCTCCACATTATTTTAAGCCAATGTCTAACATCTTTATCCATAAATATGTTAGTATGCACTCTAAAAGTTAAGGATTATTTTTAACACAACAATACTATTATAGAGCAAAACAAAACAAAATTAACAGTAATTCCTTAATATAATCAAATATATTGATAGTTACTGTTCAAGTTTTCACTTACTACATATACATCATAATTTTTAACAGTTTTTTAATCACAGTACCAACACAATTATCATATTGTGTTAGTCAACACATTCTAAGTCTCTTTACGTGTTCAGGTTTTTCCTGTCAACTTTGTTTTCTTGTAATTTTTTTGTTAAATAAGTCAAGTCCTTATTTCCCTGATTGCTGGTGTAATTGAACATGTTTCCACATCATTGATATTTCCTATAAATTGAACCAGATATATGTTAAAACTTTTGTGTATGAGGCAAATTGTTTTCTTCCGTTAGGAAGACATAATTCCCGTTTGTCTCTCTTTTCATGACATTAGTAGTCACTGATGCGCAATGCCTAAACCAGGTATGCCTTTTCATTAGCAGATTTTAACATTCTAAGGATACCTGTACACAAACCAGCCATTTTATCAAATTTCATTGAAACATTTATAATTTGTTATTCTATTAAACTCAACAAAAGAAGAGTTGATATTATTATTGTTGTTTTTTTCCAGCTCCTGACCTTCCAACATACTGGCTCTATGGAAGCCTGAACCCATTGTTCAATATGCCTTCATGATTTGGGCTGACACACCAGTGCTGTTGTGACATCAGGATGGATGAATCAGTACCAGGCCACGCTTGGCTACACCTAAAACTCAGATCTCGCAAAAGCCATCAGAAGTGCACTGAAGACTTAGGTCAACGCAACTGCTGAGAAAGCTTTTGGTGGTAGTGTAAAAATAGTGAATTTGAAAAAATGAATACTATATCCCCACTGAAGTTACATTTTCAAGATGAAGATATGTGGGCATATATTATGGAAGGCTGAAAAATAATCTCACTCTATCAAAAAATGGTTTTAAGCCCTGGCTGCTATGGCTCAGTGGGTTCAGTGCTGGCCTGCCGAACAAAGGGTCATTGGTTCGATTCCCAGTCAAGGCACAGGCCTGAGTTGAGGGTCAGGTAGGGGATGTGCAAGAGGCAACCACACATTGATGTTTCTCTCCCTCTTTCTCCCTCTTTTCTCCTCTCTCTAAAAATAAATAAATAAAATCTTTAAACAAATAAAAAATGGTTTAATACTAAATTGACAACACTAATAAATTAAAATGTGATTTTAAAAAATAAAACTCTCTAAGATGACTATTCTATTTCCTACATTGGAGGAAATAGAAGAGATCAAGGTACGATATTGCTTCTTCATTATACACATATGTATATATATATACATATATGTATGAAATGGTGACTGACATTTTAAAAGGTTTGAAAGAAGAACAACACAGAGAGCATGAAGAACCAGAGAAACAGTGTTCTTATCAAATTAAAAATATAAAGTACCAGAAAGAACAAAAGCTGAGAGAATGGCTGAAAGCAGGAAGATTCTGAGAAAAACATAAAGGGATGACATAAGTTATAAGCCTGAAGTAAGAAAGCAAAAGTGAAAAATAATTCAAGCTCTTTGGGAAATAGCATTGCAATATGTAACAAATAGTAAAAGTATTATCACACTTTGATCCAGTTATTCTACATTTAAGAAGTTACCCTAAAAAAGAAGTCTAAAATTAAAAAAATTATCATACCCGTTGTTTAACATGTGACTTAAAAATAAAAACCTTAGAAACAATGACCCCAATGAACGTATCTGCAGAACGATACAATGACTAACAGCATATAGTGTAAAAGCAGTCATTCAAAATGTTGTTTGCAATATATTTCATGGCATGGGAAACTGAACATTCTGTAGCTTTATTATTTTACATATGCATATATTTATGTTAAATATGTATATGTTATAGATCAATAATATATTAGGATAATAGATGTGTAATGATACACCATGACAAAATTAATGCTAAAATTAAGAAAAGCTGATAGGGAAGCATTAAATTTGATCATTCTCAGTAAAACATGTTCAAAAGGTAACAATGAAGATCTAACTGTAAAGTCCTTTGGTAAAATCACAGAAAACTCTAAGGACAAAAATTCTGTCAAATAACATGATTTTAAGAAGCATATAGTATTGTTCCTAGGCATTCTTAGCAGAAGTTTATCTGAAAATGATTGTGTAAATGGCATTTTTCTGATGAGGCAAAGCCCGATAAGACTGATGGAAGACAAAATATGTTTAAAAGACTTGTCTGGCAGAAACACTACTGATTTGGATAGAAAGGGATATGAGTAGCAAAAAATGAAAAGAGACCTTACATTTTTTTTGAATTTATAGAAAACACAATATCTTGTACACATGAAAAAATAAAGGTATCCTATAGGAGTTGATGCAGGAGAATTCCCTAAACTACCACTCCTGTTTCTGGGAATTAACACTTATTTGGGTCAATGTCTTTTAAAAAAAACATTTCCTTATACTTATCTGGACTTTCCAAATTTTCCATAATTGCGAGCTAAATTGATGATCCCTCCAAGAAAGCATAAAGCCTAACTAACATAAAGCTGAGAAGTCTAAACAAGATCATCAGTCAGTAGCTATTAGACACTGGAGAGATGAATAGCCATTTCTCCTCCAGGCCATTATGTCTCACTCCCTTTCATTGAGAAGCTTCTTGAATGTATGGTCTATGTTTTATTTTGCAGTTGTTTTGCCACAATTACCTCTTTAAGCCCCTGAAATCTGACATGTCATTTCACTCTTCTGAAAATAATCTTTAGTGATCACCAGAGACTGCTTTCTAATGAACATTCTCTGAAATTGTGATACAATGACTTTCTTTTTCTTACAATAATTTTTGAAAATAAGAACACCTTTTACAGCAGGAGGGCAAATATGATTATATTTTAGAAAATCTACTTCACTATTTATTGAGAAGATAGGTTAAAAGGAATGCAGTCACAGAAGAACACCTATTTGCAGTTCCTTTTCTGTGAATTCTGTTTATGACCGTTTGATACAGGTAGATCTCTCCGGATGACTGGGCCAGACGCAGAGAGCGGAGGGGACAGTAAGAGGAGGTTGCCTGAGGCAGTGGTAGACTACCTGGAGTGGCTCATGCGATGCCAGATTTCCCTACCCCAGGACAGAAACTCGGAAGAAGACGGCTTTGCAAGGAGTCAGTGCAACCAGCGAGAATGATTGACGAGGAAAAAGCCCCCCTACTCCCTTCCAGTGCAGGGCAGAAGAGGGCGGGTACTGTGCCGCTGGACTAAAACCTGCCAGTCTAGCCTGGGAAAAGGATGGGATTGGCTGGGGAGCTGGACCCTTCTGGAGCACGAGGAAGTTTGCACTGGGAGATTTAAGTGGAGGGAGGGCAGAGACTGCCCGTTCTATTCCTCAGGTATCAACAGCATGAATGTTGGGGCTGGAGCGCTTGCAGACTGGGAGGACCTGGCAGCTGCTTGGCCTGGAGGCAGGCTCCAGACCCCTGGTTCGGGGAGCAGACGTGGCTGGTGGTGTGGGCTGGCAGCCAGACTGCAGAAAAGAGCTAAGCAGCTTGGGTGGTCGTGCAGTGGCCACCTGTGGTTTCACAAAGGACGATATTTTAATGAACTATAGAAATGATCCCTGAAAGTATAGTCTTAAAGGACGGTATTTTAAATAGGAGAAGGAACTCCGTGTGCAGCCTTGGACTGATCTGGCTGAGGATGGTGGGGTTTTTCTCTGGGTGTTCTAAAGGGGATCAGCTCTGCGACAGAAGCCTGTCATTCTTCCAAATTGTGCAGCTTTTGAATAAACAACCTCTTCCTTTTTCAACCAAACCTCTGCCTCCAGAATTTGCCTAGAGGGTGGCAGCAGGCAGCAGAACCCCCATTTCTGTTCGGTAATATTTGCTCATATTTTATTATGAAGGTGTTGGTGCCTTTCTCATCCACTTGCTTAAACTCCCTCCATTAAGATATTATTAAAGATCTTAATTCATTTTTACATTTGTAATTAATTTTCTCCCAGTTTATTATTTGTCTTATTTTATTTTTACATCTTTGGGCCTTTTTTCATTATGAATGTAATATACCTATATTACTTGCAACAAGTTCAAGTAATACAGACATGCATAAAGCACAAAGGAAAGGATAGAATAACATGGTATAAAACTCATCTTGTATTAAACTATGACTCCCCCTTTTCATGCCTTCTCAGTTTTTATTAAGTAGTATTGTGGTAGATGGTGTGTGTGTATCTGTGTATCTTCAATGGAGATTTTTTCATCTCTTAGGACAGTGTGATCCTAAAGGAGAAGAGGAAGGGAGGCTTTTTTGCCTCCATTGAATCCTCACTGTCCCTTCTACCCAACATTTGGAGAGGAAATCTTACTGATCATAAGTCACATTTTCCTAGAACTTTCATGGCCGGTATGGCAAAATTTTTGGTGACTGAAGAAATAGTATGAACTGACCTTTTGTTTCAACCATAATAAGTCATCTTCAAAAACAAATGGCCAAATCATTAAAAAGTATTAGGGAAAGCTATATTAACATAATTTTATTAATAAAGCTCACCTACAAACACAAAACCACAGTGCATTGTTTCTCCAAGAAAGCATTGATGGGCCTGGTCCTCCTAGTACCTGGAGGCCTATAAAATGTACTATTGTCTGCAATCAAGGGAACACTCTAAAGCTTGGCAGGCACATAAAGCCAGAGAGATATAGGGGAGTTTTAGGCTGCCAGTATTTATTGTTCTTTGCTTTCTTTGTGAAAGGGAAAAAAAAGGAAAAAACAAATGTGTCCAACGGACCCAGAAAAACAACTATTTACGTAGGTTTAAAACCTCCATAAATTTGATAATTAGATGGGTTTTGCTTGTATTATTAAAGTTTGCATTGTGCCAGTTTAATTGAGCAGGTCACATATCAGCTCCCTAGTCACAGACAATGAGAGCCATTGCAGAACCAATTTATGATTGTAGTTATAGAACTCTTTCTCTCTTCTTCTTTTTTCTTTACTTTTTCTTTACTTTTTCCACAGCTCTGCCCCTTCAGGCAATAAATTCTCTTAACTTTTCCTCTAGTCTCTAACTATCAGAACAGTAAATATAATGTGTTTTTAGAAATGGTAGACTTTGCCATTCACTTATTCATTTATTCTATAAACATTCATAGAGTAATTTTTATATATTGGCTCTATTTTAGTCACCAGAGATACAGAGATGAATAGATTACAATCCTTGCCTTTGAGTTCTTTCCAGAGGACAAGTCAGCACTACAAAATATTATTACAGTTGTGTCAAACATATTATAATATATGTAAAGGAAAGAACCATAATTTGTAAAAAGTGGCTAAGAGAGCACACACATAGAACCATGCATACACATAGGAAGATGATGGAAAGTTTCCTGGGGAGGTAATTCACAGCTGACTGTAAATTTAGGAGCTGAATAAGGGTTATTTGTGTAGACCAGGCATGGACAAGTATTCTAGGAGAAGCAGACAGTGGGGGGGAAGAATCAGGCACAACAGAATTCTTCCCTTTTTTATTGTTTCTTTTTCCTCTTAATAAACTGTTTCCTGACATTTTCTTTCATTTTTGTAATTTAAAAAAAATGACCGATCAAACAATAAGAAATAAGTTTTAATGCACACACAGCTACTCAGAATGTAGAGGAAGGATGCCCTGTAACTCTAAGTATAAACAAGTAATTTATCAAATGTCTCTGGGTTAACAGACTAGTGTTTCTGGAATATTTTAGTTTTCTGAAAGACAACTCTAGTTTATAGAAAGGTGAAAAAAAGCACACACACAAACATTTAGGTAGGAGGATGTTTAATGTCATATTATCTATAATAAAACTATAGAAATACCTAAATTCTAACTTGAAACAACTAGTTATACAAATTATACACATTAATATGTGATACATATCCTTTCATATTCTTAATAGTCAAAAAGTCTATGAAGTACAGTCTTATACTTGCATAGAAATGTTTATATAGAGATAGAGAACTCACAAAAGGATATATTTTTAATGAAAAAAAAACAGAATTCTTTCTAGGTTTTAGAATTATATGTAATTTTTCTCTTATTACCCTTTTCTATATTTTCAATACTACCCATACTGAACATGTCTCATTTCCTAATCATAAGAAAAATCATACTTAATTTCAGCAGCAGTATTAACAGTTTAATGGATTTACAGTATTTCACCTCTAGTTTGGTTTCTAAATTAAAAGCCAAAACTAAATACAAGAAATGTTGCTTGTTTACCTTATAAAGAACTGTGCCATTGGATTTTAACTGATTGGATAAATACTTGAAAAATATGTGAACTTGTAATACAGATTTGAATACTTCTGCTTGGAGTCAAAATTTCAAATATTTTTTCTCCCTTTTGAGTGAACCCCTTTTAAAAACAGCACATATTTGCTATTAAAATACTTTGCTGTGGATGAACTCTAAGAGCTTTCTGTGATGGGTAATTGAGATTGGGTTACCGTTGGTTTCAGGATTATTTTTTTGCAGCATACTGTTTGGTACCATAGTTTAGCCTCCAGATACAGATTAGCATTCATTGATCAAAGTGGCCTTTGCTGTGTCAATCATGTCTCATAGAAATAGGCTAGTAAAATGTGTCTTGTTTGTAGCAGTACCTGTTCTGATGTTAAAGTAAAATTCTAGCTTTTTAAAAGGAATTTTTTTCTTATATCTATGAGAAATATGTGATCAGTGAGCATATGACTTTCTCATCTATTGGAAATTATAGTGATAACCATATTTACTTGTCATTGACTCTGTGCCAGTGTCTCATGGATAGCGAAGGAGGCAGCCTAATCATGAGAAGTGAATGAAGTTAATTAGGCCAAAACAACTAGAACACAGTTTCTTTAAAAAGATAAGTGTTTTTTCAATAATGTTTTCTCTATGTAGCAGAATGATTAGGAATTTATACCTCACTTTGAATTCCTTCTCCATCACTTACTATTGATAATGTTGGGAAATGACTCTCTAACCTCAGTATCCCTCTCTATAAAACAAAGAGTTGCTGAAACTATTTCTTGAAGAGCCATGGTCCATGAGAAGTATTTAGAGTGCCTTGCACATAATAAGTGCTCAATAAATGTTAACTAGTAATACATTTCCATAGAATCTTTGCCATCTAATACAAAAAAAGAATAAAAACTGTGTTTTGATTCTCTTTTATTCAATTGTCTATTTATGGGACAATGATTCTCATTTTAGGGTGGGACAACTATTCTCATTTTGGGGGATGCAATGTACTAAATGGAAAAGGTGATACATCAACTTTCTGTGACAAGCATTAAAAGCTCTTAACAATTTTTTCTCAAGCAGCTGTTCCTAACTCTGTGCTACAAGAGTCAATATCTTCAAATCTTCCTAACTGAACTTACTCAATGTGTGACAGTTCAGAATCAAATCCATAGGATTCTTGTTGGGAACCTCCCTGCCTGGTTTCAGAAGGGGTAACCCCCCATGGCTAAGGCTGAGTGAGCGGCCTTTGGACCAGAAGCCACTAAGGAGACAAAGCTTATCTCCCTAGCAGGGGTGCCGCTTCTGCTCATTTTTCTTCACCCTGCCTGGTCCCCAATGCTTCATCTGTTAGCCAATGATGGATAAAATTCCCCAAGGGAGGAACGACCTAAGACAGGCATGATCACATGGAGGCCCCAGGGAAGGACTTGGGGGACTACAGCAAAAGGGGGTGTTGGACCCTTGCCCCTAGGCTTTGACGTAGCCTTAGTCCTCATTCTGTCTGTGAGAAGTCTCCTAATCTCTTGGCTGCCATACTTCCCCTGCCTGATTTAAGCCTGAAACAATGACAAAGGGCAGTGCAGCCCTGTGCTGGAAAGGGCGGGTTCTCTAGGGCAATCAGGCCTAAGAAAGAATATATAAAAATCCTGTGAAACCTGTTTTGTTTAGAATGCTCTCAATGAAATGATAAGGGTCCAAGCAGGAAATAAGTTTGTTTCCCAAAGCTTTGTAGCCCTTTAGCTAACAGACACTGACGCAGAATAGGCCCTCATAGTTCTTTGTATGTTATCTGTTGTTTGATCCTTACTGCCTGATAATGATTGACAAGTTTTACTTGTATTCCTGTGCAAAATGAACCCAATAAAAGCCCACTGAGGAAAAGGCTCTTGGCCCTTCTCCTTTGAGAGATCAGCCACCTTTCCTCCCCAAGCAGATCATGTCTTGGTAGACTTATTCTTATCTGTAGCAGCTGGGGGAGCCCTGTGGGTGGAGCACCCCCAGATTCTGAGGGTGTGTTCCTAGGATTCTGCAATGATGGGATCTTTCTCATCAATTAAAAAATAATAAAAATTTAGCCTGTCTTAGAGACCCATTTTACTCATGTTTCTTTTACACAGTGGGAACACAGGAATTTTTATTTAGGAATAAATCCTTGCCCTCACCTCCACCCTACACCAAAATAGATGATAGATGATAGATGATAGATGATAGATTATAGATAGATGATAGATAGATAGATAGATAGATAGACAGACAGACAAAAATATATCATATGGTCTCAGGACTTACAGTTTTGGTGCCAATTTGAAGCCATTATTTTCTAGAAGTCCTTCAGTCACAACAGGGGCATCCTTCTTTTGTTTGCAATGCTTAGACTGACAAAAATGAGAACTTTGGAAGCTGTTCTTTACTGATAGGAGTTTAAAAAAAAGCAAGAGGCTGAGCAACCAACCTTTGGGAATGATAAGCTTTTATTTCTATTCTCTCTGTCTTGAACTTTCATAAATGAACCAATGACCATCATTGCTTTTGTCCAGGACTCAAATCAGATGATATTTCAGATAATACTTATTTTTCTTTTTTTTGAATTCATATTCAAATCTATTTCTTTCCTTTTTCTTTTTGTGAACAAATATGTGGAGAATATGTCCTCAAGTCACAAGTTGAAGAGAAAGACATGTTACCAGTCTATTTTCTTCTCCATTCTGTTTATACCTAAAAGTGTTTTCCTTTACATTATTCATGGAAGGAAAAGAGAGCTTGGGGACTGTACTCTGGGGAATATATCATCCCAAAGAAAGGAATTTATAAAATTAAAAATTATATTTTAATATGAAATGAGATTTAGGAACTCAGCAACTGTGTTTAAGATAAGTTTTTTTACTGACTAAAAGAAAGGTATTGATTTGGATTTAATATAAATAATATACTTTTGGAAAAGTATTAACTATTATGAGGGTTATATATTCACTGATGGAGCTATATGTACCCAATATTGTCTGTTTACTAACCCTTTATGTCACTTTAAATATATACCTTACAGGCAATTTAATAATCAAATTCTGAAACTATTAAGCTTCTTCTTGTAGTTTCCATAGTAACTGATAACTAGAGGTGAGGAGGTTTATAATGAAAACAGGTCCCACACCAAATTCTATCACATACATATATTTTCTTAAATAACATTTATTAGAAAGCAAGCAAAAGCAATTATAACTTGTATAAAATTGGGTATATCTAGTCTATCTCTACTTTGGGTGCTTCAAACACATGTTGCAGTAAAGGTTTACTGGAGGCAAAAGCACAGGCTCTAGTGGCAAGATTCAGTTAACTATTATCTGCATAAAACAAACAGAATACTAAGAATCGATGACTGGATGTGTTGCTATTGAGTGATCAACCCTCAAGCATCATCACTAAGGACACTAACTCCATCATTTACTAGATTCTTGCTTGCTTAAGAGTCTGGACAGCATATCTTGTGAAATGCCCCACCTCTCAGATTTTGTCTTAAATCCTCTTTCTATTGTCATTTACTTTGTGCCTTCCTCCTTGCAAAGCCTATCATCTATAATTCAAATCTAAAGTCTTCATTAGAAGTCATTGTTGGTGATGGGTTTTCCCTTTTGTATCCCATCTTACACCAAAATCTATCACATGTGCATACACACACACACACACACACACACACACACTCAAATTTCATGAAGCAACACATATTAGCAAGCAGGAACAAATACGACCAAATATTTGGTCATCCTGCCAATTGGGACACTAAGATTTGTTTTGAGTTAAAGTAGTGACAGCCTGAGCCTGTAGTAAAAGTGATAAACAAGACAGAAAACGCCCTTGCTCTCATGGTGGTATAGAAGTCTAATGAACAAGTAAATAGATAAATAAACAAAATAATTTCATACAGTGCTGAAGTTATAAATAAAGAATTGGTGAACAAGATAGAGAGTCTTCAAGGTCATCCAGGAAAGTGTCTATGAAGAATGACATTTGACCACAGACTAAAAGATAAGAAAGAATTAGCAAATAAATTTCCACTTTTGGCATAAATAAGTTTGGTGTGTTTGGGGAAAGAGAGGTTTGGCTGAAGCATTAGTGATCTGGGAAAATGTCTCTTGCAATGTGGTAGACCAGATATTGTAATTCCTTCTGTCTCCAAACACATAGAAATGATGAGTGCAATATTATATATTTATTTTGAAATGCATAACCAAATTAACAAATAAAGTAAGTAAAGTACCTATTTGCCAAAAACAAAGAGGGCATAGCAAAGTGGTAAGGCCAAACTAAATATTACTAGTGTTGGTAATTGCGGTATGAATTTTAATAACCCTGTGGGATAGGAAATGAAGCCATGGGCCCAATGGAGGTAAAATGTTGAAATAGAGTCTTGCTAGGGCACTAGAAAAATTTCCTCACCAACACAAACTTTCCACTGAAACATAATTTTCATGAGTAGAAACTTTGGTTGTTTAATTCACTGCCATGAGCAGGGACTTAATTAATGTTTATTTAATTAATGAATTCATGCCTTTGCCTGGGCTCCAAGTGATGAGGAAAAAGTCGCCCTTCTGAATGTGTAATCACTGCTCTACTCTCACGTGCATTTCTGGATTTAGACTTGAAATGAAAATGCATGGGAAGTTTGCAAATCTGCAAGATAAGATATTAACACAAAAATTACTCCCAAATACTGACACCCCCGAGGAGCTTAGAAGTAGCAAAATAACACATTATTGACCAATATTTATTTTTAGCAGTTATAGATGTAGTCATAAATAAAATCATTAAGATAGCATACATAAATGCCTGAAGAAGTTTCTATAATTAAGAACATACTTTATTATATTTATAAATTCAAGATGGATAAAAGACTTAAATATAAGTTGTGACACCATAAAAGTCCTAGAGGAGAACATAGGCAGGAAAATCTCAGATATTCCATGCAGCAATATTTTCACTGATACGTCCCCTAGAGCAAGGGACATAAAGGAAAGACTAAACAAATGGGACTACATCAAACTAAAAAGCTTCTACACAGATAAAGAAAACATCAATAAAATGGAAAGGGAACCAACCATATGGAAAAATATATTTACCAATGATACTTGGACAAGGGTTTTATCTCCAAAATATATGAAGAGCTCACATGACTCCACTCCAGAAAGACAAATAACCCAATTTAAAAATGGGCAAAGAACCTGAACAGACACTTCTCCAAGGAGGACATACAGAGAGCCCAGAGACATATGAAAGGATGTTCAGCATCACTAGCCATCAGAGAGATGCAAATTAAAACCACAATGAGATGCCACTTCACACCAGTCAGAATGGCCATCATAACCAAATCAACAAACAACAAGTGCTTGTGAGGTTGTGGAGAGAAAGGAATCCTAGTGCACTGTAGGTGGGAATGCAGATTGGTGCAGCCACTGTGGAAAACAGTATGGAATTTCCTCAGAAAACTAAAAATGGATCTGCCTTTAGACCCCACAATTCCACTGCTGGAATTATACCCTAAGAATCCTGAAACCCCAATTCAAAAGCACCTATGCACCCCAATCTTCAGAGCAGCACAATTTACAATAGCCACATGTTGGAAGCAACCTAAGTGCCCATTAGTAAATGAGTAGGTCAAAAAACTGTGGTATATTTACACAGTGGAATACTACACAGCAGAGAGAAAGAAGGAGCTCCTACGCTTTGTGACAGCATTGATGGATCTGGAGAGCATTATGCTAAGTGAAATAAGCCAAATAAGCCAGGCGGTGAAAGACAAATACCATGTGATCTCACCTATAAGTGGCACCTAATCAACAAAACAAACAAGTGAGAAAAATAGAACCAGAGACATGGAAATAAAGAACAAGCTGATAGTGACCAGAGGGCAGAAGATAAGGGCATAACAGGAAAATAAGGGAAAGGGGCAAGTCAAGAAACACTAATAGAGGACTTATGGGCATGGACAATGGGTGGGGGACTGACTGTGGGAGTGTGGGTGATGGGGCAGGGGAGAGCAATGGGGAAAGAGGCAGGACAACTGTAACTGAATTACAATTAAAAATCAAATGAGTCTAGCTCATATACCACAAAAATCAGACTTTATTGAATTTATTGGAGTGGCACTGGTTAACAAAATTATACTGGTTTCAGGTGCACTTTTCTACAACACATGTGTACACTGCACTGTGTATTCATGCCCTGAGTCAAGTGTCTGTCCATCACAGTTTCTTCCCACTTTACCCTCCTCCACCTCTCCCTATCTTCTCCCACTGGCAATCACCACAGTGTTGTGTCCGTAAGTTTCTTCTTCTTTCTTTATTGTTCTATCCTTCCACTGTCTGCTTCCCTGCCCAGCACTCCACCACTGGAGAGCTATTAGCCTACTCTCTGTCTATGACTCTGTCATTATTTTGTTCATTAGATTCCACATAAAAGTGAAATTATATGGTGCTTGTCTTTCTCTGACTGGCTTATTTCACCTAGTAAAAGAACACATTTCAACCAAGATTTTCTACAAAAAAAGGCTACTAAAAATAAGCTCAGAATCTAAAATAAAACATAAAAGGAAATAAGCCTTGAGAACAAACTTAGGAATTTCAGATAGTAGAACAAGTTAAAATAGGACACAAATAACTAAGTTTAAAATTATTAAAACCATTTAAAAAGGATTTAAAATTTGATAAAAAAAGGAGACCCCAGTTTTAAAAGAAAGACAGCAGACTTGATGAGTCAAAATTCTTTCTTATAAATAAAAAATGATTGGCAGCTGCCATCGCTCTCTAACTCCAGCACCTCCTCCAGCTTTCCGAGCTCCAGCTGAAGGACAAGCGGGGTAAATAAAGAGGTTCCTATACCACAGCTTGTACAAAGCAGACTGCCCGCAGATCCATCCGTGGTAAAGCACTGAGAAAGCAACTGGCTACCAAAGCCACTTGCAAGAGTGCGCCCTCTCCTGGAGGGGTGAAGAAACATCATCATTATAGGCCTGTCACTGTGGCACTCCATGAAATTGGACATTATCAGAAGTCCACTGAACTTCTGATTTGCAAACTTCCCTTCCAGCATCTGGTGCAATAAATTGCTCAGGACTTCAAAATAGACCTACACTTCAAGAGTATAGTTATTGGTGCTTTGCAGGAGGCAAGTGAAGCCTATCTGGTTGGCCTTTTTGAAGACACCAACCTGTGTAAATGTGTAACAATTATGCCAAAAGACATCCAGTTAGCATGCCGCATACATGGAGAACGTGCTTAAGAATCCACTATGATGGGAAACATTTCATTCTTAAAAAAAAATTCTCTTCTTCCTGTTATTGGTGTTCTGAATGTTAGGTCTTTTTTTCCATGGGGTCAAAAGGTACCTAAGTATATGATTGCAAGTGGAAAATAGGGGACAGAAGTCAGGTATTGGCCATTTTTCCATTTTCATTTGTGTGTGAATTTTTTAAATATAAATATGGGGACATAAAGCATTAATGCAAGTCAAGGTGTTTCAGTGAAAAAGTTTCAAGCAGTTCAACTTTATAACAATATAAATAAGCCTGTTAAATTTTTCTGGACAGTGCAGCATTCAGATTTTTTTAAAACAAGCAAATTTCTTATTGATGGCAACTAAATGGTGTTTGTAGCATTTTTATCATACAGTAGATTCCATCCATTCACTATACTTTTCTAACTAAGTTGTTCTACATGCAAGTATGTTTTTAATGTTGTCTGTCTTCTGTGCTGTTCCTGTAAGTTTGCTATTAAAATACATTAAACTATATTAAAAAAAGAAAAGAAAAAATAGTCACTCAAAACTCAGTTTAAACTCAAATGAGTTTAATAACAAATTAAATATATCTGAAGAGAGAATTTGTGAACTGGAAGCAAACATTGAACAAATTAGCCAGACTGCAGCACAGATAGAAGATAAGAAATAGATAGAGAGGGGTCCAAGATGATGGTGGAGTAGGTAGAAGTTACACTCACTTCCTCCCAGGACCATATCAAAATTAAAACTAAATTGTAGAACAATCAACCTGGCTAACCATTTAAAGACTAGCTGAAAAGAAGAACTCTTATAACGAAGGATATAGAGAAGAAGTCATGTCAAGACTGGCAGGAAGGGCAGAGATGAAAAAAGGGCTGGCCCTGACCCACATGCAGTGGTTGAGAATCTTCAGGGATATCTTAGTTGCAAAGGTCTCCACATGAGGAGCGAGGGGTCTGTACTCCACACTAAGCTCCCCGGCCCAAATACCAGTGGTATGAAGAGAAGCCCACATAACATTTGGCTGTGAAAATCAGTAGGGATTCCATTCATTAGGATAAGGATGGACACTGCTGGAAGACCAGATGCCCTCTTCAATAGAGTTACACAGAGAGAGATCAGGTTGTGTAGCTCTGGGGAGATGGCTGGATGGACAGCAAAGAAATTGAAAGAAAGAAAATGAAGAAGATACAAATAAGTGGAAGTGTATAATATGTTTATGGATAGGAAGAATTAACACTAAAATTTCCATACTACCCGAAGCAATCAATAGATTCAACATAATTCCTATCGAGATACCAATAGCATATTTCACAGAACTAGAACAAATATTCCAAAAATTTAAATGGAACCACAAAAGACCCCAAATAACCACAGCAAGCCTTAGAAAGAAGAACAAAAGTTAGAGGAATCATGCTGCCTAATATCAGACTATACTACAAAGCCATAGTAATCAAAACAGCATGGTACTGGCATATAAACAGACATATAAATCAGTGGAACAGAAGCCCAGAAATTAACCCATGTCTTTATAATCAGCTAATATTTTACAAAGGAGGCAAGAACATGTGATGGGGTAAAAACAGTTTATTCAATAAATGGTGTAGAGAAAATTGGGCAGATACATGCAAAAAAATAAAACTAGGTCACCTTCTTATATGATAAGCAAGAATAAACTCAAAATGGATTAAAAAATTAAGACCTCAAACCACAAAACTTCTAGAAGAAAACATGGTGGTAAAATCTGACATTTTTGTTAGCAATATTTTTGACATATCTCCACAAGTAAGGGAAACAAAAGAAAAAATAAACAAATGGACAACATCAAACTAAAAAGTTTTTGCAATGCAAAGAAAACCATCAACAAACAAAAAGACGACTTACTGATGGGAGAAGATATTTTCCAATTATATACATGCTAAGGGGTCAACACCCCAAATTTATGAAGGACTCGTTCAACTCAACACAAAAAAAGTAAAAAATCCAGTTTAAAAGATGGCCAGAGTACCTGAATAAACACTTCTCCAAAGAGGACACGCAGATGGCCAATAGACACATGAAAGGGTTCTCAACATCTCTAATCATTAAAACCACAATGAGATATCTTCACCTCACCCCTATCAAACTGGCTCTCGCCAATAAATTAAAACAAGTGTAGGCAAGGATTTGGAGAAAAGGAAACTCTATCGTTGTTCAATGTTGGTGAAAATGCATATTGCTGCAGTAATTACAGAGAACAGTATAAAGATTTCTTTAAAAATTAAAAATGAAACTGCCTTATGATACATCAATTTCATTTCTGGGTATATATTTGAAGAAAACCAAATCCCTAATTTTATTTCTCAGTCCAGTGCGCAATCCACTGAGCCACGTGCTCAGTGCATCAGCCAGGGCGCAAACCCCTAATTTTAAAGAATATATGCACCGCTGTGTTCACTGCAGCATTATTCACAATAGACAAGATATGGAAGCAACCCAAGTGCCCATCAGTAGACAAGCAGATAAAGAAGACGGGTACCTATATAAAATGTAATATTACTTGGCCATAAACAAGAATGAGATCTCATAATCTGTGACAGCATGGATGGACATAGAGAATATGATACTAAGTGAAATAAGTCAGAGAAAAACAAATCCGTATGATTTCACTTACATGTGGAATCTAAAGAGCAAAATAAATGAACTAACAAAACAGAAACAGACTCAGAGTTACAGAGAACAGACTGATGATTTCCAATGGGGAGAAGAGTTGAGGGGCAGAGTGAAAAAGGTGAAGGGATTGAGAAGTACAAGTTGGTAGTGACAAAACAGCGATGGGCATATAAAATACAGCATATGGAATATAGTCAGTGATGTCATGATAACTCTGTATGGTGCCAGGTGGTAGTTGAAATATTGGGGGACCACTTTGTAAAGTAATCATTGTCTAACCCACTATGCTGTACACCTGAAACTAATACAAAATAACATTGAATGTAAATTGCAATTAAGAAATAGAATTAAATCATTTAAAAAGGGGTAGAAATTGAATGCAACACAAATGGACATATTAAATATTTTAATTTAACATTCATCTTCTAGGAGTTAGAGAATGAGAAAATAAAGGGTAGATGATAAGCAGTATTTGAAGAGATTGTGTTGGAGATTTTTCAAAATGAATTAAAAAATTGGATCCTCAAATCCAGGGAGTCCAAATTCTAAAGACAATCAGTAAAAATTAATTTCAACTAAGATGCATCAGGTTGAAAGAAATCTTGGAGGAGAGTGACATGAGATGCAATTGGAAATGTAGGCAGGGGCCAGATCACATAGGGTTTGTGTTTACACAGAGGATGGACAGTATGTAATGTGCATTTTCCACAGATCATTCTGTCAACTCTGTGAAGAACAAATTGTAAGGGCCCAGAATAGGAGCAAGAACCGCAACTAGCAGACTAGTATAATAATAATCAAGGCCAGGGGTGATAGTGGCTAAATACATCTGGAGAAATGTGGCCTAACCTCAGATATTTTGGGGGGACAAGTGAAGATCATAAAATCTAGAAATAAACAGAAATTAATTCTCACGTGGCAATTTTGACCAAAGGAAACAGGAGAGAGGAGGGAGGCCGGCAAGTGATCCATCCTTCCTTCCTCCTTTGCGTGGACTGGTCAAGGCAGGCTTCCCACATGCAACCTGACCAAATCCACTCCTTGTGCTGAGCGCGTGCCTCAGTCCATCCACCTGCTTTGACATTCCAGCTCCTGTGAGCAGTAGTGACTTTTAGAACACTTAACGTCTGTGTGTAAACTATACAATTTACTTCTTAGATAATGGTCAGCCGAGGGGGGATATAGCAATACAGTCTTCTTAAAACAGAGAGGTTTTCTAAAAATTAAATTGAATAATCTACAAATAATGAGTAAGTCAGTTATAGAAGTAAATTTACCCCAAGAAATACACAATAAATGGATGTTTTATTAATTGAGAAAGACTAAAATTTCAATCAAGATATAAACTTTGGCAGAAAACACTAGAAAATGTAAAATAATATAATCAAAGTCACCAATTTACAGAGGGAGTGACATTTTAGGAAGCCTTCAGACCTTCTGTGGATGTAGGCCAGAGGGACATAGAAAGAAACAGTTTAACGTGAACATTTCAAATCACCTTGGACGGTACCTGAGTAAGTCTGGAGGAAACCATATGCAGGTGATCCTTGAACAGTGCCAGTTTGAACTGCGTGGGTCCACTTACACGTGGATTTTTTTCAATAAATGTGTACAGTACTATAAATGCACTGTTTTCTTAATTTTCTTCATAACATTTCCTTCTTTCTAGCTTACTTTTTGTAATATATAATATTTGTAGTATATAATGCACATAACCTACAAAATATGTATTAATTGACTGTTTATGCCACTAGCAAGGCTTCTGATCAACAGCAGGCTATTTAGTAGTTAAGGTTCGGGGGACTCAAAAGTTATTCATGGATTTTCGACTGTGTGGGAGGCAAGCGATGTGAACACCCATGTTATTCAAGAATCAAATATAGTAGGCCTTAATTAATTTACAAGAGACTACCCTGAACTCTGTTATGTTTTTCTGGGATTTGGTACTTGTCAGTGGGGAAACACTGAGGCAGTCTGCTAAAGAGAGCACTTCGGTGATGTGGTAAGAGACTGAGTAAGACAAAGTGTTAGCAAAGTACATGTTTCCAATACATACTTTTCAGGGAAATATAAAGGTTTAGAATTGCCATGCAAGGGTTAATTTTTGGATTGATGATGAAATTATCATTGATGATGATAATTTTTGGATTAATTAAGGATGAAAAGCAAAGTCTTGCTATGGTCTAGATCCTACTTGTTTTGACAGAAATTTGTATTTACACAAAAGAAATGTGACCAACATCACTGAGATCACAACACTTTCCAAATGTCACTTAAAGTCAGAAGAAATACAAAGTATTTCACCACATAATTGCTACTGGAGTTCATTTTGGCAGCCCCCAACTAGATCAGAATTCTGAGGAACTGTGGTCTATTCCTTGCCTGCTCCCAAGCAAGGAATACTGTTTCTGGTAGATAGCAGACACTCAGTGACTATTCACTGCCCAACTTAGTGACTTCACTTTTCATCTTTATTGCCCTCAGAATAAATGATTTAAATGGCATAAGTAATTTCTTGAAATTATAATCAAAATTAGTATCAGTAAAAGTGATAAGATAAAGCAATACATATATACATTTTGGTTAATACAACTTGTCAGGAGTTTCTAATTACATATGACTTTCTTGTGACTTTTTCTAAATCATTGAACATGTTACATCCATCATTCTCACACACACAGTCATGATCTTGCCATAATTGTATACTGAGTGTTTCTCTCATGATCAGAGGAGTCAAGATTCCTCCTGTGTAGATGAAGCTTCTTTCCTTAACAGTAGGTGAAAGCAGCTATCCCATAGTTTGCCTCTCACTGGATTAAACATCGTGTTGTTGCAGAGTCTGCTTATTGAATTTCCCTGCACAAATTCCTTTTTGGGGGTGAATGTAATCTTAGTGAAGAGTCCCTGAACTGTTTTTACTTCTTGCCTTTTATGGTTTCACTGAATTTCTCTTCTTACTGTCTTCTAAAATGGCCTGTTTTTTTTTAACCTACTTCTATTCTAAAAACTTTTTGTTTCTTTACAGCTCTGGATTTGTAGCCTTATAATTCCACCCCAAATTGGCCTGAACACTTTGTTTATACAATATTTACACCAATATAAGGACAGAATATAATGTATTTAAAAGCAAATAGCATATCTGTTTTTAGTTTGTTTCTGGTTGCTCTGGGTTACTCCTAATCCACATACATGTTTTCTCAAGGAAAGACAGAAAGCAATGTGCATGTGAAAAAGGCCCACAAAATGAACTATTTATTTGCCTACTAGAATCTATCCAAACCATGCCCCAGCTTATAGCAGTGAATTAGATGAGAGGTCAGGTCTGCATTAACAACTGACATGTTTTAGTAAGGGAGGAAGAGACTTCATTCCATTTCTGGGTTTGCCACTCAACCAGTTGTATGACATATCACAGTCTCTTAAGCTTTTTCTATCTGTTTCCTAAAATGTGAAATATGTAAGTTAAGGCTGAAAATGTAGTTCAATATTCACTGGCTATTACAGTCAGGAATGATTTTCTTCTGCAGTCATCCATTCAGAAACTATACAAAAAGAAGAGACTACCTTTTCCTGTGAAAAAAAGTATGCTTTGATGAGAGGACGCGTGTTCAAAGCCTGACACACCTGGGCTGGAATCTCGCTTCTGCCCTCTACCACGTGATCCAGAATGAAGTTATATACCTTCTTTCCAACCCACTCCTGCATCTGTATGACAGGAACGGTAAGATTTGCCTCACAGGATTGTTCTGAGGGTTGCATGAACTGCACAGTATGCAAATGACATGCACATGGTAGAAGCTCTACAAGTGGAAGTTATTCTTAATGCTGTTCTACTTATTGATTTGAAGAGGAGACTGTATTTTGACTTGAAGAATTTAGTACTATAAATAACCTAGTAACTGGTAGATGGTTTGAAAATGTCCAACACAAAATGTTTAAAGTAAGAAAGCAAAATTCCCCTTGTTCTCCCTGCAGTGCCGCTGTCCATATATGTATATGTCCAGGGTGAAATTATAGGTGCATAAATATAATTGCTTTCATAAAAACCATATGTTAAATATTCTCTTTCCAATCAATCATTCAATCAATCGATCGATCAATCAATCTCTGGCTGGAGTGGCTTAGTGGATTGAGGGCTGGACAGCAAACCAAAGAGTTGCCAATTTGATTCCCCATCAGGGCACATGCCTGGGTTCCAGGCCAGGTCCTCAGTAGGGGGCACTCGAGAGTCAACCACAACTTGATGTTTCCCTCTTTCTCCTTCCCTTCCCCTCTCTCAAGTTAATAAATAAAACCTTTAAAAAAACCCATATGTTATATATTCTGTTGGGTAAAATATTTGAATAGCAAGTGGGAAGGAATGATGAATACTTCTTGGTTTAATAAGAAAACAGTAGCTCCGGGAGAAACTTTAGCTGTGAGCAAAGTGGAAAGATATTGTCATGTCATTCTAGTTTTTTTATAAGAATAATTTAGGTATTGTTTTATTATATATTAATCACAATATTTTAAAAGCAATAATTAAAACTTCACTACTAAAATCATTATTCAAATTTTCATGTAGGGTGACTGAGGTAAAATCATATACACATTGCTTAAACTGTATGAAGTTTTTGAGTGTGTGGATGACAAAATGAGTATGAAAATAACTCCCCCAGATGCCTAAGCCCTTTCCAGCTACACTTACTTCTAGCAGCCTAACAAAGTTTTGCAAGCACAGAGGATGGCTGGAAAAGGATATAGATTTTCTGCTGTTATTTGTTACACCAAGTGCAAACTGACCTAGTTAGAGTTGCTATGGATACTATAATTTTGAATTTAATAATATTCCCTGAAGGAGTAGCAAAATAGCTCTACAAAAATGATGAGACCCATCTGAATCTCAGCTTTTAAAGGTGAAGAAACTGAGCAGAGAGGCTGAGTGATTTCTCCCACTCCAAGAGTGAACTCAGAAGATTCATAGAGAAATCTCAAAACTCATGAGGCTAATGTCTCTCAGGAGTTCAGTGTCCCATGTGTTTTTTAAAGACACTCACTTCATAAAAAATGCTTCATAGCTTAAGTGATTTACATGAATGAACTGTTGCTGCATTTATTAAAAATACACTCTTTCTCCTAGTCATCTGCAACTACTGCCTTTCACTTCCAAACTGGAAAAGCACAAAGCATCTACCTGGAGTCAATATACTGAGTTCTCAAAGCAAACAGGTTGCAGCCCAAATGAAAACCCAGCGAAACAAAAAAGAATATGCCTTCAAGAGAGAAGAACAAAGGACCATTTCTTTTAATTTCGCTCTCTAGGATCATTTCGCGCCCATATGTAATGAGTCTGCAGTACAGAGTCCTACATGAAAATATGGTACTGTATAAGTTTAAATATTCAACCATAATATTAAAATTTTATTTTTCAATAAATGTTTCTGAATTATTCATAATTACAATAAAAGGAATAGGAAGCTGAATGCATATAACAAAATAAAAGGTACCTATAGTTCTGTCTCATACTTAGAAACTGGTTAACACCAACTAGGCCCAAATTTTAGTATATAAAGATGGGAATAATTGGAGAGAGGAAGCAAAAACAAAAATCTTCTAGATTCTCCCTGGAAAATGAGAATAGTTCACCTCCAGTATTGGCTGTGACCCAGTTGCCGTTCTGCTGGGATAACTGTTAAATGAATTCTGGAAGATCGTGAACTATCGGAAATTGAATCCAATGTTCTGACTTAGATGCTGGCATCATTGAATGGATGGTTTTCAAAGATTCCAATAGCGCTTTTTATTTTTTGCTTACGTAGCTAGTTTTGATCATAGCCAGGCTATTCCAAGCACTTACAAAGGTTCTTCCCCTTCCCAAGATAAATTTCTCCATAACAACCTTGAAAATCTTGTAATGGATGATTCATTATAGCTGAGGCAAAGGCCCAAATATAATCATATGTCAGTGTTAAAATTACTTCAGTCAAGAGGATAAAAACATTAGAAGGTTTACCTCCTTCCAAACCTCAGCTACCATCCATTGTTTGCTGACAGGATTATTATGCTGCTGCATGGTCAGTGCATTAACCAAAATTGTTGCTTTCAGGAAGCATAGCAGTGGATATAAAAACACAGCTATGAGATAGCAGGGCCACTATGAACAATTTATAGTTGAATAGGGAGCTCTCAAAGCTGGCATTATGGTCATCTCACAAATGCATTAATGACCTCATCTTTGAGGAAGTAATATTTCCGATGTTCTTTTTTGTTTCTAGATCTATATTCTCCTTCTCCAGGAAAAGGAGGTCATTTCTTTGTCTAATCAGAGAGAGAGAAAAAATACTTCAACTCACAGCTAAGCCTCTTCCCATACATTGGTAGGCTGCACAAGACCATAAGCGGCTGTGCCTGACTCCCACAACAACATACATCTATTGATCTCCTATTGCTAGTCACCAGGACTTCAAAAGCAAACAGTGTTGAACACTCATAATCTAATGTGTCTCTTTGCTATCATAGAGGTGGGCTACTCTGTGATTTCAGAGGAGTGAGTGATTGTTCTCAGAGGACATGATGGAAATATCATAGATGAGGGGGCATTTGAGCTAGGTCTTGAAGGACCATTAGGATTTCATAGGATGGGGAGGGCTATTCCAAGTGAAAGAAACAGATTGAAAAAAATCAATCCTAAAAAAGAGTAGAATATGGAATATGTAATATATATATGAGTCTCTTTGCATTTTCTGAAGATAATGGCAGTTTCTCCCATTCTGTAAGCTTTTCTTCTAATAGGACTTTGGTGCTGTTATAAAAAGACCTCCCATTGAGAAGATGGGGGTCTATGTTCCCTCGCCTTGAGTCTGGGTGTTTTGAGGTTATGGTGGAAGTGACGCTGAGACAGGGTGTAAAAGCTGATAGGGATTCTTCCTGGCTCTATTGGGACACGCCCCTGGAACTCTGAGCCCAGGTAAGCAGTGTGATTTCCCTCAGGCTTCCATGTCATGAAGGAAGCCCAAGCTAGTCCATGTGGAGAGATCTGAGAGGCCCTAAAACTATCAAGAGAGTGAGATGCCTAGTCAACTCACAACAGCTCTTCCAGCTGTCTGCTATTTCAGCTCCAGCCAATATCTGCCTACAAGTGCTGTGCATGAGATACCTGAGTCAGAGGTGCTTAGCTGAGCCTTTCCCGAATTCCTGACCCACAGAATCTGTGAGAGCTAATGCAGTGATAATTATTCCTTTAAACAGCTAAGTTTTGGGGGTGATTTGTTATTCTGCAATTAATTAGAATTTTAAGTAATCTATTAATAAAACAAGAAAAGGCAGTCTAATTGAGGCCAAAAGAATATTTGGATTCCCTTCTACATGCGGTGGGAAACAATCCATCAAGGTTTTTAATCTGAAGAATGACATGATCTGATTTATGGTTTAGAAAGGAAATTCAAGAGATGTTAGGCAAGATAAATTGGAGTAGAGAGTCACGGAAGACAAGAAGAATGCTTACAGGAATTCTCCAAGTTTAATTGTGCATAAAAATCACTTGAGATGCCAGATAAAGTTTTAAATCCCTCGGATCTATCCCAAGAATAAAGGATAGGTAATGGGGAATTGTGCCAAGATGCCTTTGGTAGAGTAAAGAAAAGTACATTTGCAGTGCCCTTGCTGTATGCCCGGCACTTGACACCAGCAGACTGGCCGAGACCTCAGGCTTCGCCACAAGAGGGCTTGCTTTGAGTCCTCACCCCATCATTTCCGAGTTGTGTGGTATTGGGGAAATTGCTCAGCTTCTCTGAACCTGTTTCCCTATCTGTAAAATGTGGGTATATGTGGGTATAATTCTGCCTTCCTCATCACTTTATGTAGGTTTAATCCTTATGTGCAGTAATTTCTCAACAATAACATATTATTGCAAATGTTCTTAAAAGCGTTATTCCCACATATTTCAACATTTTACCTCCTTTAACGAAATCCCTCCCATTCTGGTATCTACCTCTACAACTTTATTAAAATGCCTTTTGAAAAGTTTATAAATGACCAACAATGCGCCAAATTCAAGTAATATTTTCTAATTCCATTTTGTTTGGCATCTCAGCAGACCGACTACACCTCATGTAAAACTTGCCTCCAGACCTCCGTGGCGCCATGTGCTCCTGCTTCCCCACTTCGATGGCTGCTCCCTTCTACCTTCTCGCTGGGTTTTGCTTCAGCGCCACCTCTAGACTTCGGGTTCTTCAGTTTGACTTTGGCCCTTCTCTTCTGGGTATATTATCTTCCTAAATGGTCTCATTAATCCATGGCTTTGGATATTATGTATATTCTGATGACTCCCAATTTTTTTAGCAAAATCTAATTAGTGACTCCAAATTTATCGATCCAAAGGCTGTTTGACCTTTCCTTGAATAGCCTATAGGCATCTTAACTTTAATGTGTCCAAAATGGAATTCTTGACAACCCCACCAGACTTTATGTTCTTCTCATCCTATTAGCATGCAAGACAAATACCCTCCTATTTATTCAGTCTTAAAACCTGGAATTAACCTTTCTTTCTCTTTTACTCATTCTCTATCAAACCATACAATGGTTTTTTTTCAACTTATTTTTTTCATTTTTAACAAGAACATGCTCATTTATTAGTTTCAACTTACAAAATTTTTTATTGCAACAAGCTGAAAACTCTGCAATAAATGTTTCTTGACTTGCATTCACATTAAAGCAGTCCTTAAATATTTATTTATTCTTTTTAA
This sequence comes from Trachops cirrhosus, assembly GCA_028533065.1. NCBI lineage: Eukaryota > Metazoa > Chordata > Mammalia > Chiroptera > Phyllostomidae > Trachops > Trachops cirrhosus. The sequence continues at coordinate 76,370,723 of CM052538.1, read as the reverse complement.
AAAACAGCAACTTTGTCTTTTAGAGAACAGTCAATCTACTATGTAATAGATGATGTCAGAACCTGCTCCATTTTTTAAACTGTATTTTATTGATTATGCTATTACAGTTGTCCCAATTTTTTTCTCCTCTTTATCCCTCTCCACCCTGTACCCCTCCCACCCTCCAGCATTCCCTCCCTCTTAGTTCATGCCCAGGGGTCATATATATAAGTTCTTTGGCTTCTCCATTTCCCAGACTATTCTTAACTGCCCCCTGTCCATTTTATTCCTACTAATTATGCTTCTTATTCCCTGTACCTTTTACCATCATTCTTCCCCCTCCCCTTCTCCATTGATAACCCTGCAGGAGATCTCCATTTCTGTGATTCTGTTCCTGTTCTAGTTGTTTGCTTAGTTTGTTTTTTGCTTTTGCATTATTTTAGGTTCAGTTATTGATAGTTGTGAGTTTGTTGTCATTTTACTGTTTATACTTTTTGATCTTCTTCTAGTTCTTAGATAAGTCCCTTTATTAACATTTCATGTAACAAGGGCTTGGTGATGATGAACTCTTTTAACTTGACCTTATCTGGGAAGCACTTTATTGCCCTTCCATTCTAAATGATAGCTTTGCTGGATAGAGTAATCTTGGGTGTAGGTTCTTGACTTTCTTGACTTTGAATATTTCTTTCCAGCCCCTTTTTGCCTGATTTTGAGAAATCAGCTGATAGTCTTATGGGAACTCTTTGTAGGTAACTCTCTCCTTTCCTTTTGCTGCTTTTAAGGTTCTTTCCTTATCTTTAATCTTGGATAACTTAATGATGATGTGCCTTGGTGTGTTTCTTCTTGAATCCAATTTCTTTGGGACTCTCTGAGTTTCCTGGACTTCTTAGAAGTCTTATTTCCTTCATCAGATTGGGGAAGTTTTCTTTCATTATTTGTTGAAATAAGTTCTCAATTTCTTGCTCTTCCTCTTCTCCTTCTGTCATTCCTATGATGTGGATGTTGGAATGTTTAAAGTCTTCCTGGAGGTTCCTAAGCCTCTCCTCATTTTTTTTGAATTCTTGTTTCTTCGTTCTGTTCTAGTTGGATGTTTATTTCTTCCTTTTGTTCCAAATCATTGATGTGAGTCCCAGTTTCCTTCCCGTCACTGTTGGTTCCCTATATATTTTCCTTTATTTCACTTTGCATAGCCTTCTTTTCTTTCTTCACTTTGTTACTGGACTCATTTCTGTGAGCATCCTGATTACCAGCGTTTTGAACTCTGCATCTGATAGGTTGTCTATCTCCTTGTTGCTTAGTTCTTTTTCTGGAGTTTTTTGTTTGTTTGCTTTGTTAAAGATGATAATAATCAGATTTATTGAATTCTTATCATGTGCCAAGTTCCTATCATTTTTTAAAATTTTAACATATTTTATTGATTATGCTATTACAGTTGTCCCTTTTTTTCCTCCCCTTTATTCCCCTGCACCCCTCTGCCACCATCATTCCCCCTCCTTAGTGCATGTCCATGGGTCATACATATAAGTTCTTTGACTTTCTCTATTTCCTATATTATTCTTAACCTCCTCCTATTTGGTACCTACCATTTATACTTCTTATTCCCTGTTCCTTTTCCCCCATCTTCCTCTCCCCCTCCTCACTCATTACCCTCCATGTGATCTCTGTTTCTGTGAATCTGTTACTGTTCTAGTTGTTTGCTTAGTTTGTCTTGTTTTTGTTTTTAGGTTCAGTTGTTGATAGTTGTGAGTTTGTTGTCATTTTACTGTTCATATTTTTTATCTTCTTCTGTTTTTTAGATAAGTCCCTTTAACATTTCATATAATAAGAAGTTGGTAATGATGAACTTTTTTAACTTGATCTTATCTGGGAAGCACTTTATTTGCCCTTCCATTCTAAATGATAGCTTTGGTGGACAGAGCGATCTTGGATGTAGGTCCTTTACCATCTACAACCTCGATTACTTCTTTCCAGCCCCTTCTTGCCTGTAAGGTTTCTTTTGAGAAATCAGCTGACAGTCTTATGGGAACTCCTTTGTAGATAACTGTATTATTTTCTCTTGCGGCTTTTAAGATTCTCTCCTTATCTTTAATCTTGGTTAATATAATTTTGATGTGCCTTGGTGTGTGCTTCCTTGTGTCCAACTTTTTGGGGATTCTCTGAGCTTCCTGGACTTCCTGAAACTCTATTTCCTTTGCCAGATTAGGAAAGTTCTCCTTCATTATATTCTCAAATAAGTGTTCAGTTTCTTGCTCTTCCTCCTCTCCTTCTGGCATCCCTATGATTTGGATGTTGGAATATTTACAGTTGTCCAGGAGATTCCTAAGCTTCTCCTCATTTTTTGGAATTCTTGTTTCTTCATTCTGTTCTGGTCAAATGTTTATTTCTTCCTTCTGCTCCAGACTATTGATTTCAGTCCCAGTGTTGTTCCCTTCACTGTTGGTTCTCTTTACTTCACTTTTCATAGTCTTCCCTTTTTCTTCTATTTTGCAACCATACTCAACCATTTCTGTGAGCATCCTGATTAGCAGTGTTTTGAACTCTGCCTTTGCTAGGTTGGCTATCCATGCTAGGTGACTTTGCTAGGTGACTATTCATCACCTAGTCATATTTTTTTCTGGATTTTTGATCTGTTCTTTCATTTGGGATATATTTCTTTGTCTAGGCACATACCTGTTACGTCACAAGGGGTGGAGCCTTAGGTATTTACCAGGGTGGGGCAACCCACACTGCTGCGTTGTGGTGCTATCTGTGGTGGAGGGGTTAGAGAAGGAACAATGCTGCTTGCTCAGTTCATACCCCACTTTCCGATACTTCCCTCACTTTCCACAAGTGGATTGTGCCCTTCCAGGTGCTGATTCCTGGATGGGTGAGATTGTGTATATTCTAGGACCCCATTAGTCTCTCCCATGGACAATCCGGTGATACTGGGAGTTTCTCCCATCTTTGCAACCCCCACAGATTTTTACAGCCACAGGTTTTTAGTCTTTAGTTTCCCATGCTGAAATCCTGGGTTTCCTGGTCTCATTCCCTAATTGTTCCTCCTAGCTTATCCACATGAAAATGTGGGACTGCAAGGTCTGCCAGCCCCTGCCTCACTTGCACTGTCTGCAGCATTGCCACCTGTCTTTTCTGCCTGGCTGCTCATCTCCACCCCTTCTACCAGTCTGGATGAATGTTTGTTTAACTCCTTGGTTATTGGAGTTCCATACAGTTTGATTTTCTGGCAGTTCTGGGTGTTTTTTGTGTTTAAATTGGTTGTTATCTTTCTTTTGGTTGTGTGAGGAAGTGAAGTGCTTCTACCTATGCCTTCATTTCAGCCAGAACTTTTCTGTTTCAACTTTTTAATTAGAATTTATCAAACTTTCTCCATCCATACCACCACTACCCTAGTCTAAGCACTTCTTGTCTAGATTCCTTTTAGCTCCTAACTTATAATGAGTTCTTTTCTTTCCCCAATTCAATTTATTCGTGACTGATTAGGAGTTGTAATTTTTTGTTTGAAATTAGGGTTTTTATAACCCAATAGTACCCTGGGTATTAGAATCCTGAAATCATATAATGCTAGACTTGAACAAGATTTATATATTATTTAATCTACATCCTCCATTAATAAGGATAGTCGAGGTTATTCTGAAGCAATAAAAGAAGTCCCAAATCTTGCAGGCTTAAAGCAGCAAAGAATTCTTTCTTCTCAAACTGTGCAACCACTATGGGGTGGCTGGAGACTCTAATCTGAGTCATGCACTTTCTGTGACTCATCCCGATGAAGGAACCACTGTGGACTTGTGCCAGATACCATGGATGAGGGAAAGAAAGCCATAGCTAAGCACACACAGATCCTTAACAGTTTCCCAGAAGTGACATATATCATGTTTAATCAGTCTCTTTGGCCAAAGCAAGGTACATGACCACACCTAAACTGAAGCAGTGCAGGGCATTGCAGTGTTCCCATGTGCCTAACTGGAGAACTGAAAATATTCACTGACTACTAATGACTAATCCACTCTTACATTTTACATTTTTACATTTACTCTTTATATTTACTCTTTACATTTTAAAGGAAGACATTGGGAACTAGAGATTATGTCACACGTCATGAAGCTTATTTATATCCCAGCCAAAACTAAAACTGGGTCTTGGATTCACTGTCCAGTGCTTTTTAAAAATAATGAACCAGGAACTTCTTGTCCTCTGTTCACAGTAGAATTAATTTAAGTGTCTTAATGTTAATATTTTATTTACTTAGGTAATATAAAATCCTTGTATTGAAAGGTCTTTGTACCTCGGCAATAAAATATAAAACAGACAAATTAGAGGTCTTGTTCTTTCTGTCTCACTCATTTTCTAGCAAGATGCCTCGGTAACAAAACACAAAATCAATCTCTCTCTCTCTCTCTCTCTCTCTCTCTCTTTCTATACACACACACACACACACACACACACACATGAAACTGTTTAGTAAATTCTTTAGAACTGTATTGACAAAAATGGTTTTAGGAAGAGAGGTTTATTTTACCCTGATATCGAGAAGTCTATAGGTGGGTGGCTGCTGGTATTGGTTCAGTAGGTCAGTGGTATCAGAGCCCATGCTTCTCTGTGTCTTTTCTTATGGACCCAGAATGGCTGTAACTGTTCTATGTATTATACTTATGATTAAGTCTGGACAAAGGGGGATGGGTGAAGCCAGCTGTTACTACACCTTTTATTAGAGAAGCAAAGCTTTCGCAGAATCAATACCCCACTCCCCATTATCACAGACTACCATAGGGCCCCATTTGCTAGGACTGGGATTACATGGATACCCTAGCAACACGAGAGACTGGAAAAATTGAAAATAAAGTTAGCATTATGATTGGGCAAGCTAAGGCTACCTTGAACAAAATAAGGTTCTGTTGGTAAGGCATAGCATGAGGGAAGAGGTGATAGAAAACAACTAGCAGTGACCACCCCATTTATTGACTGACTAAAAGATAGCTTAAAGGAATTTATCTATTATTGTTAAAGTTGATCTAGAAATTATTGTGAATAAATAAGATATAGATTCACTACTGAATTCCTTGTGGCTATTCTATGTATCTTCTTAAATAATGAAATTCAAAATATGATAAAGCTACTACAGTCAGTTCTACTATAATGCTTATTTCAAAAACACAAATTTATTCCAACAAAGCCAAACTGTTTGAGCATAGCACAGTTTCGCATTTCCTTACCTGTGATTTTGTCCACTAGAAACACTCAGTAAATGAAGAAAAGCGCTGAGCCACAGAGGAGTACACCAACCCCTCCAGGTTTCCAGCAGCTTCAGTTTACTGCCAGTGGTCCCAGCCACACTTGTCCACTTCCACACTGTACACTTCCATCATCTGATTTCAAATATCTCTTCTGCCACTTCACTCAGAAGCTATGACCCTATGACTTCTATAAGATACCTTCAGTTATTTTTTAAATTTTAACTTTTTAATTTTATTTTTTGAACTTTAGCACTTTTTCAAAGTAAAGTTTCATATTTATTGTAATATTTATGTATTTCTTAACCGTTTACCACACATAAAGCTGTGCTATCATTTTGTTTTTGCTTTCTATCTGTTTTTATATATGTATATATTTTTAATCCTTACCCAGGAATATGTTTATTGATTTTTAGAGAGATGGAGAGAGGAAGGGACAGAGGGAGAACAGTGATCAGTTGCCTCCCATACACGCCTGGACCCACAATCTAAGCCTGCGCCCTGACTGGGACTCACAGCCACCGTTCTGGTGTGCAGTGTGATGCTGCTGCAACAAGGTGAGCCCCCCGGCCAGGGCTCTCTCGGTACTTTACTGGTCACCCATGAAGTTTTTGAGTGCTGTGTCTCTAATCCCATATTTTTTATAAGTCCTGTAGTTTTAATTGTAGAATTTTGTAGTAGTATTATGTCTAATAGTATATGTCTGTTAGTAACCAGTGAGTACACTCATATTATATACACGTATGTATATATAATGCTAAAATACAATTCAGACATTTTAAACATGAATCAGAAAAGCTAATTTTTCATCTTAGTGGTGAATGTCCCTTTAAAAGCATTTATTAAACATACTTGGAAGGGCTTGTTTTAAAAAGACTGTCAGTTGTATTCAGTAAAAGCTGTTCAATGTGCCAAGCTATATATAGATGTTTTTATAGTGGGTGAAAATTTGTCATTTATCTTTTAAGATAATTATGTGAATTGTTTGCAGCCCACACATCCTGAGTTGGAAAAATGGTTTTCACCTCTTTTTTTTCCTCATGTGTAAGCCTTGTCTAACAAGAGTTAACCGTGATTCAGAATGGGTAGCACAAAGCTGGCTTTTGGTTGTCTCTTTACAAGAAAAAAGAACCTGTTTTCCTCCTCAGGGTCTTTCTTTTATTTAACGAGGACATACAAACCCCTCAGCACATCCCCAGAGCTTCTTAGAGCCTCCCCTTGAGAAATCTCAGTGAGCACAAGGAAAAACAACTCTAAAAAAAATTACTGAAAGGCCCATCACTATTTATTTGTCTTTCTCTCTCCCAGTCCTTGCCCTTTGTCCTTTCAACTTTCTACATGTCTCTTCTCGGTTTCAAATATTTTTCCTCTTTTTTACCAAGGTGAGCTGCCTTTTTTGTCACTCCTTTTGCAAAAGGGATGGAGAAAAGCTGGTACAGAAATCACATCCTGACAAGTTGCTTGTTTTCCTATGGACCAGGACTCAGAAGGACAGGGTTGGGGCCATAATGGATTTATTTCAGGCAGGGGCAACACTGGGAGAGGAGAAATCAAAAAGACACTAGGCAGCCTCTTGGACATTCTCTTTTCTTTCCGTGCCCGCAGACTGACCTCCCTCAAATTCATATCCTTGTTTCCTCAGGAATACGGAAAGGGGGTTTGGCAAGTATATTTTTTAGTAAATAGCATTTGGGTGTTCATGACTCAGTGTGCACAGCGATCCTTGAAAATGATTCTGTATCCACTCTTGTGATATAAATGCAAATTCTCTTAGCCTCACACTAACTCTATGGTCACATATGAGTGGCTAAAGGTCACACACAAGCCCACATCTGCCTCCAGGCAACAGACCTCAACACAGTGCCCTGAGAGCACCTGTGCACCCCCATTAGCACACATGAAACCCATCAGCCACAGCTTACACTCTGGTGTACTTCCCTTCCTCCTGGCCTCACCTTCTTCTCTTTCCTCTTCCCCCAACCCCCAGCTCTCGCCCCACACAATGGGATTTTTGTTTGCCTCAGTAGCATGTGACAGCGCAGTCCCTGCTTTGCCTAGCTCTGTGCTGCAGGTCTCTCAGGTAACAGGTGGCAACTTCCCCTGTTGGATTCTAGGTATAAAAAACGAATGACCTCATTGGGGTGGGGCTCTGGGACTCCGTACAGGTGGCAGTCACGGCCAGGTAATCCTGAAGTGAAACTGTGTAGTTAGACGGGGGCAGTTAAACTTGACACTCTGGTGGCTTTAACCCTCACCCTGAGGCACTTTAGCAACAACCAGTCATACCTTGCAAAGCCTCTGAAGCTTATCTTTGCCTCAGATGGAGCCCGAAGAAGCTACTGGGAAAGAAAACCTGGGCACCAAGAAGAAGAACATGACCTTCTTGAGGCCCCGGCTCTATATGCTGGAGAGAAGGAAGACAGACACTGTGGTTGAGAGCAGTGCTTCTGGGGACCACTCTGGCACCCTGAGGAGGAGCCAGTCTGACAGGACCGAATACAGCCAGAAACTACAAGGTAACCCACGAGAAATCAACCGTCCCAGGTTACTGCTTCCCAGCTTTTTTTCTCCTGCTCTTCCATTTGCAAAGAAAACACTGAAGGCAGAGGAGGAAATCGAATGTTACCTCCTCTCTAAGAGGAAAATAAGAAAAAATAAAAATGAAAGTAAACGTAATTCACAAGTTACTGGAACAAGTTATTATTATGTGCTTCAATATTTAAAGAGCCACTTCTGAGTTATTCTTAATATTATGTATTTTTTCCTAATGAGAGTAATATTTTTTCTGCTATCTTCCCTCTTCCTTCCCCCCTCCTCCACCCAATTTTAGAAATGGGAAGCACTAGAAAGCAAATGATTTTGAATCTACAAAAGAGAATTTATCTCCATAGAGAGGTGTTAGATGTCACACCGTGAGATCTATCTAGGTAATTGCACAGAACTGTGATTAAATGGGGGCATGAAACTATAATCATGTCTGTGAAAAATAAAAACTGTTGTCAGCAGGATGGCATAACAGGATTTGTTGAAAATCACTTAGGTGTTCATTCCTTTAGAGTGAATCCAATAACATCCAAATACAGTAATAGATGTTTAGCATGCTTAGATTGAATCACTTTTGAAGAAATAACTTCAGTTATTTTGTCATGGGTATGAGATCATTTGACACAGTTATTATAACACATTCTCTGTTTCAGGCCTTGAATTTCTCTAACTCTCCCCATCTATTCTCTCTCTTTTTTCTCCCTTTCTCCTAAAGGTCACTTGCTCTAGAAAACTTTATTTTGAGATTGAAATTTTGCAATGTTGTAAATATCCACTGAAGTCCCTGTTATGTGATCCCCAAACCTGTCTCTGCCTCCTTGACCACATTCATGTTTGAGTTTTCACAATCCCACCAAAAGCATCGCTCTGGATTGAAAACCTACAATGAGGCTGGAAGGGACAATGAGGCTGGAAGAGGACTGATGGGACAAGCTTGTACTTAGCTGGTCTCTTTCATCAAAAATATGTGTGAACTTAGTCATGCAAAGTAAATAAGTGAGTGCATTTTTAATGAAATCTTTAAAGGTTCTTCCTCTCAGTTAATACTTTTAAAAAATCCTGAAAGCTCAGAATTAAAATGCAGAGTTAAGTCTTATTCTTAAAGGATACTTTTAAAAATGGGGAGGGGCATCATTTGATCTTTGAAATTGTTCTCAAGGTAATGGACATATTGGGAAGAATGCAAATTTTGAAGTCATCCGCATTGGTTTCTAATCCTGTCTCTTCTAAGCTTCAGTTTCTCCATCTGTAAAAATGGGTACTACTGCCACGTAGTATTGTTAAGAGAGTGAACTTAGATAATCACATGAAACACCTAGTATATTGGCTGACACAAGGTATGCGCTCAATAAACAGTAATTATTTTTAGTTTTAGGAACAATGAGTGCTATAATGGTAGAACAAGATTTGTCCTCTATTAATTTAAATTTCTTCTACTAATCCATTTCAACTATTTTCTGTCCTTTGATGAAGTGACCACATACGGCAATTTAGGAAAAGTCCATTGCTTTATCCCTATGAACAGGTTTCTTCTGTCTGGGCCTCACTGATCCAGCATCTTTTTGGTTCAGATATTCCATTCACAAAATAAAAAAATAGGAAATACTTTTTTTCTATTCACTTCCTAAACCTAACTAAAAAAGTAAGTCTGGGCCATAAAATACCCCTGGCAGTTTTAAGTTACTCTGCAGGAAACCTCAGGCTTCTTGTACACTCCTTTGGATTTGTGATTGTCCTGTGCTCTGATGGATCCTGTCTTTGAAGGTGAAAGAAAAGACGCAGGAGTGAAGCCATGTTCCTAGAACTGCCCATGCTGGAGGGAAACCATCAGGGATTGTACAGGGGCACATTAGAGCTGTAGAAAGAGACTGGCCTCCTGATACATGACATTTTTTAGATGTAACTCTTAATATAATCCAAGTGTGATATCTGATGAGTAATAGAGCATTTAATATGATTCTTCCCTAACTGCTTTGGCAACAAGAGAAGGCATTTCCTCATTAATGTTCAAAGCAATCAGTTCTGTGGGTTTACACTTTGGTCCTACTATATCCACTATCAGGCAGATGAGTTCTGAACACCTTAAGAAGCTCTTTATTGTTGCAATGTCAAGAGTTTTTCCTTTGCCTACCATAGAACTGGTAGTTCCCTGGGAGGTGCTGAATAAAGACTGGGCTGGTTATAGCCCTCAGAGGGATTGCTGGAAGCCATTGTGTGGTCACAGCACTCTTTCTAACACTGTACGGCAGCCTCAAATTATTTAGTCTGTTGTCAGTGCTATGTTACTATCTGAGCATTACAATTGGTTGCTTTAAGTCACTATGGAAGCAAGTTATTTGGGTTCTGGGAAATATAAAATCTTTCTCAGGTGCCGCTGGGCTCGCCTCTTAATTCTTACTATCCACCTGTTCAATTCAATTTCTGATAGACATCATTTTGGTATTGTGAATCTGAAATTCTATTTTTAAAAAAATGGTACACAGAGTGAAACCTATTAGATTAAATAATAGAACATGGTTGTAATAAGAATATCATAAAATCTTCATAGGAAATTGTAATCACATACACAACATATGTGAATGATATGTGTAACCACATAGTCATTCCTACTAAGCTTCAAGTTGTACGATGATAGCCTGACATTGGTAAAATTAGAAAAGTCAGCATTCATGCTGCCTGTCACTACCAGAACCAATAAGTAGAGACAAGGATTGACTCATTAGGGGCACTTTATTCAGATAGCCAACATTTTGAGAAGACAGTGGGTTATGTACCCCAAAAGACCATCTTATGTCTCATCTCAAGCTGAACTTTTTTATAAGGAGAAGAAGAGCATAGGTAGGGGATTAGAATTTAGGAAAAAAGTATGTAAGGGGTTTGGAATTTGGGAAAAATGGTTAGTCAGATAAAAGCTGCAGTCCTGTGATTTTCCTAGCATCCCTTTATCTGTTGACTGATGATTCTGCATCTGTGTCCTGGTCAGCAGATGTTCCCTCCCTGGAGCACAGTGGCTCAGATACCATCTTGACCGCTTGTGGGTCTCCTGGAGTCTGGGTAGGTCCGTTTATACATTCCAGTTCCTGGAACAGTAGCTTTCTTACATGCATGAATTGCTAAGCTGGTTAACTATACAACTAAGCTAAAAAAACTATTCAACTCTTGAGTTCCCTCATCATGAGTAGCTTCTTTATTTTTCCAACAGATTCATTTAGTTAATTTATTGAAAATGTTATATGGTAAGCAAAACCAAAATATATGCCAGGAATTACTACTACAAAATCATTATGAAAAAAAAGTTTGACCTTTACTCTACTCTAGGGACATAAAGTCTCACTGAGAAAGAAAAGACGGGTAAACAAATGTAATGAAGTGACAGGATAGCAGTGGAGGGGAGATCAGTAAGTCCACAAAAGGAAAGAAGAGTTTATTCAGGTTTGAGTGGAAAAAGTGGTGAGAAAAGATTCACAGGTGACAAGGTGAGGAGAAGGAAGAAGGGGCAGAATGGGGAAAGAAGCGTGTTTTAACTTCTTTGTTGTACTTATCTTTGTCTGAAATTATGTTGCTTGTTTCCTTGTTTTTGCCTATTACTAACTTTCATTTCTTCTCCCATCTCTCATCTCCCCATTCCATAAAAGGTACCCTATCCATCTTGCTAACTATTCCATCTCTGCATTTAGAATCATCCGCAGCACACAGTGAGCACTTGGTAGCTTCCAAATAGAATGAATGATTGGAATGACCTGGTTTAGGCCAGAAATCAGTATGAGGAAAGGCATCAAACCCTGAATGAAGAATCCCTGTGTTTTTATATGTGAGGATAGAGATGTCCATTAATAAAGATGATTCTTCAGTAAAAAGAAACATAGCAGAGATTAAAATGTACAGAATCACCTACATAATAAATAATTCTTAGAGGAAGCCTGCCTAATTCCTGACCTCCCTTTTAGAGTACACCAGACCATAACTCTCCATTCTTATCCTTCCATTCAGAATGTGAGTACATTAATTAGTTTCTAGCTAGCTCAACTACTAATTGCCATTTTAATGGGAACCAAAGGAAGTGATCGAAGTGGGGAAATTTAGTGGCTGACTTGTTTAACTGCTTTTTTGAGGAAATGATTACATGTGTGAATTCCACATTTGAAATTTGCCTGATTTAAACAGTTATGCACAAGTGTGTCTGTGTGTATGCAGATGATCTGCTCTATGTATGTAGATATAGATGTAGTTGTATGTGTACTTCAGACATATTTCTGTAAAAATTAATACTTTTTATAAAAAGTTTATTGATTAATAATCACCAGCCCTTTCTAAAACCCTACATAATTGATATTACTGACATTATGGATGCTATGAGGCAAATGTTTATGTCCGCCCTTCCGCCCCAGTTCATATATCCTGAGTGTGATGGTATCAGGAAGTGGAGTCTTTGGGAGGTAATCAGGTCATGAGGGTGGAGCCCTCGTGAATGGCATTAGTGCCCTGGTAAGGAGACACATGAGAGAACTTGCTTCCTTTCCCTCTGCCACGTGAGGTGCCCTTACCAGACACTAGATCTGCTGGCACCTTGACCTTGGGGACACTTCCAAACCTCCAGAACTGTGAGAAATAAGTGTGTTGTTTAAGCCACCCAGACAGTGGCCACACTAAACCTCTGGTTAATTTTTTTGTCCAATGCATATTTTTGCTTATTAAGTATCAGGTGAAAGACTGAGAGTGAATGGGTAAAATATCATCATCGTTGCTGGTAATACAAGTCAAAAATCACATCTCCAATTCATAATAGGTCTGTGGTGCTTCATTTTCTTTGCAAAGGTTATCATATCATTCTCATTAAGAAATGATTGAATGGTTGTTTTATGAAAACCTAAAGTTTTCTTACCATGGTCATCATAAGGAACCACAGGACCACATGAACTTCACACACAATAATGTATTTTGCAGTGTAATATTAAGTGACTCAAATAAAAAGTTAGACATGTAAGATTATGGGACGACTTCAGTAAATTACAGTGATTTTTAAGAAAACATACTGATCAGTAAGTGAGTGGGAGGGGCTAACACTGGAAGAGTTGGTGAGTTTTGTTCAGGCCCAGTGAAGGGTGGAACGAAATGGTTGTCCAGCTGTCTGTGCATGTTTCCATCCCGGTGCCACAAGCCCTCTTTGTTCCTGTCTGTTCTTTCAGTGTAAAGTCAGTCTGTCTCCTTTCTGTGCCTCCTGGCACCCTTCAGCGGAATGGGAGGGGCTTGGGTCGGTAATGTGACACCAATACAGATGAGGTGTATTGCATAGTTTGAAGGGCAAATCTCTATAAACAGCAAGGCAATTTTAAAACTAAGTATTTTTGTCTTGTTGCATGCATAAAAACCAAAAAAAAGCATGATATTATACTTTCCTTCTTTTTCAGTAAAGGTATTTGCAGTTTTTAAAAAAGCACATGAATCAAATAAAGTGTGAGTCCCAGAAATTGAGTTATTTTACTATGATCGCATTGTGATAGGAAATTTTTTTCCTATAAATATGATTAGAAATATACCTTAAAATAGTGACATCATTGGAAAAAAGATGGGTGGGAGAAAAGCACTCAGGGTACATTCATCTTTGTTTCTCTTGAAACAAGAAAGGGAAAAAAGCTTCTTTTTACAGGACTACTTTTTCTTTCTTTTTAAAAAATCCTCACCTGAGGACAATTTCAGAGAGTGAGGAAGGAAGGGGGAGAGAGAAAGAGGGGGAGGAACATTGATGTGAGAGAGAAACAGCCATTGGTTGCCTTTCTCACGTGCCCCGGCTGGGGGCCGAACCCGCAACCGACACATGTGTCTGCCTGGGAAACAAACGCACAAACTTTCAGTCTATGGGATGATGCTCCAACCAATTGAGCTACACTGGACAAGGGCAGAATTACTTTTATTCGATGCCATACAAATAACTTCAGTATTTTTGTGGGTATTGATTTCCTTGTGAAGGTGGAAGTTATCGCAGGAATTGCTAGGCTTATAAGCAAAATATCCATTAGAATCAGACAAAATTTGGCTTGAGGTTGTGCTTTAGAGTGTCCCTCTGCAGCTCTCTCTCCACTGGGTAGGTTGGGAGTCCTTGGAGCCAAGGTTACCGACAACCGGGGACCCACACCCTCATTCCTAGACTAAGTTCAGGGTATCTAGTATCATGGAATTTTTGGTCCAGCAGGCTCCAAGGCCTCTAAGACCTCTTCCCAGTCCCATTTTTCCCAAGCAGACAGCAATTGCTTTTTGGAGGTGTGTCTGGATATTGGTCATGCTGGGTTGACACCCAGCCTACCAGGCCCCCATGGGTGGGAAAGAGTCAGGATACAGGCCTGAGGCCTGGGCAGGGGTGCATGGGCCCCAGGGCCTCCTGCCAGATTTTGAGGAACTTGTGAAATCTAAATTTGAACTTGGTTTTCCAGATTGTTTGAAGGTATGTATATGAAGATAGAAGGGAATGACATTTTATTTGACACCTTGCCAGCTTTATTTACAACTTTCATTTATGTAGTCACAGTATGCTGGCCTCCATTTGTACACTCAAGGGAGGCTGCCTGTGGATGGTTTTGGCTGTAAGCTGTGTTCAGGGTATAGCCCTTCTACACTAGGTTGTGGAAAGTGAGCGGGAAGGAAAGGAAAGGGAGAGACTGAGTGACTGTCACCTACTAGGTACTGTGCTGGCCCTGGGGCTTTGACATATTGTTATTTAATCCCAACACCTTATCAGTTCTGGTTTTACAGTTGAAAAAATATGTGAGAAGTGGAGAAAAGACTTTCTTGTACCTTCCTAGGATTGATAGCTGGGTCTATCAAATGAACTGACAACAGGCAGCTTAACAGGAGAAAAGGTACACAAGTGTATTAATTTTTATTATTACATGCCTGGGGGCATCAGAGGACAACAAAGTGAATACCTCAGAATGCTGAGATGTGAGAGTTTAGATACCATCTTAACAACGGAAGACGGTGAGGAATGTAGGCCGCTTAGGGGTAAGTACGGAATTTTGGGAAAGACAAGTGGGGCTTTAGCAGAACCGATGGGAATTGTGGTTTGTGACAAAGTTGGTCTGGTTGTGGTGTTGACTTCCAGTGTCCTCTCTTGTGAGCAACAGTCTCTCCTTCCTGGCTGCTGAAAACATAGGGAAGGGGACCCAGGACAATCACGTTCCTCTCACAAGATCTGTCTCTACACAGAAAGAGGAGGGCAGTGAAAGCCTCTCCCTGCATCTGCTCTTTTTCAAGTGTTCTCAGCTCAAAATAATCAGCACACCAAAGTGGCAGATTTTGGGGTGGCATGTCCTGAACCCCTCAGGTGGTAGAACTTGGATTTGAACTCAGTTGCTGTAAACATTTGTAAGATAAAATGCATCTAATTCATTAACATAGTAGATGTTTTATCCGTGTGGTTTATAAGAAGTAAGAAGTAGAAGGAATGTAATGGTTGCAGCATGTTTTATAACGTGATGGCATTACTCTACCATTATAATAAAGCTTGGCCTGACTAATTTTTTACTTTGGAATACATGTTTTTTAAATTAATGTAACATTTGCCTGCCAGAGCATTGCTGTTTAACAATTTTGTGTGTGTGTGTGTTTCATTGTCAGAAAATAAAATTATGAAGTTAGCCCTGGCTGGTGTAGCTCAGTGGATTGAGCGCGGGCCTGCAAACCAAAGGGTTGCTGGTTCGATTCCCAGTCAGGGCACATGCCCGGGTTGTGGGCCTGGTCCCCAGTAGGGGATGTGAGAGACACAACCACACATTGATGTTTCTCTCCCTCTCTCCTTTCCTTCCCCTCTCTATAAAAAAATAAAAATAAATAAAATTTAAAAAATTATGAAGTTAAGTAAACCTGCTTCTATAGTAATGGTTTAATGACGTCTATTTCCTACTTTGTTTGAATATCTTGATACTATTTTTTTAAATTTCGTGTCTGTAAAACTTAATATATATCCCCAAACTGGAAAGCCCCATTCTACAGCAGTGGGTGTGGGGTGGAGAGAGGCAGTGGAGGTGGTGTGAGCATCTGCAGGTGACAAGGATGGGATCATATGCTGGGAACAAGCAGCTCTTTACCTGGGCAGGGGATACTTCAATGGAATTCTTTGAAGTCAGCCTAAATTGTGAGTCTTAAATGCAGCAGAAAAAAACAGTGTTATGATTAAAAGCCTTTGTCCCAGGTTGTTTTGAACAATTTCTTTCTTGATTAATGAATGGCAGAATAAATGAATACTCTAAAATACCTGCACTGAGGCTTTTGATGGAGAAGGGAATCTTGACTGTCTGACATCCAGCTCTTACTTCAAGAAGAACACTTCAAGGTCATGTCATCCTGCTACCGCTCTAAGTACACTGAGTTAGTGCAGCCCTCACAGGAATTGTCTCTCTTGAATGCTTCTTAATGTTAGGTCTCCAGTGTCACTACCAAAAGCTGTCAGAGATTTCTGCTTCTGTCTTTGCTGTGAAATAGTTGAAGACATTGTTTACCTCTCTTAATGCCACATAGTTTTTTCAAGGAAAAACTTTGGTTTTGAAACCAGAAAAGTTGGTGTTCATGCTGCCTGTCACTACCAGAACCAAGTAGTAAAGATAAGGATTGAGTCTTTATGGGCACTTTATTCAGATGGTTGGCGATCTGAGAAGACAGTGGGTTATGAACCCTCAAAAGCCATCTGGACAGCTCCTTTCCAGCTGATGTTTTTATGAGGAGAAGAAAGGGTAGGGAAAAGGATTTGGAAAAAGGTTAGTTAGATAAGAATTGCAGCCCAGCAGATATTTTTCTGGTACTTCTTTATCTGTTGATCAACAATTCTTTATCCGAGTCACAGATGTTCTCTCCCTGGAACACCATGTCTCTGACACCATCTCCATCACTTGCAGACCCCCTGGGGCACAAAGGTTGAGTTGCTTGTCACCTTCTGGAATCACATTGTCATGTATTCTAGTTCCTGGAACAACAGCCTTCCCTAGGCATTGATAACTTAAGCCTATCAGCTAAGGCTAAAATCTTTAACTCTAGAGTTCCCCTGTCATTTTCTCCTAAGAATGAGAACACATACCCCTTCCACATAAAAACAAGCAATTTACTGTATTTAGTTGTCTATTGCTTAGAGTCGAGTTTGTACCTAATGCCTAGACTTTATAATAGCTGTTTTCCCTGCCTTAAAGTTTCTTGCCCCAGATCTCAGAGAGTATGGATTCTCATCTTTGAGGTTTCTGCTCACTCACCTGGTTGGTGAGGGCTTCCCTAACTATCCCACCTAGAGTGGTTGGGTAGGAAATCTTTCCCTTTGTCCTTTGAGGTTTTGTGTCTGGGACCTGTGAGTTGAACTGACAGAAGAAAGATTAACATGGAAAAAAGCATATACATGTTATTTTATGTAATATTTTTACATGGCATAGAGGACTTGAAAGAAAGAAGTAAAAATCCTAAAGAAACAATTATATTTTTAAAGTTTATTTTATTGGTTATTCCATTACAATTGTCCCATTTTTTTCTCCATTTTATTCCCCTCCACCCTGTACACCCTTTCCCACGCACATTCCCTCCACCTTAGTTCATGTCCATGGGTCATACATATGAGTCCTTTGGCTTCTCCATTTCTTATACTATTCTTAATCTCCCCCCGTCTATTTTGTGCCTACCATTTATGTTTCTTATTCCTTGTGCCTTTACCCCCATTCACTCCCTCCCCCTCCTGACTGATAACCCTCCATGTGATCTCTGTTTCTGTGATTCTGTTCCTGTTCTAGTTGTTTGCTTAGCTTGTTTTTGTTTTTAGGTTCAGTTGTTGATAGTTGTGAGTTTGTTATAATTTTAGTGTTTATACTTTTTGATCTTTTTTTATTTCTTATATAATTCCCTTTAGCATTTCATATATAATAAAGGCTTGGTGATGATGAACTCCTTTAACTTGACCTTATTTGAGAAGCACTTTATCTGCCCTTCCATTCTAAATGAAAGCTTTGCTGGATAGAGCAATCTTGGATGTAGGTCCTTGCCTTCCATGACTTGGAATACTTCTTTCCAGCCCCTTCTTGCTTGCAAGATTTCTTTTGAGAAATCAGCTGACAGTCTTATGGGCACTCCTTTGCAGATAACTATCTCCTTTTGTCTTGCTGCTTTTAAGATTCTCCCCTTCTCTTTACTCTTGGGTAATGTAATTATGATGTACCTTTGTGTGTTCCTCCTTGGGTCCATCTTCTTTGGGACTCTCTGAGCTTCCTGGACTTCCTGGAAGTCTATTTCCTTTGCCAGATTGGGGAACTTCTCCTTCATTATTTGTTCAAATAAGTGTTTTACTTCTTGCTCTTCCTCTTCTCCTTCTGGCATCCCTATGATTTGGATGTTGGAATATTTACAGTTGTCCAGGAGATTCCTAAGCTTCTCCTCATTTTTTGGAATTCTTGTTTCTTCATTCTGTTCTGGTTGAATGTTTATTTCTTCCTTCTGCTTCAAATTGTGATTTGAGTCCCAGTTTCCTTCCCATCACTGTTGGTGCCCTATATATTTTTCTTCATTTCACTTTGCATAGCCTCCACTTTTTCCTCTATTTTGTGACCATACTCAACCATTTCTGCGAGCATCCTGATTACTAGTGTTTTGAAATCTGCATTTGATAGGTTGGTTATCTCTTCATCTCTTAGTTCTATTTTTGGAGTTTTGATAAACTGGGGAGCAAGACAGACCTTGAAACCCAGGGTTCTAGCAGAGGAAAAGAAAGCTTTAAAACCTCCTGCTATAAAGACCTGTGGGGGTTGCAGCAGTGGGAGAAACTCCCAGACTCACAAGAGAGTTCATTGGAGCAGCCCACAGGATCCTAGAACATACACAAATCCACCAGCTGGGGAATCAGCATCAGAAGGGCCCAATTTGCTTGTGCATTTTGGGGAAAGTGACTGAAAGCCAGCCCAGAGCCAAGTAAGCAGCATTGTTCCCTCTCTGACCCTCTCCCACATACAGCACCACAACACAGTAAAGTAGGTTGCCCTGCCGTGGTGGACACCTAAGACTTCGCCCCTTACAGCGCAGCAGGTTTGAGGAGACAAAGAAATATTGCCCAAATAAAGAAACAATTAGACCCAGGGGCTTTTGTACCATTTTAACACAGAGTGAGTGATAAATTGTGGAGCTGTGACAAGACAAAAAGTTGTTAAATTGCAGAAAAGTGAATAAGAAATTTTGGGGGGGAACTCCTAGAAGATAAGGGCTATCTTAGTGAGGTTTGCTTGTACAGAGTCATCTTGATGTCAACTCCCCATGTCCAGCGATACAAATGTTCTCCTCTTCCTGATACAGGTGTAGCATCTTTCTCGCAGGAAATTTTTGTCTTGTTTTTGGATAGAAAGGACAAGGGCAGAGAACCCTTCCTGAATCTGCTGTTTCTCAGTCTCTCTCAAAATAGTCAATACGCCAAGGTATTATATTTTGGGATGTTATGTTCTGATCCCTTTCAGGGGTCTTATTCCACTTATTCTCTGAAATTGTGCTATTTTATTCTATTTTTTTCCTCTCTTGTCTATTTGAATGTAATTCTCCTAGGGCAGAGAGACTTATTTTAGCACTTAAGCAATGTCTGGTTCATAGTAGATGCTCAATTACTACTTAACTCAATGACAAAAAGATATTCATTGAAAAATTAAAACTATATTGACCCTCATGATTGGTATATTTATATTATATTAAAAGTGTAATTTTCCTTTACACCCTGTCATTTCCATTTCCTCACTATTTGATTATAATCAACTCTGGGGGTAACTGCTCCAAATTATTTTTCTGTAAAGAGGGAGAAAATATAAATAAATGAATGTAATTAAACCAGAAAACAGAAAGAATTTCTTGGCCAAACAATATGACATCTCAATTCTAATGAATTTATTTAACCAGCATTTGCTAGGCATTCATATCTGTCAGTTATTGACTAGAACTTGAGAATATAAAAATAAATCAGAAGCAAACCCAGCCAATTGAGACAGGCAGTGAACCAATTATTTTAGAAACATTATAGGTTCCTGATGTAAAGTTGTAGGTTGGGCTCCTGGGTTGCAGATTCTTAGAAGGAGATGAGAGTGCAGGAGTCATAAGAGGAATCATATTAGGGAATATTGTCATGACTGGGGAAGAGAAAGGAAGGGCATAGGATTGGGGGGCAGAGGGAGAGGTTGCACTGTGATGTGGCCTCAATGATTTAGCCAGCTTTAATGTGATTTCTGAAGCTCCTTTAGAGTTGTCCCCAATGGTCTGAAGGACCTGAGCCCTTATATCACCACTCAAATTGCTGGATGGATGCATCTTGGAAAGAGGGTATGACGAGAGATGCTCATATCTGAGGCAATTACTAAAGAGACCCTGTCTGCTGGTGGTGCTCCCAGAAGCTGGGACAATAAGTCCTTTATTCCTGAAGGGGAACTGGTCAGCTAGTCACTGTAGCTACCACACATTAGTGGTTATTATTATATTAGAGATAAAAAGCTATAAAAAATTGTGATGAGAAAAGGCTTAATTGTACCTCTAAAATGTCAAGACAGCTGAATTCTGAATCTTGAAATCCAATTAAAATTATTGAAATTTATTGGGGTGACATTGATTAATGAAATTATATAGGTTTCAAGTGTACAATTATATTATACATCATCTGTATATTGTATTGTATGTTCATCACCCAAAGTCAAGTCTCTTTTCATAACCATTTATTTCCCCTTTATCTTTATCCACCTCCTCCTGCTTCCTTTTCTCTTTGGTAATCACTATACTGTTGTCTGTATATATGAAGTCTTTCTTTTTTTTCAGTTAGTTAGTTTGTTTTTCTTAATCCCTTACCTTTTCCCCCAGCCCCAGAATGTTCTCCCCTCTAATAGCGGTCAGTCTCTTTCCTGTATCTATGAGTCTGTTTCTATTTTGTTTGTTAGTTTAAATTTTGTTCATTAGATTGCACATATAAGTGAAATCATGTGGTATTTGTCTGTCTATGACTGGTTTTTTCACTTGGGATAATACTCTCCAGGTCCATCCAATGCTGTCACAAATGTAAGATTTTCTTCTTTTTTATGGTCAAGTAGTGTTCCATTGTATAAATGTCCCACTTTTTTTAATCCACTCATCTACTGATGGACACTTTGGCTTCTTCCATATTTTGTTCACTGCAATGAACATGGGGTGCTTATGTTCTTTTTGAATTAGTGTTTTGGGTATTTTCAGATATATTCCCAGAAGTGTGATGCCTGGGTCTGAAGGTAATCCCATTTTTAATTTTTTGAGGAAATTCCATACTGTTTCCCACAGTGGCTGCACTAATCTGCATTCCCAACAACAGTGCATGAGGGTTTCCTTTTCTCCACATCCTTACTAACATTGTTGTTTGTTGATTTACTGATGATGGACACTTTGACAGGTGTGTGGTGATAACTCATTGTGGTTTTAATTTGCATTTCCCTGATGATTAGTGATATTGAGCATCTTTTCATATGTCCATTGTCCATCTTTATGTCCTTGGAGAAGTGTCTATTCAGGTCCTTTGCCCATTTTTCACTTGGATTGTTTTTTGTTTTCTTGTTGAGCTGTATAAGTTTTGGTTATTAACCCACTTAACAGAGGTGTCATTGGTGAATATTTTATCCCATTCAGAGAGTTGTTTTTTCATTTTGTTGATGGTTTCCTTTGCTGTGCAAAAATGTTTTAGTTTGATGTAGTCCCATTTCTTTATTTTTCTTTTGTTTCCCTTGCTCAAGGAGATATATCAGAAAAAATATTGCTATGAAAAATGTCTGAGATTTTACTGCCTATGCTTTCTTTGAGAATTTATGGTTTCTAATCTTACATTTAAGTCTTTATTCCATTTTGAGTTTATTTCTTGTGTATAGTGTAAGAAGGTGGTTTAGTTTCATTTTTTGCACATATCTGCCCAATATTCCCAACACCATTGATTGAATGGACTGTCTTTACCTCGTTGTATGTTCTTGCTTCCTTTTCAATTAGTAATGGAAAATAAAGCTGTGGGTTCATTTCTGGGCTCTCTACTCTGTTCCACTGATTCACATGACTGCTTTTATACCAGTATAATGCTGTTTTGTTTATTATGACGTTGTAGTATAGTCTGATATCAGGCAGCATGATTCCTCCAACTTTGTTTTTTCTAAAGCTTGCTGTGGTTAGTTTGGATCTTTTCTGATATATAAATTTTTGGAATATTTTTCTAATTTTTTGAAATCTGCCATTGGTATCTTTATAGACACTGCATTTGATCTATAGATTTCTGGGCAGTGTGAACATTTTAATGATGTTAACTCTTCCTATCCATGAATACAGTATATGTTTGCACTTATTTGTATCTCCTTGAATTTCTTTTATCAGTGTCTCATAATTTTCCAAGTACAGGTCTTTTACATCCTTGGTTAAATTTATTCCTATGTATTTTATTCATTCTGAAGCAATTGTGAATGAGACTGTTTTCTTAGTTTCCCTTTCTGATAGATCATTATTGGTGTATAAAAATACAACTGATTGCTGGATATTTATTTTCTATACTGCTACTTTACTGAATTCATGTATCAGTTCTAGTAGTTTTATAGTGAAATGTTTAGGGTTCTCTATATACAGTACTATGTCATTTACAAAAAATGACAGTTTTACTTCTTTCTTTCCAGTTTAAGTGCCTTATATTTCTTGTTGTCTGATTGCTGTGGCTGGGTCTTTCAGTTCTAGTTTTTGCCTGTTGAATACAATGTTTGCTGTGGGTTTGTCATATATGGCCTTTATTATGTTGTGGTCTGTTCCCTCTATTCCCACTTTGCTGATCGTTTTTTATCATAAATGGATTCTGGATTTTGTCAAATGTTTTATTCTTCATCTATTTATACGGTCATATGATTTTTATTCTTCATTTTGTTTATGTGGTATACCACATTAATTGAGCTGTGGATATTGAACCAAAGTTGCATTCCAGGAATACATCCCTTTTGTTCATGGTACATGGTCTTTTTAATGTACCACTGAATTTGATGTGCTAATGTTTTTTTGAGGAATATGGCATCTATGTTCCTCATGGATATTGACCTATAATTTTCATTTTTTGTAATGATTTTGTTTAGTTTTGGAATCAGAGTAATTCTATCTTTGTAAAATAAACTTGGGAGGCTTCTCTCCTCTTAAATTTTTTGGAATAGTTTGAGAAGAATGAATGCTAATTCTTTTTTGAATATTTGGTAAATTTCACCTGTAAGGCCATTCAGTTCAGGACTTTTGTTTGTTGAGAGTTTCTTTTTTAATTATACTTTCAATTTCATTGATAATAATCAGTTTGTTGTTCAGATTTTTTGCTCCTTTTTGCTTCATTATTGGATATTGTATGTTTGTGAAAATTTATACATTTCACCCAGATTGTACAATTTGTTGGCAAATAGTTGTTTGTAGGATTTTCTGACCATTCTTTGTACTTATATGGTGTGAGTTGTCACTTCCCTTATTTCTGATTTTATTTATTTGGGTCCTCTGTCTTTTCTTTTTGATGAACCTGGTTAAAGGTTTGTCTATCTTGCTTATCTTTTCAAAGAACCAGTGCTTGGTTTCATTGATCTTGTATATTTTTTAGACTCTTTTTTTTTCAAATTTCCGCTCTGATCTTGATTATTTCCTTCTTTCTACTCACTTTGGGCTTTGTTGTTTTCAAGTTCTTTTAAGGATGAAGTTAGATTGTTTATTTGAGCTCTTGCTTGTTTCTTCAAATAGGCTTATAATGCTTAATTTCCCTCTTAGGACTACTTTCCCTTTGTCCCATGGATTTTGGGGTTGTTGTGTTTTTATGTTCACTTATTTCAAGGTATCTTTTGATTTCTTCCTTGATCTCATTATTGACTCATTCATTGTTTAATAGCATGTTATTTAGCCTCTGTGTCTTTGTGTGTATTTTATTACATCACAGTTGAAGTGAAATTTTTTATGGATTTGATTTTTCATCTATAGCATATAATCAACATACAACTGTAGTTAAAATTTTCTCTTAATGAATCATTAATCAAATAAGATTTTAATTTGGGATAAAACTATCAGAAAAACATATGTCCTATATTATTTGTTCTATATTCCTATAAGTATGCACAAATTAACAATAATCAAAATAATCATTCCAAGCATTCAAACCACAATTTGATTTTATTTTCAAAATAACCTCCATGTCTATGCTTGTGTTTAAACCCTGATCACATTTACTATCCCCAGATTACATCATGTGTATAAGATCCTATTCATATATTCACTGTGTATACCCTGTGCTCTTATACAGCACACCTCTAAACTACATCCATGTATACTAAATACACGGGGCCTGGCTCACTGTTTGTGAATGCTGTTTGGAACCCGTGTCCTGCAGTGGTTGATTAAGTTAAATTAAAAGAGTCTGTTTTTATTGTTTGTGAGGAAAGCCAACCCTGTTTCTCATTTGTCTAAAATATATAAAAGTTGGAGAATATTCTATTCCTATATCTAAGCCAGCATTAAAGTTTTGGTGAGAAAATATAGAGGGACAAAACAATGAGTCTCAGAAAATTCATGAACAAATTTGTTTTTACCCTAAGTTCCTGCCTGATTGGCAAACTGCTATATTAATGAAGGCAATGAGAGGATCAGCCCTTACTCCACCCTAAACACCACTTGGCTCTCTCTAGATTCTGCTCAAAAGTCACCTTGTTAGTGAAGCCTTCCCTGACTTCTCTATACGTGGTAGCAACCATTAACTACCACCTGCTTATTTTTTTTCATAGTGCTTCATCACTGTCTGGCATGCTATATATTTCCTTATTAATCAGTTTATTGTTTCTCTTCTGTCACTAAAATATGTTTTATGAAAGCTAAAGTTTTTCTTTGGTTTTTTTGTTGTTATATTGCTAGCATTCAGAAGAGGATTTGTCAATATTACACTACAGATATTTCAGGCTAGATAATTCTTGTTGCAGTGTATGGTTCTGTACATTGGAGCCTGTCAGCTGCACCCTTCACTCCTACCCTCTAAATACCAGCTGCACCCCTGCCTCCTGACTAGGACAACCCCAAATCACTCCAGACATTGCCAAACATCCTTGTGGGGAGCACTGTAGGGAGCAAAGTTGCTGGTTGAGAACCAGTGATTTAGAACAATGCCTGGCACAAAATATTTGTTGAGTGAGTGAACAAATGAATAAAATCAGGGTAGGGGTTTTGACTTTTTATCCAGTCAAAAATTTTGTCTTCTCAACAATAGAAGTTACAACAGAACTATTAAATACAAAGAGGATTTTGCCAATAAAGTCACCTTTCTATTCAGGGCTTTACATTTATCTTCATTCACGCATCTTCTTCTGCTAAAGATTTTAAATAAAGACATTTCCAGAAAGATCCATTTATTTAGCTCCTACTTGTTTTGGATCCACTATGCCAATCACTACAGGGGCCTGTAATTTCAAACCGATTAAAAAAATTTAACTATTTTTCAAGCCAGGTAAGCTTCGTTGAATTCCTTTTTGTAATCCACTTCTCTACTTTCTGCAGCAATTAACAGTCAGAGGGAATAAATCACATGCCCTTCAAACAAAGATAAAATATTTCCCTGCCCCAGAGTTTGAGCTTTCAAATTCAGAGCAGAGGAGGGTCTGCTCCTTCATATTTCACTTAATACTTTACTGGCTCCTTGCCAAAACCTGTCTGACATGCAATTACTTTCAGCCTACTTCACAGAAGGCCGGTTCCATTCATCTTTCTGTGGGTTGGCTTTCCACTGAAACTGATAAAAGATTTTACCACGTGAAACTTAAGTCAGTAGGGTTCAGTGCAATGCTAAGCCAAGATTTTAGGTTTATGGGGGGCGGACATGAAATGTGGCATGGAAAGGGATGAAAGAACATTTATAATCATATCTGGGTGTTTGGTAACAATCTGTCTGGAATAAAACCCTAAATAGAATAATGGGTGGTGTTTATACTATATGGTTAAAAGGGGACAGGTAGCATAGGCAGAGGGTCATCGTCAAATCCAAACTCAATTTCTGACTCTTTTACTTAAGCTAAAAGACTCGACCTTCTCCAGAAATTAGATTCCTCTTTTATCCAATGAGATGGGACTGGGTAGACCTTATCACCTAATCTCCTCTGTCTGCTGTTTCCCACTGTTCCCCATTTCTTTAAACGGCACCACTCTGTTAAAAGTCAAAAATCTGAGAGTCAGCTTTGACTTTCAATGCCCTTCACCCCTGCACTGATTGTTCATGCTAATTTTGTCTCCTAAATTTTCTTGATCTGATTAGTTTCCTCCATCTTCTTGGCAACTAGACTAAGCTTAACTTTCCCTTGCGACTAGACTGCCCACGGTCATGGCCACTTCACTGTCCCGTTGCCTTCAGGCTTGCTTTCCACCCGCTTCCATGAGATCTTGTTCTACGGAACCAAAGTGATTGTAGGAAGAGAATCTGACCATGCCACTCTTGTCTAAAATTTCCTCAATGCTTTCCTGTTGTTTAAAAAACTCTAGATTTCTAAATTACGCCTTCACAATCTGAATCCCGATCGTTTTCCTAGACTCTCACCCTTACCACATACTCACTTTTGTACTTCAGTCACAGTTTACCTTTTTCAAACCTTTTTCACCAGCAAGCCTTCGGCCCGAGCTGCTTCCTCTGCTCAGAGCGCTCTCCTGTCTCCCTGACGGCTGTCGCTCATTCAGATTTCATTTAGGTGTCACTTCTCCAGGGAGCCTGACCTCGAGGCTGTGCTATACTAAGTTTAGGTCACAGTTTATTGTATGTATTTGTACACCAGTTTTAAATATTGATTCATATTTTAAATTATGAAACAATTTGATTAGAGCTCTTTCTAGAGTAATTTTCTCTTCAATCTTTTATGGTTCTTTCATTCAACTGCTAATAGAGCTGCACTTTGGCTACTTGATTTTATCAGATCATCTCAAAAACATTAAAGCAGTTTTCATGGAAATATTGATGAACATGAGTTTAATTAAGTTAACGTAGTTACAATAAGAAGTGTTACTGGCATAATCACGTCTGCTGCTGGACACAACTAATTCTTGGAAAACATGCAACTTAATCACTAAGTGGGTAAGTACATAGCTACCAGTTGGAACATCTTAGGAAGGGAATGAAAGTACTGATTTGTCCCGTGGCTTCAACAATGTATCTTTACCTCTAGCATACACCTTTCTTAACTGTAAGGACTGTTATTTTATTTATTACTCTATTCCCAACATAATCTGTAGCACCAGCTGAAACCCAATACAAACTTTTAAAAATTGATGTTACATTAGATATGAGGTTTCTTTAACTCGTATCTATACGAGTTTGTAAACTTCAAATTCTGATATTTTTTCTTATTTAATTATAAACATATTTAATTATAAACATGGTTGTAATGAAATTATGAATTAGTTCAAGGCCAGATCAGCAAATATATATATATTTTATATTATATTACACTTGTGTTCTCCACAGTCAAGTGGTTTTTCAGGTTGCTCAATAAATAAGTGTTGAATGGTGTGTGTGTGCCTGCCTAGTTTTGCAGGTAATGGGGGGGATGGGTGTGAGGGTGGGTGCTGTTAAGCAAGGCATTAAGCCAAATCTTAAGCTTGATATATGAAAGCTTTAACTCTCTTATTTATTAAGATACAAGTGAGGTTTTAATATAATTATAGAAATCAAAATCTGTGATTATTTATTGGTAGTCACTAATAAATAATATCTAGGGAACATTAAATAAGTAAGAAATCTAGAATTTTAAAAACACGTACTAGCAAGCTGTGTATGTTAGCAGAACATATATAATATTTTAATCATTTTCTTGCTCTTTTAGTGAGAAGTGCAACATTTTCAGTGAATTTCTCAGAAACTTATTTGCTTTGGTGATTTAGCTTCCAGGTAAATGGGAGAGAATCAGATTTTTTAAAATTCAGGGCTTTATATTATGCCAAACGGCATGCAAGAGCGATATCCACACCTCATCTTAATTCGGCCTGGTATTGAAATGACTTTGTAGAAGTCCTTGTTGTTTTCTGCTTTTTCTTAGAGCAGGTCCAGACCCGAGGAGGGCAATTTTGTGGTGGCTGCTCAGTCTCTTCCCCCAGCCTTGGAAATGTTCCAAGGGAAGAAAGAGGAAAAGCAGGTGCAGCCATTCAGAACCAGATAGAGAAAAATGGCAAGTGAATCATGGCCTTCAGAATAAGGACTGACATTTTTTGAGAGGTTTCTGTGTGTCAGACACTGCATTAAACAATTTGCATGCTTTTTTTTTTTTTCAGTTCTCACCACCTTCCAGCCGTGAGTAGTGGTCAAAATGCAAGTTTAGGGGCCAGACTGGCTCCAGTTTGAATCTGTTTACTGTGGTATGACCTTGGGCTTTAATCTCTGTGTATTTCAGTTACTTTGTGTATAAATGAAATAGCTACCTTGTAGTGTTTTCACGAGGATCCAAGAGCTAATGTAAGACCAACTCAACTGTTTATTGCTCACACAAAGTGAATACTGAAAAGTGATAGCTCTTATTATCATCACCATCACTGTTGTTTCTAATCCCCTTCTACAGATGAAGCAACATAGGGAAGCCAGATGATTTGATCATGGGCACACAGCTGGGCAGTGGCAGAGTCAGAATTAAAGTGTGCACCTGCCTGTCCAGCACGATTACACTGCACATAACACAGTGTCCCCTGATCATAGCCTAAGCAGTCAGGCGGTAGAGAGGAGAGAGCCCAGGTCTCAGAGCTAAGCACAACTGGCTTGAATCCCAG
Source organism: Trachops cirrhosus (assembly GCA_028533065.1). NCBI lineage: Eukaryota > Metazoa > Chordata > Mammalia > Chiroptera > Phyllostomidae > Trachops > Trachops cirrhosus. The sequence continues at coordinate 76,342,209 of CM052538.1, read as the reverse complement.
CTATCTGCATACTGTGTGAGTCTCTGGATGAGTTTTACATTTGTTGTGTTCCGTTTCCTCATCTCTAAAATTAGAGTCATATCTCATTTTTAGTGTTGTGACAAAGACTACAGATCAATTTTCAACCTTTTTCATCTCATGGTATGCAAAAACTAACTACTAAAATGCCGAGGCACACCAGACAATATATTTTTTCTGATCTGACAAAAATAGATATAATTTTGATTCATTCACATCAGATGGCTATTGTTGTGTTAGCTGTTGTCTTTTTCTCATTTGACAATGTAAGGGAAAAGAGGTCAGTGCCCCTGACTAAATAGTCAGGTATTGCCTGTTTTAAAAATTCCTGTGGCACACCGGGTGAAAATCACTGCTAAAGATAACATATTTCTTTTTTTAAAAAAGGTACATAATAGATACTTGATAATGATCTTACTATAGGCTATCACAATATATTGTAATCAGCATAATTGCAGTTATAGTATATAATGCTTTAATATGAAAATAATTTTAAAAATATATGCTTCTATAAGCAAAATGTGGTATATCCATACAATGAAATAGTACTCAACCTTTAAAAGGAAGGAAATTCTGTCACATATACAACAAGGATGAACCTTGAGAGAAACAAGCCAGTCACAGAAGGACATATATTCGGATTTCACTTAGATGATGAAGTACCTAGAGTAGCCGAATTCATAGAGACAAAGAGTAGAATGGTGGATGCCAGAGGCTGCGGAGAAGAGGAAACAGTGTTAGTATTTAATGGATGTGAAATTTTAGTTTGCAAAGATGAAAACAGTTTGGAGATGGATAGTTGTGATGGCTGCACAACAGTGTAAATACTAAATGCTGAGGAACTGTACACTTAACAATAGCTAACATGGCAAATTTTACCTTAGGTATATTTTACCACCATAAAAACAGGAGTGGGGGGAACATATCTTTCTATGAGAGAAAAACATTATTACCAAAATTACTGAAATGAGAATCACAGTCTTAAAATCCTTAAGCTCCTGCTTCTGTAGCAATATATTTGATCTTTTTTGTTGAATTCCATCAAGAAGCCACTTGAGCCTTTATGTTTTATAAGAGTGATAAAGCTTGCATGCCTATTCTTATCCACAACATATGTCCCTATTTGAGTTGGCAGGTGAGTATTAATCAATGTGATATTATTCTAACAATGCTGTCAGAAGAGAAATAATATTGTTGTGACACCAAGAGAACATTTTTATTATACACATTACCTTGAAATAACATTTTTCCCAGGAAATTAGATGCGGCAGACATGTGGTGCCTGATAGAAAGACGCCGAGCGAAAGCGCATTAGTCATATGTGCAGCACATGATCTATAGCCCACAGCCCGGGGGACACAAGGATGTAATTAACTAGGAAGGTCATTCCATCACCGGGATAAAATTTGGAACAAAGATGTATTCAGTTATGCTGTTTACTCTCTTTATACTTCAACTCCTCATTTTTAAGCTTGCCTTTCTATGTGATTTTTAAAACTCCCATAAGACTTTTTTTTTTTTTTAAGAAGAGAAGGTCTCTTTTGTTTAAATTGTCTTGCACTCCAAACCCAATTCAAAACCATTCTGAATTTTAAAACACGGCTTGCTTCTGACATTGAAACTTTCTTCCTCTCTTTTTTTCAGCTACTATAATACATGTTAAAATTTGGGGAAAAATATGTAATAGACTCAGAATGACTTTGTATGTCTGTTCTGTTTGCACCTGTTTCACAATGTTATTAGGTCCATATGGATTGAAGTTCTCTGTTATTGCTGGCATTAGTTCTGCCTCTGTCAAATACCAGCTCTAATTCTTCACCTTCATCTCTCTTCCTCAAGTTACATCAGACCCTCTTGGGCAGCAAAAGGAATGACATCTCTGGTCTTTCCTCTAAACTCCTCCAAGGCCCTGTTTCTTTCTTAGGCACGGCGCTGAATATTTGCCTATCCTTGATCCCTTCAGAAGCTCTTATGTTCAAAGCTCCGAGAATTCTAAACTTTTGAGCAGGATCTTGTTATTTATTGAATGTTTTCATCAGGAGTTTGGACGGAAGGAGTCTCTGCCACTGCTTCCTATGCATCTGGTCATTCACTATCCAGAGATGTTTGGATCCTATATATTGTCCAGAATTCTTACTAGGTACTGTTTTCAGAAAGGTGACAAAGGCTACTTTCTCTTATATTTGAAAGTGTTAGTTTTCTATTATAAAATATAAAAAATAATAAAAGTCTGTTTCAGAATTTTTTATGTATTATTTCAATGTCTCCTAGCATCAAATGTTACACATAAGAAATTTAATTGAAGTCCTAGCCTTGCCACCATATTTTCTTTCAGGAAGCTAGTAAGAGTTTCTCTTTATCCATGGAATCTAAAAATTTCTCCAGATATGCTTAGGTGTGCTCCTTTTTACATTGTGTTGCCCTTTTTATGTGAAAAATGACTGTTTCAAGACTAGAAATGTTGTCAATTTCATCAATTATTGCTTTACACATTTTTATTTCTCTTTACCTGTTCAGAGGTCCTTCTTCTTGGATTAACCTTCCATATGACTTATCGTTCCCTCTTCATTTCTGTCCTAGTTCTTTTTGCATTTCAGTCTCTGTTTGGTATCATTTGCCCTCTGGGATAGGAGCATCCTTTAGAATTACAGCTGATCCTTGAAGAACAGGTCTGAAGTATACAGGTTCACTTATCAGCAGAATTTTTCAATAAAAACCTCTATAATTTTTTATTTTTGTATTTATTGATATGAGAGAAAGAGAAAGAGAGAGAGAGAGATGTTGTTCCACTTATTTATGCACTCACTGGTGATTCTCATATGTGCTCTGACCCAGGATGGAACCGGCAACCCTGGCACTTCAGGATGACACTCTAACCAACTGAGCCACCCAGGCAGGGCCAAACCCTATATTATTTTTGACTGCTGTTTCAAGGGTTGATTGTACGCATTGATCTGCCACATTTTACACAGGGACTTTAGCATCCAAGGAATTTAGTCCCACATGGGTCCTGGAACCAAACACAGCTAAGTTTTGGGGGAGTCAAAACCTACACACAGATTTCCAACTGCAAGGGTGGTTGGCACCTCTCACCCCAACATTGTTCAAGGGTGGACTGTACGTTTAATAAGGATCTTCTGATAGTAAACTTATTTTTCTAAAACTGTATTCATTTTCCCATCATTTTTGAGAAAGATTTTCTAGGCAAGCAGTTCTAGGGTGGCAGTTATGTTCTCTCAGACCTCTGAAGGTAATCATTCATTCATCTATCCAGTGGCTTCTGCAGATGCTGTTGAGAAGGCAGGCATGAATCTAATTGTTACTTCTCTGCGGGTAATTTGTCCTTTCTATTGCCTAGTCTTAAAATCTTCTCTGTATTCTTATTGTATTAAAATTTTAAAATGCTGTGTCTGGATGTGCTTTTCTAACTTTTTCTATCTTGTTTGGAATTCATTATAATTTTTAATTCTGAGGATTAGTGCCTTTCAAAAATTCTGAAAAATCCCAAGCTATTAATGCTTCAAATATTGCCTCTTCCTTACCTTCTCTATTGTACCCTGTGGAACTCCAATTAAACACTTGTCAGACTTTCTCATTCAATTCTCTATATCTCCTAACCTATGTTACATATTTTACATCTTCACTTCTTTTTGTTGCATTCTGTATAATCTATCTGAATCAATTTATTCCTTCAGCTTTGTATAATTTACTATGGAGATTTTTATTCCACTGAGTTGAAAACTTTAATTATTATGAGTTTTATTTGTCAAAGTTGTATTTTATTTATTTTTTAAATCTACTTGGTCATTTTGATGGCTTCTTGTATCTTGCTTATAATTTCAAACCATTCTTTGTTTCCTTAGATGTATTGAGTATACTTTTTAATATCTGTCTAATAATTGCAATTTCTTAAGACTTTGTTGGCATAATTGTGCTATATCTTGCCCATATCTGACTTATGACACCTCCTTTCTTTGTGTGTTTCAGGACATTGTGTATGTGTGCGTGTGTGTGTGTGTGTGTGTGTGATCTCATGTTCCTTATACTTTATCTGTGGAAATTATTTGAAGCTTGAGTTGAAGTTCTATTTAATTTCATTAAGTTTTGTTCTTAATTTCCTTTTGGTTTATTGAATTATCCTACTTTTCTATTTTACTTCTTTAGTTAGATTCTTACCATCATTAATTTTCAGTCTGGCTTTGCTTCTTATGTATAAATTTAAGGCTGAATTTTCTGTAAGAAATGCTTTAGCTACATTTCATATGTGTGTAATATTTTTCTTCAGACTAAATATCTTCTATTTATGTGATTTCTTCTATGCCCCATTAGTTATTTAGATTTTTTCTAAAACAAATGAGCCTTTATGTTTTATTTTTGTTATTTATTTCTAATGTAATGGTATTTAGTTGTGAGTCATATACTGATTCTTTGAAAAATTTTAATAGTTTATATTTATTGATTTTTTCATTGTTATTTATCACCCTCATACCCTCTTCCATCTCACCCACCCCTGCCCACAATCACCACATTGTTGTCCATGTCCATGAGTCCTTTTTTTGCCCTTGATCCCTCCCCACCCCCCTACCCCCAAGGCTGTCAGCCTGTTGTTGTTCTTTATGACTCTGTATCTTGCTAGTTCAGGTTGTGAATTAGACTCCACATATGAGTGAAATGATATGGTATTTGTGTTTTTCTGACTGGCTTATTTCTTTTAACATAATGTTCTCCAGGTCCATCCACACTGCCCCAAAGGATAAAACTTTCTTCTTTCTTATGGCTAAGTGGTATTCCATTGTGTAAATGTACCAGAGCTGTCTAATCCAGTCATCTCTTGATGGGCCCTTGAGATGATGCCAAATCTGGGCCATTGTAAATAATGCTGCAATGAATAAAGGAGTGCACATATTCTTTTGAATTAGTGTTTCAAGTTTCTCTTTTAGATAAATTCCCAGAAGTGGAGTCACTGGGTCATAAAGCAGTTCTATTATTAATTTTTAAGGTATCTCCATACTGCTTTTCACAGTGGCTGCACCAGTTTGCACTCCCACCAATAGTGCAGAAGGGTTTCCCTTTCTCCACATCCTCTCCAGCATTTACTGTTTTTTTGATTTATTGATGATAGCCATTCTGACAGGTATGAGGTGACATCTCATTTGCATTTCTCTGGTGATTAGTGACATTGAGCATCTTTTCATATGTCTGTTGGCCATCTGTATGTCCTTTCTGGAGAAGTATATATTAAGGCTTTTTGCCCAATTTTTACTTGGATTGTTTGTTGTTTTGGTGTTGAGTTGTATAAGTTCTTTATATATTTTGGATATTAACCCCTCATTAGATATGTCATTGGCAAATATGTTCTCCCATTCAGTGGGTTGTCTTTTCATTTTATCTATGGTTTCCTTTGCTGTGCAAAAACTTTTTAGTTTGATGTGGTCAAATTTGTTTATTTTTTCTTCTGTTTCCCTTGCTTGGGGAGATATATCTGATAAAAAATTGTTATGAGTAGTGTCCAAGATTTTGCTGCCCGTGTTTTCTTTTAGAATTTTTATTGTTTTGGGTCTAACATTTAACTCTTGGATCTAATTTGAATTTATTCTTGTGTATGGTATAAAAAGGTGGTCTAGTTTCATTTTTCTGCCCATATTTGTCCAATTTTCCCAACACCATTTATTGAATAAACTATCTTTAGCCCATTATATGTGCTTGCTTCCTCTTTTGAATATTAATTGACTATAAAGGTATGGGTTTATTTCTTGGTTCTCTGTTCTGTTCCACTGATCTATGTGTCTGTTCTTATGCCAGTCCCAGACTGTTTTGATTACTATGGCCTTATAGTGTAGTTTGATATTAGGTAGTATGATTCCTCCAACTTTGTTCTTTTTCTCAGGACCATTGTTGCTATATGGGGCCTTTTGTGGTTCCATATACATTTTTGAAATATTTGTTCTAATTCTGTGAAATATGTCATTGGAATCTTAATAGAGATTACATTGAACATATAGATTGTTTTAGGTAGTATGGACGTTTTAATGATGTTAATTCTTCTTACCTATGAACAGGGTATATGCTTCCACTTATTTGTATCTTCTTCAATTTCTTTCTTTAGTGTCTTATATTTTCCAAGTACAAGTTTTTTAAATTTTTGGTTAATTTTATTCCTAGGTATTTTATTCTTTTTTTAATCAATTGTGAATGGGATTGTTTTCTTAATTTCCTTTTCTGATAGTTCATTATTGGCATATGAAAATGCAATTAATTTATGGCTATTAATTTTGTATCCTGCTACTTTACTGAATGCATTTATTAATCTAGTAGTTTCTTGGTGGAATCTTTGGGGTTCTCTATGTACAGTATCATGTCATCTGCAAATGAAGACAGTTGTACTTTTTTCTTTCCAATTTGGATGCCCTTTATTTCTTTTTCTTGTCTGATTGCTGTGGCTAGGATTTCCAGTACTATGTTGAGGAGAGAGGTGAAAGCAAACATTCCTATCATGTTCCCAATTTTAAGGGGAATGCTTGTAGTTTTTGCTTATTGAGTATGATGCTGACAGTGGTTTTGTCATGTATGGCCTTTATTATGTTGAAGAATGTTCCCTCTATTCTGACTTTGCTGAGAGTTTTGATCATAAATGGATGGTAAATTTTATCAAATACTTTTCCACATCTACTGATATGATCATGTGGTTTTTGTCCTTTATTTTGTTTATGTGGTGTATCACATTTATTGCTTTGCAAATATTATACCAATCTTGTATACCCAGAGTAAATCCCACTATATTATGGTATATGATCTTTTTGATGCATTGCTGTATTCAATTTACTAATATTTTGTTGAGGATTTTAGCATCTATGTTCATCAGGAATATTGGCCTATAATTCTCTGTCTTTGTAGTGTCTTTATCTGTTTTTGATAGTAGGGTAATGCTGGCTTCATAAAATGAGCTTGGGAGTCTTCCCTCCTCTTGAAGTTTTTCAATAGTTTGAGAGGATAGGTCTTAGTTCTTGGAATGTTTTGTATAAATCATCTGTGAAGCTATCCAGTCCAGGCCTTCTGTTTCTTGGAGTGTTTTTTTAAATTACTGTTTCAATTCCACTAGTTGTAATTTGGCTATTTGAATTATCTGATTCTTCCTGATTTAGTTTTGGAAGATTGTATGTTTCTAGGCATTTATCCATTTGGTCCAGGTTGTGCAGTTCATTAGCAAATTGTTGCTTGTAATATATTTTTTAAAAGTCTGTTGTATTTCTTCAGTGCCAGTCATTGTCTTTCCTCTTTCATTTCTGATTTTATTTATTTGTGTCCTCTCTTTCCTTGTTTTTTCCGATGAGTCTGGTTAAAGTTTTATCAATCTTGTTATCTTCTTAAAATAACAGCTTAGATTCATTGACCTTTTGTATTGTTTTTTAGGCTCTATTTCATTTATTTTTGCTCTGATGTTTATTATTTCTTTACTTCTACTCACTTTGGGCTTTGATTGTTATTCTTTTCCAACTGTTTACTTGAGTTTTTTGTTGTTTCTTGAGATAGGCTTGTAATGATTTGAATTTCCCTCTTAGGATTGCTTTTCCAGTGTCCCACAGATTTTGGATTGTTGTGTTCTCATTTTCATTTGTCTCAAGGTACTTTTTTATTTCTTCCTTGATTTAATTATTAATTCATTCATTGTTTAATAATATGTATTAAGTTCCTATGTCTCTGTGTATTTTTCAGTTTTCTTCTTGTGATTGATTTCTAGTTTCCTAGCATTATATCAGAGAAGATGCTTGATATGATTTCAATCTTCTTAAATTTATTGAGACTTGTTTTGTGTCCTAACATGTGGTCTATCCTAGAAGACATTCCATGTGTACTTGAAAAAATGTACATTCTACTGTTTGGGGTGAAATACTCTGAAGATTATCAATTAAATCCATTCGATCTAGTGCATCATTTAAGGCCATCATCATCTCCTTGTTGATTTTCTGTTAGAAAGTTCTATCTATTGAAGATAATGGGGTGTTAAAATGCCCACTATGATTGTATTTCTGTCAGTCTTTCCCTTTATGTCCATCAAGATTTGCTTTACATATTTAGGTGCTCCTATGTTTGGTGCATATATGTTTACTAGGGTTATATCCTTTTGTTGGATTTTTCCCTTTATCATTTTGTAGTGTCCTTTGTCTCTTGTTACAGCCTCAGTTTTAGAGTATATTTTGTTGGATATAAGTATTGCTATCTCAGCTTTGGTTTTTCTTTTCATTTGCATGAAATATCTTTTTCCATTCTTTTACTTTTATTCTGCGTGTATCTTTTGTTCTGGAGTGGTCTCTTGAAGACAGTGTATGTGTGTGTGTATGTGTCTACACATGAACACACACACACACACACACATATAAAACTTGTTTTCTTATCTATTCAGCTGACCTATGTTTTTTGATTAGAGCATTTAAGCCATTTACATTTAAAGTGATTACTGATGGATACAGATTTATGGCCATGTTAATTTTTTAACTATTTTTCTGGTTTTCTATTTTCTTTTTTTCTTCTTAAAACAAACCCTTTAACACTTTTTGGAATACTGATTTTGTGGTAACAAACTTGTTTAGCTTCCACCAACCTGCCATCATCTTGGATCCCTGATTTTTTGAAATTTTATGGTCTAAAATATGATGTATTTTCATAAATGTTACATGTATCTTTAAAAAGAATGTGAAATCTCTAATTATTGAGTGCCAATTTTTGTATCTGTTACATCTACAATTGCATTATTACAGACAATTTGTTAAATTCTGCTTACAATTCTACTTTTTGTTTCACATGTTTGAAACAATGTTATTCAACACACAAAATTTTTCTCTCTTCTGGATTGACAATTTATTATTATATACTGACCATATTTACTTTTGCTTTAAAGTTTATTTTGTCTGATATAAAAAGCTTCCCACCTTTTTTTTAAAATTAGTATTTGCTTAGTATATATTTTTTACTTTTTACTTTCAAACTTTCTATGTGTTTATGTTCACTCACTTGTAAATTGCACATAGCTTTCATTTAATTCAGTTTGGTAATCTGGTCATTTAATTTATTATGATTACTCAGTATATTTGGTTCTACTATCTAGTATTTGTTCCTCTCCTTCCATTTTTTCTTCTTTTGAATTGTTTTCCCCACCTTCATTATATTTTTGTCTCTATTGGTTTTGAAAATTTACATACTATTTCTATTACTTTTATGGTTGGCCTTAACATTTTAACATGCATTCTTCATTTGAAAACATCAAACGTTCATCGATGCCTTTGCTTTTTCTGCCATACTACACAGATGCTTAAATGTTTAAATTACTTACAGACCTCCACAAGGTCTCCTGAGCTGCCCCTCCTCAGGTCCGCTTGACTCCTCCCTTCCTCTTACCCTCTGTACCTCACACCTCAGCCATACTGGCCTCTTTCCTGATCTTTGAACAGGCCACACACATCCTCATCTTAAAGCTTTCCACCAGCTGGTTCTTCTGCAACACTTTTTCTCACGTTTCGAGTCTGTTTAATTTGAGGACTTCCCTGTCCTCAAATTAGATTAGAACAATTTAAGATTGTTCTCCTTTTGAGCACATCCTAGTAATTCTCACAGCTTTATATTTCTCTATACCACTCATTTATCACCTGTTAGTACATGAAATAACATTTATTTTATTTATGTTTTTATTCCCCCACAAGAATTTAAGTTCCATGAGGAAAAGTATCTGTTATTCATGTTTTTTAAACTGCTGTAGTCCCAGCTTCTACAACACTTTGAGGATCATAGGAGGCCCTTAATAATTATTTGTTGCTTGTTCAATGAATTCAGTTCCCAATCCCATAGGAGAGCCAATTAGTGTCCAAGAATTAGTAACCTCCACCTGCCCTTTTTTCTATTACCACCCAGAGACATGGCTGAGACAGACAATTTTTTTTAATGTCTCTCCCTTTGGAACATTATTTTTACTAGTTCACCTTTCCCCGGGTGTGTTTTCTTTCCTGTTCCTCCCTTAGGCTCTTTCTCTAATAGGCTCCTTGACACTTAGAGACCTTGCCCAGGTCCTGTCTCTACCAGGTCCTGTCTCCTCATTGCAGGCACAGGAAGTTCCCAGCTCCCTAGTCTACCAGTGTCTGCTGATGCCTCCAGAAACATTGGTGGTTTCAGCTTCACTTAACTGCATGGACTACATTCAGAGTGTGCTACCTGTCCTCAAAGGATTTCTTACACATTTTTGAAGGCTCATCATTCCTTTAATTTTTTTCAAAATGCTTTATCTGGCATTTTTATATGTCTCTGGATCTCTATCAGGCAGGTTGAGATTCCTTTCTCATGACTCATGAACTGTACCTTGAGTGGCCTGCCTTCTTTCATAGCGGTGATTCCTTCTGTTCCCTGTCACTGCCATGGCCCTCGGAGACACTGCCACAACTGGAACTGCCCCTCCAGCTGTTTTGTGGCTGCTTAGGAAACTATTAAATTCAAGGTGCTAATGCATCAAACCACAAGGAGTACCTGGTTTATTGTTTATCTAATTGAAAACTTTCATCCAACCCTGCACTGATATTCTAAGTGTGATTTTTTTTTGGCCTATACAGGAATCCAAAACATTGAGCAAAAACAAAAAACTATATTGAAGAGAAAAGTCCAACTGGCAATCTGTTCAATGTGTGGACATATTAGCTTTCTATTACTGCTATAACAAATCATCACAATTCAGTGTTTAAAATCACAGAAATCTATTATCTCACGGTTTCCATAGGTCAGAAGCCTAGATAACAAATCATCACAATTCAGTGTTTAAAATCACAGAAATCTATTATCTCACGGTTTCCATAGGTCAGAAGCCTAGAGGGCTTGCCTGGGTCTCTGTTTAGAGTCTCACAGGCAGAAAGCAAAGTGTGGGTTGAATCAAGGTGTTATTGTGCTCCTTTCTAGAGGATCAAGGGGGAGAATCCATTCCTCGCTCTTTCTGGCTGTTGGAACTGACTTCCTTGCTGGCTAGCAGCCAAAGGCAGCTCCCAGCTTCCAAAGGCTTCTGGTGTTCCATGGTTCTTATCTTCCTTCCTCTGCCTTCACAACAGAAAAATGGTGGGTTCAGTCCCTCTCACTTTCCATCTCTCCTGTTCTCTGCTATCCCCTTCTTCTTTTAAGGGCTAATGTGATCAGATTGGGTCCCCTTGGATGACCCAGGATAATCTCCCCATCTCAGAGTCTATAACCCTAACCACCCGGCAGTCTGTTTTGCCATGTCAGGTAACACAGTCACCAGTCTGAGGATCAGAATGTGGACATCCTCGGAGGGGCCATGATTCTGCCTACCACAGGGATCAAGAATTCCAGTTACAGAAACCAGAGAAAGCACATCAATAGTAGAAATGTGACTCAGGTCCACTAATGTCCAGATATGTGGACCCCTGATGTTCAGAAATTTGTTCCCAAGCCCAGCAGTCTCTCCAAGCATAAGTGATTGGAGAGACTGCAGAGATCCAGGAGTCGGCAAATGGCCAAGGCCTAAGAGGCAGGGTATGGTGTTAGCAAAGCGGTCTCAGCCTAATGGCCACTGGAGGCTTTCAGGCCCCACCCTCCCGCAGAGATAGCTTCAGGCTTCATTTTGAGGATGAAAAGTTGGCCTTTTCTTTTCTTTGCTTGTCTTTTTTTTTTTTTTGCTCTGCTGGAAATGCATCATTGTTTATTTAAAACTGAGAAGGTTCCTATTATTTGGTTATTTGTTAGAAAACAGTATTTGCCTTATGAATTTCTCCTCGTTTATTGTGGTATAATTTACATATAATACAATTCACCCATTTGCATGTAGAGTTTGAATTTTGTAATTGTACTCGGTGGTGTAAACACCTCCACGGTCAATACACAGGAATGTTTCCAACATCCTAGGTTTTCTCATGATTCTGCAGTCTTGTGATTTTCTCTGATCCTCAGCCCCAGACAGCAACTGATCTAATTTTTTCACTGGGGTTTTATCTTAGGTTTAAATTTTATTTTATATTTGTTTCAGGTATACAGCCTAGTGGTTAGACAATTAGATAATTTATAAATCGATCTCCCTGATAATTCTAGTTCTCACCTGGCACCATACATAGTTATTACAATATTATTGACCATATAGCATTTTATAATCCTGTGACTATTTTGTAACTTCTTACTCCCTTCACCTTTTTCACTCATCAATTTGTTCACTATATCTATGAGTCTGTTTCTGGTTTTCTTTTTTGTTCATTTATTTTGTTCTTTGGATTCCACATACATAAGTGTAATCATATGGTATTTGTCTTTCTCTTTCTGATCTAATTCTCTTAGCATACTACCTTCTAGGTTCATCCAGAACCTGTTGTTGCAAATGGTTGGATTTCATTCATTTTTACAGCTGGGTAATGTTCCATTGTATATATGCACCACATTTTCTTAATCCAATCATCTATTGATGGGTACATCGGTTGCTCCTGTATCTTGGCCAATATAAATAACACTGCAATGAACATAAAGGTGTATATATCTTTTTGAATTAGTATTTTGGATTTCTTTGGATATACAGGCATGAGCAAAAATAGGTTTAGAGTTGTAAGTACACAAAACACCGAGTTTATTCTTGTATTACTACTTATTTATTAATTATTGTATTATTTATATCTATTATTCGTCTTCTTATTATTTTTTAAACATATTTTATTGATAATGCTATTACATTTGTCGTACTATCCCCCCTTCATTCCCCTCCACCCTGAACACCCTCTCCCACTCCCCTCCTTTAGTTCATGTCCATGTGTCCTAAGTTCTTTAGCTTCTACATTTCCCCTTCTATTCTTGCCCTCCCCATCTATTTTCTATCTACCATCTATGCTACTTATTCTTCATACTTCCCCCCCTCCTCCTCCCACTCCCTTGTTGCTAACCCTCCATGTGATCTTCATTTCTGT
>CM052538.1:76145653-76328762 GCA_028533065.1 Trachops cirrhosus | reverse complement strand
ATCTTTTGCTGGGTTGTTTTTTTTTTTTTTGGTCTTGACAGCCTCCCGTAGTGAGGGGCGGGGCCTAAGGTTTTCACCAGGATGGGGCACCCCAGACCCAGGGTAGTGACGCTGTATATGGGGGCAGGGTCTGAGAAGGAACAATGGCGCTTGCTCTGCTCTCAGTAGAACCTCAGAACCTTCCGCCACTTTCCACAAGCCAACTGGGCCCCTCTGGCACCAATTCTTGTGTGGGTGGGCCCATGCACCTGTGGGACCTTCCTTTTCAGTCAGTGACCCAAAGCTCCACTTCCCGGTGCTGGGACCCTGAGCTGCGCGCAGTGCCTTGCTTCACAATGGCCGCCTCGCTGGGTCTGCCGGTTGCCACCTCCCAGCCTGGTCCGCCAGCCACCGACACTTGTGAGCCCAGGGTCTGCCTGCTGGGGACTTGCGCGCCGTGTTGCCCCGGTTGCTCAGGTCTCTGGTTGCTCAGGTCTCTGCTCCGAGTCCCTCACCCGGCCCGACTCCACCCCTCCTACCGGTCTGGACGAAAACTCCCTGGTTGTCGGACTTCCATGCACTTCAGTTTTCTGTCAGTTCTGGTTGTTATTTTGTTTCTATAGTGTTGTTGTCCCTATCTTGGTTGTGCACGGGGGCACAGTGCGTCTACCTATGCCTCCATCTTGGCCGGAAGACTTACTATTATTGTTATTTTGTATCCTTACTTATGATTTTTCTTGTAGGTAATGATGGCTGGTAATTTAACTTACTTTTGGCCATCTGTGTAGAAGTAGAAATTGTCTGTCCCAGAAGTAGAATGCTGGGTCACAAGGTATTTCTATTTTTAATTTTTTGAGTAATCTCCACACTGTTTGCCATAGTAGTGGCACCGATTCACAATTCCACCAGCTGTGTATAGGATTCCCTTTCTTTCAAGTCCTCTCAGACATTTGTTTGTTGATTTATTGACAATACTATTTTGACAGATATGAGGTGTTATCGCATTGTGGTTTTAACCTGCATGTCTCTGATAATTAGTGACATTGAGCAGCTTTCATATGTCTCTTGGCCATCTGTATGTACTCTTTGAGGAAGTCTCTATTCAAGTCTCCTGCTCATTTATTAATAGGATTGTTGGGGGGGTTGTTGAGTTGTATGTCTGCTTTATAAATTTTGAATATATCTTCTTCCATTCAGTAAATAGTTGTTTTGTTTCATTGATGGTTTCCTTTGCTGTGCAAAAACTTTAGTTTGATGTGGTCCCATTTGTTTGTTTGTTTTTTTTGTTTCCCTTGCCCAAGGAGATTATATATTAGAAAAAATATATTAGTAAGAGCAATATCAGATAGTTTTCTATGTTTTCTTCTAGGAGTTTTATGATTTCAGGTCTTTTATTCTATTTTGAGTTTGTTCTTGTATATGGTATAAGAAGGTGGTTGTTTCATTTTTTTGCACACGTATTTGTTCAGTTTTCCTAACACCATTTAATGAATAGACTTTCTCACCCCATTGTGTCTTCTTGCCTCCTTTGTTTTATATTAATCAATCATGTATACATGGGCTTATTTCTGGGCTCTCTAATTTTTTCCATTGATGTATGTGTCTGTTCTATGCAAATATAATGCCATTTGATTACTATAGCCTTGTAGTACAGTTTGATATTAGGTAGGGTGATACTTCCAACGTTGATCTTTCTCAATTGCTGTGGCTCTTCAGAGTCTTTTTGTGGTTTCATATAAATTTTTGGATTTGTTCTATTTCATGGAAAATGTCATTGGTATTTGGAGAAAGGCTTCAGTGAATCTGTAAATAGCTTTGGGTAATACGGACATTTTAACGATGTTAATTCTTCCTATCCATGAGCATAACATATGCTTTTATTTATTTGTATCCTCTTCAATTTCTTTCTTCAGTGTCCTATATGTTTCTGAGTACTAACTCTTTGGTTAAGTTTATTCTGAAGTATTTTATTTTATTTTTGATACAGTTTAAGTGAGATTATTTTCTTAATTACTCTTTCTAATAGTCTATTATTGGTGTATAAAAATGCAACTAATTTCTGAATATTTGTTTGTATCCTATTTAATTTTTTATCCATTCTTAGTGTTCTGTGTATACAGAAGCATGTCATGTACAATTAATGACAATTGTACTTCTTCCTTTCCAATTTCGACACCTTTTATTAGTTTTTCTTGTCTAATTGCTGTGGCTAGGACATTCAATACTATATTGACAAAAATGATGAAAGTAGAAAACTTCTTTTTCCTTGAGGAAAACAATTTTATCTTTTCTTAATTAAGGATGATGTTAAATGTGAGTTTGTCTTATATGGCATTTACAATATTATGGTCTTTGCCCTCCATACCTATTTTGCCAGGAGTTTTTATTGTAATGGATGTTGGATTTTGTCAAAGGTTTTTTTCAACAGTCATTTATATGATTATATGATCTCTATCTTTCATTTTTGTTTATGTGGTTTGTGGATATTGAACCAACCTTGCATCAGGAATAAATCCCACTTGATCATGGTGTATGATCTTTGTAATGTATTGCTGAATTCAGTTTGCTAATGATTATTTGAGGATTTTTGCATCTATGCTTATCACAAAGATTGGCCTATAATTTTTTTTGTAATGTCTGTGCCTGGTTTTGAAATCAGAGTAATTCTGGCTTTGTAAAATGAATTTGGGAGCCTTCCCTCCTCTTAAATTTGTTGGAATAGCTTGAGAAAGATAGCTGTTAATTCTTCTCTGAATGTTTGATAAAATTCACCTGTGAAGTCATCTTGTCTAGGACTTTGGATAGTTGAGAGGTTTTTTTTAATTACTATTTCTATTTCATTGGTAGTAATTGGTATGTTCAGATTTCCTGTTTCTTCTAGATTTAGTCTTGGCATATTGTATGTTTCTAGGAATTTATCATTTCTTCCTGATTATCCAATTCGTTGGCACATCATTGTAGTATTTTCTTAAAATCCTTTGTATTTCTATGGTGTCAGTTGACACTTCTCCTATTTCATTTCTGATTTTATGTACTAGGTCCTCTCTCTTTTCTTCTTGATGAGTCTGGTTAACAGTTTGTCAATTTTGTTTACTTTTCAAAGAACCAGCTCTTGGTTTCATTGATCTTTTATATTTTTTAAGAGTCTACTTCATTTAGTCTCACTCTGATCTTTATTATTTCCTTCCTTCTACCTACTCTGGGCTTTGTTTGCTGTTTTTATCTAGTTCCTTTAAGTCTAAAGGTAGATTAGGTATTTGAATTTTTCTTGTTTCTTGAGGTCAGCCTATATTGCTAAGAATTTTTCTTCTTAGGACTGCTTTTGCTGTGTCCCATCAATTTTGGATTGTTGTGTGTTCATTTTCATTTGTCTCAATATAGCTTTTGATTTCTTCCTTGATTGTATTATTAACTCACTCATTGTTTAATAGCATGTTATTTAGCATCCATGTGTTTGTGTTTTTTTCCATTTTCTTCTTGTAATTGCTTTCTAGTTTTATACACTTGTGGTTGGAGAAGATGCTTCATATAATTTCAAACTTTTTAAGTTTAATGAGACTTGTTTTGTGTCTTAACATGTGCTCCATCCTAGAAAATGTTTCATATACACTTGAAAAGAGTATATATTCTGCTTTCTTGGGTGAAATGCTCTAAAATTACCAATTAATATCTGGTTTTGTTGTCATTTAGGGTCACTCTTTCCTTGTTGATTTTCTGTCTGGACTATCTCTCCATTGATGTCTATGGGGTATTAGATTCCTATACTATGACTGTAGTGCTGTTGATCCCTCCGTTTAGTTCACTGAGATTTGGTTTATATATTTGAATGCTCTTATGTTGGGTGCATAAATGTAAGGGTTATACTCTCTTTTTGGATTGATCCCTTTATCACTCTGAAATATATTTTTGTCTCTTATTATAGCTTTTAGTTTAAACTCTATTTTGTCTGATACAATATTGCTACCCAAGTTGTTTCTTTCATTTCTATTTACAAGAAATTTCTTTTTTCATTACTTTACTTTCAGTCTGTGTTTGTCTTTCAATCTGAAGTGGATCTCTTATAGGCAACATATGCATGATGCATGAGTTTTGTTTTTTTATCCATTCAGCCACCCTATGCTTTTCATTAAGGCACTCATTCCATTTACTTTTAAAGTAATTATGGATAGGTACATAGTTATTGGCATTTTATTCTTTTTTTTTTTAATTTTATTTTGGACAGACGGGAAGGGAGAAAGAGAGGGAAAGAAACATCAGTGTGTGGTTGCCTCTTGTGTACCCGCTCCTGGGTATCTGAACTGCCCTGCAGCCCAGGCATGTGCCCTGACTGGGAATCAAACTGGCAACCCTTTGGTTCCCAAGCCTGCGCTCAATCCACTTAGCCATGCCATCCAGGGCAGCATTTTATTCTTTATATTTATGTTATTCTTTTTTCGTCTTAAAAAAGTCCCTTTAAGATTTCTTGTAATACTGGTTTAGTGGTGATGAACTCATTTAGCTTTTTCTTGTTTGAGAAGCTCTTTATCTTTCCTTCCATTTTAAATGATGGCCTTGCTGGGTGGAATAGTAGTAATTCTTTGCTTTATATCACTTTGAACATTTTGTGCCAGTCCCTTCTGGCCTACAAATTTTCTTTTGGGAAAAGAGACTGACATTCTAATGGGAACTCTTTTGCAGGTAATTAAGTGTCTCTCTGTTGCTGCTTTTAAGATTCTCTCTTTGTCCTTTAACATTTGGCATTTTAATTATGTTGTTTCTTGGTGTGGCCCTTTTGAGTTCACCTCGTTTGGGAATATCTGTGCTTCCTGCACTTATGTGTGTTGTTTCTCCAACAGGTTAAGGAATTTTTCAGTCCTTATTTCTTCAAATAAGTTCATAATCCCTTGCTTACTCTCTTTTCTTTCTGGTACCCTTATGATGTGGATGTCATTATGCTTGATGATATCCCAGAACTCCCTTACACTATTTTCAGTTTTTTAATCACTTTTTTCTTTTTGTGCTTCTGAATAGGTGTTTTCTGCTACCTTATATTCCAAATGACTGATTCAATCCCCTGCTTCATCTAATGTGCTGTTGATTACTTCTACTGTATTCTTCATTTTGACTGTTTTTTTTATGGTTTTGATGTCCTTTTTATGCTTACTGTCTCTTTGTTAGTTCCTTAAGCATCTTTATAACCAGTGTTTTGTACTCTGTAGACTGTTTGCTTACATTTCATTTAGTTCTTTTTCTGGACATTTCTTTTTTTTTTTTATTTGAGACATGTTTCTTTGCCTCCTCACTTTGGTGCCTCTCTGTGTTTGTTTCTATGTGTTAGGTAGATTTGTTAATGTTTCCCAGTCTTGGCAGGTTGACCTTATGTAGTAGGGTCCTGTGGGGTCCAGTGGCACAGTCTCCCTGATCATCTGAGCCAGGTACTCCAGGGCTGTCCTTTGTATGAGTTGTGTGTGTCCTCGTGTTGTAACTCTGCTTTGATTGCTGTTGGCATGTCAGTGGGTGGGCTCAATTATCACGTTGACTGTGAGGAGTTGCTATGACCACATCAGAGGAACTGCAATGTGGGGGCTGCCCCTATGGAGTGGGATTAGCTCAAGCAAAATCTGTTGCTTACCAAGATGTCCTTTTAGGTATGCTGCTAGTGGAGCTACTTGGGTGGTATTCTGTTGTCCTTTGATGCTTGCCATTGGGTGTGTTGGTTCTGGGCCCTCTTAGGACAGAGTCAGGTGCAGATCAATGTCAGAAGCTACCTGAGACTGGCCCAAGGCTACCTGCTAGGAGATACAAAGTGATCTGCAGTTGGTAGCTGCCTGTGCTGGGCTTGGGTGTGCATGGGATGGGCCATGCTATGAACTGAGGGCAGCTGCTACCAGTTCCAAGCCTGGGAAAGGTTAGCAAAAGACTTAAGGCACTCTGAGACTTCCTGCTGCCTGCCAGCTATCCATTAGGCTCAGCCACTAAAAGAGCCTTGGGCAGAATGTGATTTGGGTGAGGCAAGGTCTGAGGGAGTCAACAGGGTGGAGATAATGGAGCGCATCAGGCTAATGCAGAATCAGGTTTGGCTCTGTTGGGGGAGGGCTGAACACAGAAAATGGTAGCTGTCCCTTGGGCTCTCACCCTGAAGCCACACAATTCGGTTTATCCCTGTATGTCTCTGATACTCACTGAGTTTGACCAGAGGGTTTGTTTGTTTGTTTTAAGGAAAACGGCAATATGGGAGCCCAGGATGATTGCCACAAAAAGAAAGAGCCTCAGGGCATGGGTGCATTAGGAGGTGAGGGCCTCAGATGGTCATCAGGGTGGAGGCAGGAGAGATTTCCAGGCTAATGTAGCTTCAGATCTGGTTGGTGAGAGGAGAACTCGACACACACAAAAAAATGACAACATGGCTGCACGGGAGGAGGACTCAACAGGGGGACAGAGTTGAGTGATACAAGTTGGTAATATTCATGTATTAATTAAAATCATAGTATAACTAAAAGATAAAAGTTTTAAAGGTAGAGAGGACCTTATAAAAACAAAACCTGTGACCACAATGCATTGCAGAGAGTTTGTTGGTTTAAGAAGTGCCAACATAGGAAGTATTTACAGACTTGACCATAAAATGATGCAAGTCAAGTCTTTGTTCCTGCAATGAACTTGAATCAAAAGAACAAAAATATTTTGTTTGCTCAACTGTAAATTCTCTGAAAAATGTGTTCATACCTGAGGGGAAAAGTTTCTGAAGTTGAATACCATGACCAACACCTTATTTCAGCTACCATTGCCCCCAGTTGTAGCAAAAAACTTCTTGAGCAGTATTAGAAAACCTGAGCAAATTTTAACTGATAAAATTTGATGTAGTACATTTTAAAGTGTAGCATGGGGAAATCTGTAAATTAATTTAAAATAGTAATTGAGTCTTATATTTGCAACTAAAGAAACCTGAAAATGTATTGTAGGGGTATTTCCTTCCCAAAGATCAGGGGGGCACCCTTCTTGTTGGTAGCCCCCCAGATCATTGATAGATACAGTTTATAAGGCACAAAGATTAGAACTTGGAAAAATAGACATCAGTCTGAACAGTTTTTCAATAGCGTCCCTTTTATTGTCAAGGTAATGTTAACTAATAATTGAATACCATCCACACTGGTTTGTCAACTTTATATTAATGAGGTGTTTTTGTGTGTATGTATGAGCTACTTCATATATCCCAAGAGAAAAAACAAATTTAAAAAAGTCACTCTTCCTCTGAGCTCTGTCGTCCAATCCTCATCCTTTTAGAAGAAACAGGTGAAAGGAGGCTCAGGGAGGAGGTCATGTGGTGTATATAGCCTGCTCACTCCATGCCCCCTCAGCAGTGACCTGCCTTCCTTTTTTATATCCAAAATAACTCATAGTAATGACACCTGACTGTAACTTTTACTTTCATATTTAGGGTGTTGACAGGCAGACTTCTTCTACTCTCCAATAAAAATACTATAAATTAGAAGCATCCAAAAGTGAGCATAACATAAATTAAGATATGCCGGCTGGAGAACATTTCATGCATTCATTCTCTCTTTATATTGATCCTCTTTTCTTTTATAATTCAGGTGGATTATTTCTCTGGCACCGAAGGGCCCAAGTCTTGTAAAACTATGTGCTCTCAGAGAGTATCTGTCAAATACATTTTCTTTCCTGAAGGAGAAAGGATAACTACAGGCAAATGGTCCAGAAATGTACTTACCTGCACATCAGGATTGTCCAAAGATCAACTAGTACACCTTCCAACTAACACTGGAATGACCTTCACGGTATTCTCCACTTGTGTTTGATTACTGAGCCTCTGCGGGAACTCCAGAAATTACTGAGCCGGAAAAAGAGTAGTACTCACTACTTTTGCAATGTCTCTTCACATTCTTGGCACAGTCCTTGCACATAGAACCATTAACTCCTCTACTATAAAGTTTCTCCAATTTCCTCAGTTTTTGTTTCTGAAGACATCTAAGAGAATATCCTTTCTTCCCATACATTGTGACCTGTGCACTTTTTCTCCGTAGAGTCTTTATAAACCCTTTTGTAAAGCTCTACATTCTCAGGAAGTGGTGTCAGCATTGAAGATGTCTAACATATCAGTTACTAAAATCACATTAGCTTTAAAGGAAATGAAATTACTTCTGCAACTGCAGAGTCTAAGACAAAAATTAAGTTTGTGATGACCTTGAGTTTAAAGCAAATTTATTTACACACACACACACTGCCCTGTTCCCTGTCACTGTTCTAATCTCATTCGTGACCTAGTTTGTGGCTCCCAACATTTTACGTTGCTGTAGGAAGCTCATCCTTGAAACTATTTAGTCTCCTTATGGTATACTTTATATAAAACGTTGGCTGCATATGAGGCTTCTCATTTATCTTAACATCTCTTCAGCATCAGCACTTTTTAATTAAAATTTTCTGTTTAGCAATTCAGGAATTTTGTCATAACAAGATATGCATAGTATTAAAGATAACCCATACAAAAACCCTTAGTTGATATTTACTTAATCCACTACTACTTCACTTTTCATGGATTCTGATTGTGATTTGAAAGACAGATCTCAATCATTTGCAATTGTTTTCTATTTTAGGGAGGTTTGCATATTATCCACTTCCACGGGGGACAATTAGTTTTAATAATGGGATCAAACAAATTTGGAAGGTGTTCTATTTACTAATTAAAAATCCTCCTTCCATTTAAAAAGCAAATGTGTTCAAGATATACACACAAAAAAATGCAACTAGACCATTTTCTCACACCACATACAAAAATACACTCAAAATGGGTTATAGACTTAAATGTAGGACCTGAAACCATAAAACTTCTAGAAGAAAACATAGGCAGTAAATTCTTTGACATCAGTCTTCCAACATTTTTTAGATATGTCTCCTAGGGCACAGGCAATGAAAGCAAAAATAAAAGCGATTACATCACACTCAAAAGCTTTTGCACCATAATGGAAACCTTCAACAAAATAACAAGGCAACTTTCTGAATGGCAGAAGATATTTGCAAATGATATATCTGATAAGGGGTTAAAATCCAAAATATGTTAAGAATTCATACAACTCAATAATAAAAATGCAAACAGTATGATTTAAAAATAGGCCAAGGACTTTAATAGACATTTCTCCAAAGAGGACATATGGATGGTCAACAGACACATGAAAAGGTGCTCAACACCACTGAGGGAAATGCACGTTAAAACCACAAAGAGATATGACCTCACACCTGTCAGAATTACTATTATCAAAAAAACAGCAAAGAATGAGTGTTAGTGAAAATGTGGAGAAAAGAGAACCCTCGTGTACTGTGGGTGGGATTTTAAACTGGTGCAGCCACTGTGAAAAACAGTATGTAGGTCTCTCCAAAAATCAAAAATAGGACTACCATATGATACAACAACCCCACTTCTAGCTATTTATCCAAAGAAATCCAAAACACTAGTTTGAAAAGATACGTGCACCCCGAGGTTCGTTGCAGCATTATTTCCCACAACCATGCTATAGAAGCAATCTAGGTGTCCACTGATAGATGAATGGGTGAAAATGATGCAATATACATAAACTATTATTCAGCCATAAAAAAGAATGAAATGAAATCTTGCCATTTCTGTTAATATGGATGGACCTAGAAGGTATTATGCTAAGTAAAATAAATTAGAGAAATACAACTACCATGTGATTTCACTTATATGTGGAATGTAAAAATCAAATAACAAAATGAAGAAGCAAGCTCATAGATACTTATGATGCTGAGAAAAAACTGATGGTTTAAAGATAGGAAGGGTTTGGTGATGGGCAAAGGGTGAAGGGGATTAAGAATCGTGAACTGCCAACTATACAATAAGTTACAGAGATGTAATGTACAGCACAGGGAATATAGATAATAATATCATAATAACTATATGGTAATATGGCTACTAGACCTACTATGGCAATTACTTTGTAAGGCATATTAACATCTGGTCACCATGTTGCTTACCTGAAAATGATATAATATTGTATGTCAACAATATATTTTTAATTTTTAAAAAGAAATTGTGTCCGGAAGAAGTTGTGAACTGTGTTTTTATACCTTTTACCTCTAGCTTGAAGATCGGTTTAAACCCTAAAACAGTAGCAATGAGATATTTCGAAGACAAACCATGACAGTCAAATATCATCTAATTGACTTGTCCGAAGTAGTTCGTTCTCATGTCCCTTCACGCTCGTATTTTCATAGGATTCCGACTTCAGGAGGAACGACCACGTGTGCTCGAGTCCTCAGAACACACCGAGACGACACTGTGAGCGTTTTCCCTTGCGCACAGTAGCTCTGCACGGCTTGTGTGTAAGGAAAGAACAGCCTCAGCAGAATGCCTCACGTGTACATGTTTTCACTTCGCAGAAAAGATGACTCCACAGGCCGGGTGTCCTGCGGGTGAGGCCCCGACGCAGGAGGAGGAGCATCAGACGCGGAGAATGATGGCAAAGCGGTCGAAAATCATCAAGGAGCTGATACAGACGGAGAAGGACTATCTCAACGATCTAGAGCTGTGCATTAAGGAAGTGGTCCAGCCCTTGAGAAATAAACAGGTAAAGGCCACTTTGAACCCCAGCCCCATCCTAAATAGGATCACCAACTTCCTGAAATCAGAGCACCCGAGTGAGTCTGTCTGTGGCGGCACCTGCTGCACCGTGGGGGGGCACGCGGGCCCTTCTCCCTCGGTCTGGGTTTGTGGTGCAGACTGAAGGCGTCGTCAGACTCACACTTCCTGTGTCCGCAGAGGGGCACCCAGAGTCCGTCCTTTTGGCCAAGGAAACTGTGTTTTAAAACATGGGAGAAAAGAAATTCAAATTTTTAACACTGAAATTTCTGTGTGTTCGTTCCTGGATTCCTGTGGAACTGCTGACATGTGAACATCATGTTTTCAGCAGTTTAGGAACAAAGCACTTAATTTGATTCAACGATGATCAAGGATCCAGGCAAGAAAAATGTATGTTTTTCTTTTCCCTTATGTTGATAGGTCAGTTAAAGTTATCACCATTTAGCTCAATTAGATTCACAACTGTCAATATTGAAGTATTGTAAAATTCAACATAAAAATTAACCTGAAAGTAAGGTAATGGCTTTCTCTTTGGTAGGGCTGGCCCCAGGCAAAACTTGAAGTGCTTAAAAGTTAGTCGCTCTCCTCTTTTAATTGAGGCTTTTCAAGGAATTTCTCATAGAGAGTTAGAGTAAAGGTAAAGGATGTTTGATTCATACATCCCTGTATACACATGCTTGTGCGTGCACACTCCCACATACATACGAATATGGGTATTTTCGTCCACTCACCACATATTTATGGAGTCTTGATTCTCACTGTTTCCAGCACTGGAGTTACAGTTTAGTACAAAAACCAAGTCATGCCCTTGTGAGGTTTAGTTTCCAGTGGGGGAGGGGAAGAGTCAGACAATAAACAATAAATAAAGAAAAATGTAAAGAATATTAAATGCTGTTAAGTACAGCAGAGAAAACTGGCACAGGGATGAGGGATGGAGCATTTGAACAGAGGAGTGGTGTTTCCACTTCCAATAGAGTGGCAAATGCAGACCTCTCTCATGGGGGACATTTCAGCAAAGAAGTAAAGGAGGTAAAGGGCATTCCAGGCTCAGGGGAGCAAAGACAAGGAGGAGCGACAATCTCATCACAGGGTTGTGAGTGGTCCTTGTACACAATTCAATGTAGAAAACATAAACTACAAAGTGAAGATTATCAGAAATTTCACCACTCTGAGATAATTACCATTCTTTTAGATATATTTTTACATAAATGTAATCTAAAGCACACATACTATCTTGTAACACACTTGTTTCATTTAGCAATTGAGTATTTAGGATGCATATTTTTATGGCTACTCTCACTTTTCAATGTCTTTCTACTGTTGCTGATGCTGAAACACACTATGTTTTGGTGCTGTCACCTTATGTCCTAGAATAAATTCCTAAAAGCGGAATGGCTAGGTCAAAGAGATGCACAGTTAGGGTTTTGATAAAAATTGCCAACTGACATCCAAAAGGTTGATACTGTTTTAATTTTCATTCCCATTAACAGTGATTGAGAAGGCTGATTCTCTGCTTGCCCCTTGCAGTTAAGCATTACTGATGTTATAAACAATGAAGACCGGGTTCTTTTGATTTCCTCTGAAAAAATATCTTCCTATGTATTCATTAGCCACTTCTATATTCAACACTTATTCATAATCATGTCTTTTGTGCTTTACAGAAATTAGGGCTTGTCTTTTTCTTATTGTTTTACAAAACCTCTTTTTATTAAGAATATTCTTTTCTACCCTCCATGCTGCAACTAATTTTCTATTTGTCTTTTGCCTTCTAAACTTGTTTAAGATTAAAAAGTAAAAGCCTTGTTTAAGGTTTATTCATTTGTTTTTGCATTGGGCATATTATATGTACCCATAATTATAAAAATACAGCTAGCCAGTTGTCCCAACATCAATTATCCAATCTCTCCCCAAGAACTTACAAAATCCAGAAACACAGTTTATATTTTTTAACAAAAGTCTCTTCTCAGAAATGTTAAAAAAATTAGGGAGTGCAAATTAGGAAAAACCAGTATACATCAAAGTACTGGTGTATATAAAAGAACCTTTGGTATAAAAGTTGTATTTTGATTTAAGACAATGTATAAAAAAAAGTGGCGAAACTGGCTAGGAATTTGTCCTTCATAGAAAGCCATGTTCCGCTTTCCTCCTTCATGACCCTTTATTAGGTGCATGCTGTTGGCCAGGTCCCCTTCCAAACACTTTGTCAGTATTCTCCCTTAACCCTCGCACAGTTCTCGAGTTAGACGGTGACTGACGACATCCTGAATTTGGAAATTTCTTATGAATTCTGTAACAGTAAGAATAACATTTATAGTCATGATAAATATCTGCTTTCTAGTTTCATTGCTAAGTACATAAAATCATTTTGGTGTGTTTTCTTTTATTTAATATAAGCTAGCTACATCTGATGTAACCTCTTTTCTGGCAGATATTAATGGTTATCAACAACATTTTCATTTACACATCTCTTCAGATGCTAATTTTAACTGTACCTGGCATCAGAGCCTACCACCATCTACCCTCCCTGTGGTGCATTCCCACCAGTCACTCCTACTCTTTGAGAAGTTTAGAACATAGCCTACTGTTCCCATCTCTTCTCTTCTCTTCTTCTCCCCTCCTCTCGCCATCCCTCCCTCGTATCTCTTTCTCTCTCCCCCTCTCTCTCTCTCCATAATTCAGACATAAATTTTAGTTGATTTCAATATTTAGGCAAATGGTCCCCACAGCCTCCTTGTCTCTCAGTCAGGTTATTGCCTTGTTCATATCCAGTCACCTTTCCTCAAACCCATCCCAGCCACTCACTCCAGGGCCACCCCCTCAAACTGCCATCACCAAAACTTCACCTTCTCAAAATCAGAATTCCAGGCTTACTGGTCCCCCATAGCCTCCCTTTCAGCCCACTGCCACTGAAACTCTGTCTCCAAAAATTATTCAATGCCACCAGGACCTTCAAGCCATTGACCTCACCCCCACTTTTTCACTGTTCATCCAGCCCACACCTGGTTTAATTTTCACAAGTCCATTAAAATTAGTCCTGGAAGATGGATCCAATACCCTTTTCTCTCCCTCTTTCCATGTACTTGCCTGAAAATGCCTACCCTTGGTGAAATCCAATTTTCTGCCCACTTTACACCATTACCCTGGTGTCTGAACCAATCTCTTTTAAAATTCAAGGCCATTTTCTTCAAGTGGGACCCTCAGTGACGTCCCTGAAGAGATTCTTTCACATCTTCTTTCTCCTCACACCTCACTTTCTTTTATTTCCTAACTCTCAGCTAACAGCCTTTCCCACCCTTTTATTGAGAAAAACAAAATGCACACGCTGTTGACTCCAAATCTGCCAACCCACCTGAATCTCTACCCCTACAACCTGGCTAATGGTTCCTGCTCCTACTGCCTCTCCCCTAACAATTGCAGTGGATTTAGCCTCAGACTTACTCAAGGGTTTGCTTCCTGACAGTGTCCTCCCTTTTGGATCATGTTCATCTTCGTTATCTGCTATCTAAAAAAGCTAAAAACAAAAACAAAAATAATTGTCTATATTGTCTCTTATTGCTCTCTTTTTAACTTGAATATAAAACATTTAATATTTATAAAAGCATATGTAACTAAGATATGTTTCAAAGTAATCGCATTTTGCCAAAAATGCATTCCTGTGAGGAGTTAATGATCAGCATAAAAAAGACTAAGTATACAAGAAAATGTTTTCCTTTGAATTCGTAACCCATTTTTGTATCAAATAAAATAAGAAGTGTATTCAGTATAAAAGTGTTTTCAATTTTAAACCACGTACTGCGCAGGTGAGCTAAACTGGCCCCATCAGTGTAAATGCCATCACTGAGCTGTACTCTTACATAGGCTCTCTAACTTCTGTTTTTGTTGTTTTTCTTCTTTTTTGCTTCCTATGTAACTCTTATAAGCAATCCTCAGAATTGGGGTTTCAGACCTGATGCGGACCCCAGCTTATGGGGTCTGTGACATTGTGGATGAGACACAACAAATTCACACGGACTACCGAGTCCTGTGGAGGAAAAGGGACAGCATGGCTTCTCTCTCAAGGGGAGAAAAAAAGTCTCAGCCCTTGCTTTGACAAGCTTTTATTGCTTTTCTGGGCACATTACATGATAGTCCTCATTTACTATGCACAGGTTCACTTTAGGTGGTTACTTTTTACAGAAAACAAAGGAGATGATGCCGCTAATCACATCACAGAAGAAGGATGTTTGCAAATGCAAAGGGAAAAGTGGTTGAACTGGTTACACTCATCCTTGGAAGGTTTAACATAGCTTTTAGGAAGTTAATTTAAAGATATACAGTAAATGTTTGCTGTCTGAATTCAGGGTGAGGGAGTTTTAGCAAAAAGCAAGTCTCAAAGTGGCCTAGGTACAATGCAGGCCTGATTCCCCACGGGAGAACCTATCCATGGGTGTGGGTCCTGTGCTTCTCCGAGTGGGAGCTGGGCCCACACCATGCAGAATGGTCTCCTATACAGACCATGTAAAATAAGATGTTTCCATCATGATACCAGAGAGTTTAACTTTTGTTCTCAGTGTTTTGAAGTACAGTTCTCAGAATTCTAACTCATATTTCCTGTGTTGTTATATTAAGATTGTTTATAGCTTGTTGATTTTCATATCTGGCACTTCTTTTCGTCCTGTTATCTCCCAGCACTCTGTCTTCCTCCTTGCAGCAGCAGTTTCAGTCTAGTAACCAATTAGTCCCCACCACCACTGAATAGCAATTGATTCAAGGTGTCTCAGATTTCTCAACTCAGATCCAATTTTTTCCCACTTCTTAATGCTCTTAACCTTTGACTAGGTAAATAAATGTTCAGGAACTCATATAACTATTATAAACATTTATATGAGTGCTGAGGTAGTTAAGTGATGCTACCAGAACATTAGCTTTACCACCTTTAACATGTTCATTACCTCCTTCATGTCCTCATTTCCTTCCTAACTATTTAAATACTGTGGTCTTTGCACACAAGTCACCTGTCATCAGTTAGTGTCAACATATGACAGCACATAACGTTCTCACACAACCACAGGAACAATATGCAAGTCAAGCTTAGCCAAACCTGAGACAACCTAAGTGAGTGTTTGCTAGGCTAGGAGAGACTGGGGAAGTCGTCTGATCCATGCCTTTTCTTGGTGCACATCTTTCCTGCTGCTGAGAGACTAGCTTGCTCCATTGTGCTGCCTCCGAGTCTTTTCACTCCCAAGAGAAGCAAGTCAGTTCCT
Organism: Trachops cirrhosus; assembly: GCA_028533065.1. Classification (NCBI taxonomy): domain Eukaryota; kingdom Metazoa; phylum Chordata; class Mammalia; order Chiroptera; family Phyllostomidae; genus Trachops; species Trachops cirrhosus. Next base: position 76,312,955 of record CM052538.1, on the reverse strand, counting down.
AGAAGTGAAAGCTGGAAGAAAGAAGTTGAAAGCTGAGAAAAGCGCTGGGCTTACCTGAGCCTGCGTGAATGAACCAGTGTACAAATAAGTGTCCAGCCCCAGCGTTTGCCTGATAACGGTGCCATCACAAACCTTGATCTTAACTTCAAGGCTTTTCTATAAACAAACCTTTACCTAAATGAAAGCAGGGCCGAACTCAGCACTTACATCATCTTTAATAGCAGCATTGTGAGATGCTGTGAAAAGAAGGCAAAAAGTTTTCCACAACATTTGGTGTTGAAACATTTCTAGTTATTTATTATCGAAACAGCAATAATAGACACTATGTTTTTGGCAGTAAGTCAAAATAAATAAAAATCATATCAATCTAATCTAGCAATGGAAAAGGGATTTATGTATAAGGAAAGGACCAAAAGCTGACTGAAAAAAATAGAAGAATTTATGTTTTTTTCTGTTTAAAAATTACTTATTTTTAACTTATGAAATTCATGTAACACGAAAGTACCGAAGATCTCGAGGAGATCGCAGCGTCTTACGGCCGCCCAGTTCCCTTCTCCAGGGGCAAACACCGCCCCAGCTCCGCACAGCCTTCTGAGGGGACTCCACTTGGAAGCATATGTGTTTGAATGCACTTTTGGTAGATTTTTATTTATATAATAAAATTATATATATTTATTTTGGATTTGCTCATGTTTGGTCTGTGCATTACAGTTGACATTTTGTGTTTGCTGATGAAAAGGGCAAAAATAATCTGTGACTTTGTGCCAGCAAGAGTTCAATAGAAATTTTCTGTTTATTCTAGATAAGCTGTAAGGCAACAATTTTGTAAATAACTTTTATTAGAAAAATCTATAGAAGAAAATAATCTCTTGTGGGAGGAACTCTGTCCAGCAGCATGCTCCTCCTGTCCACCTCAGATAGTAAATAAGTCATCCCGGACACAATCTTGCTGTTCTGGGGGGAAAGGGGGTGGCAATTCCCTCTAGTGGAGAACACCTGAGCCTTTCTCCCAAATGGCTTTTTTTGGGATGGTATGTGTAGGTGTATACAGCATACATGCATAGCTCATCAATCAATGTCAAAAGGTTACAGTCACACAAAAACAGGTATTTTCTATAGATGACAATTGAAGGAACACAGAGATCTGTCACAGGTCAGGGTCTGTTAGTCATGCTGACACCAGAGGGTCTTTAAGACGTGTTGCATGAGATAAGGAGTTTACTCCTTATACCTTAAACTTAAACATCCGGTTTATATCACCAGGGCTATACAAAACAAAGCAGCCCAGGCTTCTGCATTGTATTGAGAACCTACAGGCCTACAATGTACATTTCAGGCCTGATTCCCACAGGAACCCTCGCTGTTAGAGTCAAGTCATGTCTGCCACCTGCGTTTTTTACCTGGTTTTCCAGGGAAACTCGCTAGTCCCTTTCAGGGTTTGCTCCCTCGGGGCTACAGTCTCGAAAACCACACAGAGTGGTCCCCGACAATCACTAGCTTTACCACTCTGAAATGAACGCTGTAAATAATTTGTTTTTTTTTGTCTAGGCATATACACACCCAACTATCTTGTGAAATTTGAATCATACCAAATATACCATTATGAAACCTTTTTTCTCTAAAAAATATATGTTTCATTTTTAACCATAGACAACAAATATTAATTTAAATGGAAAAGTATTTTCTTTATTTTTATCCTTCCCCCAAGGACATTTTTTTCATTGATTTGAGAGAGAAACATTGATGCAAGAGAGAAGCATCAATTGGTTACTTCCTGTATGCACCTGGACCAGGGATTGTACTTGTTGCGGTGGGGAAGCAAATCCACAATCTAGGCATGTGTCCTGGCCAGGAGTCAAACCTGCAACCTTCCCGGTTATGGAATAACACTAACCACCTGAGCCACACCAGCCAGGTGGAAAAATATTTTCTTTTATTTATTGAAAGACCATAAATTTGAGGAGAACAGTATTACTGCTGTCTCTGAATGCAAAGCCCCCACATGGAAAACAGCGCCCACCAGTGTTATTGTGCAAGTCCAGGTCAGCGGTGGGGTGTTTCAGTGTCATGATGGCAGGTGGGAACAATGTCTAGCAACTGTTCCCACACCTGTGGCAGTACTGTGTCAGACAGCACACAGTACTGACATACTACCAAACTTCTTGCTCTGGGTCCAGAATGCATGAGGCCTGCCTGGGAATAGGGGAACTCGAAGGAGAGGGAATTAGGGGGACAAACTTTTTTCAAAGGGAGAAAAGTGGGTCACAGAGCCCAGGGCATGCAGCTTCCCGCCCCTGCCCCCAAATTGACTGGAGCTTCTATGGCTTAAACTGTCCTATCAACCTCAATAGAAAGGAAGGCGATGTAAGTGCATTATCATAATGAAACCAGTGTTCAAATACTGTAATATCATGAAATCTGCATATCACACAAAGATGGCCTTGCCCCATTTATATGTGGATTTTTTCTATAAATATACAGTCGGCCCTCCATATACTTGGGTTTTACGTCTGCAAATTCAACCAATCAGAGATCAAAAACAGCATTTTCTTTTTTAAATTAAATTTATAGGGATGACATGGGTTAATTAAATTATGTTTTAGGTATACATTTCTATGATACATCATTTGTATAGCATTTGTGCCCACCACCCAAAGTCAAATCTTCTTCAGTCATATATATTTGAACCCCTTTACCCTTTACTACTCCTCCACCATCTTTCCCTCTGGGAATTAGCATACTGTTATCTGTGTCTATGAGTTTTTGTTTGCTTGTTTTTCTTGTTTGTTTATTGTTGCTTTCAGTTTTATATCCTGTAACTAAACTCAGGTCCAGCTGCCTGCGACTGTGAAAACTGACACTTGAGAGGCAGGTGCTGATGTAAAGGAAAGTGGTTTATTTACATGCTGGCCATCTGGAAGATGAGAGACTCTTGTCTCAAAGCCCATCTTAGCATCTCAGTAAAGGCAGAGGTTTTTATAAGGAGGGAGGGTGGAATCAGAGCAAAGAGATCAAGGGAGAAAGTTGAAAAGTTCTCTACGTGCAAACAAGCACAGTCCATTCTGATAAGGCAAGTGATGGGCTGGTGTGCATCATCCTGATTTAGTCTTCCTGCCTTAGTCATCCTGGCTTCATGTCATACTGGGTTCATGTCATCCTGGTTCCACAGTTGAAGGTCAGCAACTCTCCAGGATCTGGGATGCTTGGAGATTGGAGTCTGTGTTGGTTCAAGTTAGTTCCTAGGATTCTGATACAATTATGCTGTTTTTCTACAAGGTAGTCAGAGTCAGCACTTAGTGTCAAAAGAATGATGGGGTGGGTTACAATTTTCCACTGTTACAATCTCACATATGAGTGAAATCACATGGTTCTTGACTTTTTATGACTTATTTCGCTTAGAATGATATTCTCAGGGCCCACCCATGATGGCAGTATGTCACCTTTTCTTATGACTGAATAGTGTTCCAGTGAATGATTTTTATATCCCTTTGGAGTTTTCTGTGTTTCATTCACCACCCTCTTCAGCAGAGCGAGCCCACTGCTGTCCTGTATAAAGTGACTGTAGCTTCAGCTCTCCTTCAGGGAATTTCTCAGTCTTTCATTTCCTGCCCTCTGGTTGGGAGTTTCCTTGTCTGTGCTGAACCTCAAAGCTGGCTTCTCTGTCAGGGTCCTTCCCCTGGCTGCCCTGCTGTGTGGAGGTGCCCTCGGCAGTCAGTGCCCAGCAGCTGTGCAGCAGCTGGGTTGCCAACTTGGCTCTGGAGCTGAGTTTTGCTCCTTGGACTCACTCTCTGAATTATTCTCAGTTCTGTCTGAATCTCCCCTCCCAGCCCAGTATGCAGGCTCTCATTTCTCCATAAGAGATACTCAGACATGAAATGTAATGAAGTTTTGCTACTTTCACTGAACAAAGGACAGAATCACAGTTACAAATGTTCACTGAAACACAAGATAAAAGAACCAAGACAGAAATATTACATCTAGTAATTAAATACAGTATTAAAATATACCTACTATTTTAAAATACATCTAGTATTAAAATATACCTAGCTTTCATATAGAAATGGATTGATATACATGGATGAATACATAAATGGATTGATAAATAAGTCAACTTCTCAAAGCTATTTACTAAACTTTGCCAGCATAACAAATAGAGAAAAACATGGATGATCGAATATCTCCTGTCATGAATTTTAAAGTGTCAGAGAAAGCCTCTTGTCAAAATTGTCTTCTCTAACTATCACTGTCACTATAAAGATTTTTGCTGTTGTCAGAAATAATAGTCATTCATTTTTGCTTAATAAACAACTATGCAATTTTTTCTCTTTTTTTTCCCTGTCATCCAACTACACTTTTTTAAAGACTTTACTTTTTTAACGTACTTTTAGGTTCACTGTAAAGTTGAGGGGAAGGCACAGAGATTTCCCATACACTCCTTGGCTCTGTACCTGCACAGCCTCCCCCATTACCAATGTCCACACCAGAGTGCTAAGTTCATTCACAACTGATAAGCCTACATTGACACATCATTTTCATCTAAAGTTCGTAGCTCATTTCCTTTTAGTGCTAAAGAATATTCTACTGTCTGGATGTATCCAGTTTATTTATCCTTCCCTAATGAAAGATATCATGGTTGCTTCGAAGTTTTGGCACTTACAAAGAAAGCTGCTATAAACATCCACTTGCAGGTTTTTGTGGACACAAGTATTCAGTACATGAAGGTAAAAACCAAGGAGCACATTTGCTGGATCATATGGTAAGAGTATGTTTACTTTTTAAGAAGCTGTCAAACTGTCTTCCAAAGTGGCTGTACCATTGTGTTGGCCCACCAGCCAGGAGTGAGAGTTCTTGTTTCTCTGCAATCTCATCAGCATTTGGTCTTGCCAGTGTTCTGGAATTTGGGCATTCTAGGTATATTGGTATTTTAAAGTTATTTTAATTTGCATTTCTCTCATGGAATTTGATGTGGGGCATCTTTTCATATGTTTATTTGCAATCTGTATAATTTATTTAGTGAGGCATCTGTTAAAGTTGTTGGCCACTTGCTTGTGTTCTTACTGTTGAACTTTAAGAGTTCTTTGAATAACAGTCCTTTATCAATGTATATTTTGCAAACATTTTCTCCCAGTCTGTGTCTTGCATTCTCATTCTCTTGACAGTGTCCTTCATAGAGAAGTTTTTACTTTTAATAAAGTCCTAGTTATTAATCATTTATTAAAGCATCATGCCTTTGGTGTTGTATAAAGAAAGTCATTGCTATACCCAAGGTCATCAAGGTCGTCCTCTATGCTGTCTTCTAGAATTTTTTACAGTTTTGCATTTTACATTTACTTCTGTGATTTGTTTTGAGTTAATTTTTGTGAAAGATGTTAGGTTTGTATCTAGAGTTGTTTTTCACGTGTGAATGTCCCATTGTTCCTGCAGCATTTATTGTGAAGACTATCTTTGCTCCATTTATTGTCTTTGCTTCTTTTTCAGTTGACTGTGTAGGTCTATTTTGGACTCTTTGTTCTGTTCCATTGGTGTATTTGTCTGTTCTTTCACTGATACCATACTGTTCTGATTAGCAATATAGCAAGTCTTGAATTCAGATAATGACAATTTTCCAACTTTTTTTTTGCCCTTTCAATATTGCATTGGCTCTTATGGGTCTTTTGCCTCTCCATATAAACTTTAGAATAAGTTTTACAAAATTTACAAAATAATTTGTTGGGATTTTGATTGCGATTGCACTGAATCAATGGTTCATGTTGCAAAGAACTGACATCTTAACAATATTGAATCTTCCTATTCATGAACATGGAATCTCTCTCTATTTCTTTAGCTCCTCTTTGATTTCTTTCATCATAGTTTCGCAATTTCCCTCAATTGGTCTTGTACATATTTTGTTAGATTTTTACCTAAGTATTTCACTTTGTGGGTTGTATTAATGCAAATGATATTGTTTTCAATTTCAAATTCTACCTATTCATTGTTGGTATATAAAATATTGAATTTTGTATATTAACTTTGTATTCTGCAACCTTGGCATAATTACTTACTAGTTCTAGGAGATTTTTTTATTCAGTTTTTGTAATCCTCATCTGAGGATATGTTTATTGGTTTTAGAAAGAGAGGAAGGGAAAGAGTGAGAGAAAGAGAGAGAGAAAGAGAAACATCGGTTGGTTGCCTCCTGTATACGTCCTAACTGGGAATCGAATACACAACCTAAAAATGTGCACTGACTGGAAATCAAACCTATGACTTTATTTTTGGTGCAGGAGACAATGCTTAAACCAACTGAGCCACCTGGCCAGGGATGGTTCCATTTTTTACATAGACAATCATTTCACCTGCAAAGACAATTTTATTCCCAATCGGTATACTTTTATTTCCTTTTCTTGTCTTATTGTAAAGAACCTCCATTGCAGTTTTGAAAAGGGGTAGGAGATAGGACATCCTTATACTTGATCTTATAAGAAAGCTCCAAGTTTCTCACTATTAAGTGTTATGTTAGCTGAAGGTTTTCCATAGCTATTCTTCATCAAGACAAGAAAGTTCCACTCTATCTTTAGTTTATTGAGAGTTTTTATCATGAATGGGTGTTGGATTTTGCAAATGCTTTTTTTGCATCTATTAATATGACCATGTGACTTTTCCATTTTAGTCTGTTGATGTGGTAAATTACATTAATTGATTTTTGGATATTGAATAGACTTTCATACCTCAGTAAACCACACTTGGTCAAGGTGTATAATTACTTTTATCCATTGTTGTATTAGATTTGCTAATGTTTATTGAGGATTTTTACATCAGTGTTGATGAGAGATGTTGATGAGAGATGAAAGTGTTGATGTAGTTTTCTTTTCTTTTAATGTTTTTTTCTGGTTTTGGTATAAGGGTAATTCTGGTGTCATAGAATCACCCAGTTAGTTTCCATGTCTCTGGTAACTTGCAAAATTTTCAGATTGTATTCTGAAAAACATATTCCTCAAACATATTCCACTTTGGTTCACTGATTATAACTTTCTTAAAGTCAACTACTTTCTACAGTCCTGTGTCCTCCATGAAATTGCCCTGACCTAAGTGGCATCTAGATGCTTCTCATAGGCATGTTTATTTTTTTTATGCAAACAGTCACCATATTGCATTCAAAATATCTTCTACAGTACCACATCAAAGTGCAATGCACACATATTATACCTGTGCAAAATATTGCAACTAGGGGAAACTGGGCAAAAGGCACATGTTGATTTACAACTATTTCAAAATAAAAAGTTTAAATAAAAATATAATGCCCTATTTTCTCTATCTCCCTTTGTTTCTCTCTTTAACAAAATTATACTTTTAAATACACATAAAAACTTTAAATATAAGGATACAAACTCTTCCTCTGAATTTTTACCTTGTTTGCTCTCCCAAACTTTTTAATTAATTCTCTTCTTATTGTGATTTCAGAGAGGTAAACACTATGTTTTTAGCATAAAGATACCCATTAGGTGTTGTAGGAGAAACTTGGTAGTACATGATAATCTCCTGTGTATTTTAGCTCTTTCTCATAGCATTCATAGAATACCAGAAATCTTTGTAGATTTGAAAACAAACCAGGAAAAAGCCAACTAAGTCCTGGGTCTACTTCACCTTCTATTTAGTCTAGTCCCTTCCCCTGTAAAGTCCAGCAGTTCTGGAGATCAGACTCCTTAGTCATAGGACTTCATGAAGTTCGTGAGTGCAGAGAGCAAAGCCAGGGCGACAATATGAAAACAAAAGCCATACAGCCACCATCATAGCATTCGCTAACCCCTCTACCCAAGCGCATTTCTTTCGAGTCATCTTTTGTTCTCCACTTCTCAATGTTAGTGGGCAGGAATGCTTTGATTTCTCAGATTTTATTTAACATAGTGACAAAAATTCCTGTCTGTGCTCTGCTTTCTGACTTTCTGGGCAGCTTTTGCTGGAAGTCTGATTTAAATATTGATATATATATTTATTCTTCAACACTTTAAAACTTTGAATTTTCAAGGTTAGTAAGATCACATCACAATGGAGAGTCCCATGATCACATGCAAGACTAGAGCTCCATGTTTGTTTGCTTTTTTAACTCAAAGTCTTAATTTTCACTTCTATGTGAAAGCCTAGAATATATGACATAATCTGGGTCATTGTTCCTCTGTGATAAAGTCAGATACTCAAAGTCACATTAGAAAAGTCAGAAAAAAAAAATCTCAGTGAAGTTTTCTTTACTTTTTAGAATTTATCGATAAGGGTAGTTCTTATGTGTTAGAAATTATGGCTGCAAAATGTTAAATTTACAATAAAGATCACAGAAGGAGTGGTGCTGCTAATCACAATATATAATTTCTAACTAACCTCTGTGTTAAGTGCTGACACCATATCATTGCTCTTCACTTCCATTCCCATGTCCCCTGGGAGGACCTTTCTGTTCTGTCACTCCAGAAGACATGATGTTTGCTGTCAAATCAGATTCACATTTAGTTGGGTATGGAAGTGACACAGCAATATTCTAGCATATGGAAGTTCTGTTTATTGCTAGCAATCTCTTATTTTTGCTTATTTAGAAAGCTCCAGCTAAAAAATTAAGGGATTTCTTTTTTATCATTTTTTTTATTGATGTTTTATAATGGAAACTTTTCTCCATGTTGTTCCTTTTATAAGAACCTCATAAGCTCCATTTTAGGGCAAGTTCAGTTTTCTCTAATTTTTATAACCTATAGTCTAGATCAGAACCTGCTGGGCCAAATGAGGAGATAAATTAATACATTTTTTAGTTCAGTTACAGGAGTTGGTGTGCCCAGAATTGAACAAGAGAAGTATGATACACAGATCTATTTTAATATCCAGGAAAGTCATCCCTGTAGCCCAGGTCACACAATCTTTTGCTTATCACCTCCTTCTCATAACTGAGATGCATAAACCACTGCTTTAATTCGCTTTTGTTCATGAAGATGAACAACCAGTTTCAGTGTCTGTGATTGTTATAATAATGCCATAAACCTCTCTAATGCAATGACAACTGGGCTCCGGCATAGAGCAGCATGGCTGTGCATCTCAGTGCACTGCCAAAATCTCAGACTCCAAAGAGTGCGTACTGGGTCAGAAAGGAAGCACATACTGGGGACACAAGTATTTATTAATAATCACTTATTTAAGGCACTTTAAATATGGACAAGATTGAAAATTACATGAGTTAATTAATTCATTCTTGGCCATTTAGTGAAACTCATCCCTTGCCACCAAAAGATTCTGAATCCCTAATTAAGGGTGACAAGACTCAGAGTTATGAAAAGATAACTTGTAATGCAAAGCAGTATTGTTAAGTGCAGAAAATAAGTGCAACTAGAGTTCACAGAAGGGACAGATCACTTCCAGAGAGATTGACAAGGCAATGTTTCATGTGATATTTCAGTTGAATATCCAAATTAAAAGATTAAATGTTTGTCAAGTGTCTGCTCCATGCAATGAATGCCTCTGCTGAATTCTGTGTGGGAATCAAGGAAATTTATGTCATAGTCCTTCCCTAGAAGGGTTTATAATCTGGTCAAGAAAATGACACATAAACACATAAAAAGTCAAATAACAATCAAATATATATTTCAAGGCGATGTTAAAAATGATGGTGACAGAAGGCAGTTCATGATTAGTTATGCTGATTAGTTATGCTAATTCATTATGCAGCAAACAATTACTTCAAACATTAGCAGAAGGAGGCACTCACTTTCCTGACCTGTTAACAGCATCTGAAAGAATAACTTTCTTCTCTGTCTTTCATGACTGCATGTACACCGGCTTCTGCCCTACTACTCCAACTGCTCCTTCTCTGTCTCCTGTGCTGGTTGATCCTTATGTCTAAATACTCAAATAGGTCAGGGATCAGTCTGTGGCCCTCTTTTCTCTTTTGTCTATATTCACTCTGTTGAGAATGTGATCTGCTTTCATGCCTTTAATTTCTACCCATGTGTTGATAGTTAAAATTTTTTTATCTCCAGTCTAGACATTTTCCCTGAAATCCTGCTTTACTTATATCCAATTTTCCACTCAAATCTCTATTTGGTTGTCCTCAAGGCCTCTCAACTTTAACATGTCCTAAACTGAACTCCTGATTTTCCCTTTAAAATTTGCTCCCCTTGCATTCTTTCTTTCTTCAGCAAATTCTATTAGCTCTGCCTGCACAATTGATCCATAATTAGACCACTGCTAGCCCCCTTTATTATTCTACTCTGATTCAAGAAGCCATCAGTAACGGCATAGATTATCGCACCCGCCCCATGACCCATCTCTTTTCTCCCACCCTTGTATCAACCAAAAAGCCAGTGATTTAAAAAAAGATATCAGTCAGATCATGTCCCTCTTCTACCCAATGCCTTCCAGTGGCTTCTCATCTCACTCTGACTAAAACCTAGCATCCTTGTGATGATCCGTGAGGTCCAGCATGACTGGACCCTCATTCTCTCTGAGCGCACCCATTTCTGCATTCTGGCCTCTCAGTCTTCCATAAACAGGCCAAGAACACTGCTGTTTCAAGAACTTCACTCTTGATGTTTTTTTTTTTTTTTGCCTTGACTGTTCTTCCCCAAGATAACTTCACAGCTTGCCCCTTCACCTCCTTCAAACCTTTACTTAGTTAAACATTCCATGACTACCTCACTTTCTCTTATACTGAGTTGTAAACAGATCCAGATAAAAGCATTTATGAGGAAGTCATTTATTTGGGAGATGACCCCTTGGAACATTAGTAAAGAAATGGGGAAATGAGACAGAGAAGGAAAGGAAGACAAGCGAGGGTACATTCATGAGCAGATTACCCCTGTGACCAAACGAAGCTGATATCCCACTGGGAGCCCTAGGACTCTGTACAGATACACCTCAGAGTTGTCTCACGTGAGGGGTATTCATCCACCAACTCCCATTAGACACTGATTGAGGGGTGCTCTTAGGAGTGTTCATTCCTGACACTCTAGACTGCCCTGCGTGTAGACAGAGTAGGTGTCTGTGGTCACAGATGCCTTTAAGGAGAGAATCAAACCTGCTTGCAGCAGAAGGCCTTCGATGTGCACAGGAATGTTCAGTAGCAGGGGGATGTGGGCGAGGGCCCCGTGCTGCAGCTTCCCCCATATGCCCTCTCCCCCTTCCCGGCTGGATTTTGTTCCTATCACATTCACCCTATATTTACATTTTATATATTTTACTTCTTTATTTTAGTTACTTGTCTCCTTTATGAAACACAGATTTTTGTCTGATTTCTTCACTGCTGTATCTCCAATGTCTGGGACATGAGCAGAAATAACTATTGACTGTTTATGAATGGCTCAGGCAGGTAAGTGGTCTGGGAAGTCCAGGAGAAGGGACAGGCTCTGCCCCTGGGAAACACTGGCCAGGCAAAGGCCGACTCAGGGCGGCAGTGCAAGAGCAGAGGACCACAGGAGCCAACGTGGCAACTGAGCTGGCATGTGGCAAGTCCAGATCAAGTCATTGCTTTAGATTGGAGCAGGTGGTTCTTATAAGAATAAAAATAATTGGAGTAAGACAAGGTCTTGATGAGACAACACTGTCAGTGTGAGGAATTTGGGGTCTTTTCTGTCAGCTACTGGGGGAACTGAATGTTTTAAAGGAGGGGAGGTTATCATTGTGTTGCAAACCCCATTCAACTTACCTTTTTGGAAAACTGAAAGTATTAGGTAAGCTAATTTGGGGAGTAGGGAATGAAGATGAGCTTAAAAGCTTTCTCAGGGGCACAAAGTACAAATGGACAGTTTCATGGAGTAACAGAAATGGCTCACTGAATGTTGGAACTTGTGTGGTTAAACTATCGGCCTCTGAGGTCAGGGTGACAGTGGAATAACCTTACATGTAAAATTACATTACAGAGGAGTGACCCTGAGATTTGGAGTCCAGAATTTGGTGGTGCTGGTTAATACATGGGACGCAATGACCTTCCCCCTCTCTAGGGCTCATACCTGTTTCCATGATTCTAGGCATAGCCTGTGAAACCCAAACTCTGCTGAAATTTGAGTGTGTTCTGGAAATCAGGTGGCTTAAGTACACTGGATTGGGCACCTTGGCTTCCTAACCAAGGGATAGTTTCTCAAAAGGGAGGAAAGTGAGAAATTACTAGCAATTTAAAAATGTTGTGGGGACGGGCTCTGCTTTCTCAAATGAACACTCACTTTGCTTCCTTCCTTTTTCCATGTGGTTCTCAGGATTCGGAGTATGACGCAATGCTTTCAGGAGCATAATTAAAATTACTGGTGGGAAATACTGTCCTGCCTCTGGATGAAAACTCTGGCAGGCCATGACTTTTTTCTCTTACAAAACAGACTTTAAGACAAACAGTCTCATTTCAGAAATTAGAATATCAGTCCGAGATATTAATTTCTACTCTGACTTTGGCATCAACTCTCCCTCAGGTCAGGCCAGCTTCACCAGGAAACCTGCAGTGGGGGGAGCGAGTGTAGGTGGTTTCTTCCTGTCTCTCTCCCTGATGCTGCTCCTCCTCATTCCCAGAAACCAGGTCACCAGCCAGCTTCTGACCCTTGGAAGGATGGATGGGAGGTGAGTTGAGGGACAGGGTAGGTCCACTTGGACTTTGTCTATCGTAGGCTGGCTTTACATCCTGTGGGCCTTCCAAATGGAATAGTTTAACTCCCTTATGGGCGCTTCCCTGGGGTGTGTGTTTAAATTTCCATGACAGTGGTGATAGGGCTAAGGGGGTGGGTTGAGGGGTAGGGGCATCCCTTCCTGAAGGTTACTTGATCCAGACTGTATCCATTGATCCAGACTGTATAACATTGACTGTTACTTGATCCAGATAGTGGTTTGCAACTCTTTCCTCAGCTCCTAGGCATCAGGGCTTACCTCCACATTCTGCCCTTCAGTACTGAAGGCAAAATCAGAGATGAGCTTACACAAGCCGACTCCCTCATAAGGACCAGAGGTGATCCATGGGGAACATTCATGCATCATTTGCCCCGAAAGCCTGAGGGAGTACAAGTTGGTCCCAAACTGGCCCCCACTTTCCTTTAAGTTTCTCAGGCATGAGGTCCACATTGGTGATTTTGACACAGATCACTTGAGATTTATTTTTTAAGGTTCTGCGTATGGCAAACCATCTCATACTCGTTTGGGAATTCAATAACTTAAGAAATTGACACTCCAGGTAAATTCAAGGCAGGAAGTATTTGATTTTAACCTTCTGTTGTATTTTTACTTTCATTATTGGATTCCATGGAGATAGCTTGAGGAAGGAAGCATGATATGATATTGAAGTTGCTGGAGATAGGGCAAGGACAGTGTGAGAGGTAAGGCTGTGGAGAACGCCCTGCTAAAAGTACCAACTTTATCTGTTGGGGAAAATGAAGATTGAAGGGGAAGAAGAAAAAACGGTCTGTATTTAAAAACAAAAATGGTCTTTACTAAAATGTTGCCCAGTTTGGGGGAACAGGGGACTTCTTGACTCCAGGCCCATCTCTTCTCAAAAAACACAGAAAGAACCCATCTGGGCCCAGAACCAGAGGCAGTATCCACCAACCCCCACTCCATTCTTATCTGTCCATCTGGAGCCCATGGCTGTTACACAGATGGTGCTCCAGCTTCAGGTACCTCCCTGGAGTGCACATTTGTGGGGCTAGCACTGCCATATCCTTCCTGCAGTTTCCCCTATTGGGACTTGGGACCACTGCTGATCATTGCAGCAGGTCATGCAGGGGTCCCATCTGTGGGACCCAGCCTCTGAGTCTGCTCATCCCCCCAACCCTCCAGGGCAGGCAAGCAGTCTGTCCCCTGCATCCAAGTGCTGATCTCAGAGGAAGTGAAGGGTAGAGTCTGGGACCATCTGTGCATGGCGGAACTGCAGCATCCTGTGGGCTGCCGCCAGGGCACATTGTAACAGGGTGTAGGCTGGGAGGGCCCAGGGCTCCCCAAAGAGGGGATTTGTAATGTGGTCCAGAACTTGGGGTGTCTGAGAATATAGGATATCCCTATCCCCACAAGTCTAACTAGGGGATAGGGACTTATGGAGCAAGGCCATTGAGAGTTATTTTGCATATCAGCAACAGCAGACTAGTCTTAGTATCTATATGCAAGAACAGTTATTTTGCATATCAACAAGTCTAGCTAGAGAGATGGGAGTGACTTTGACCCATGATGTAACTGCGAGGCAGCTCCCCTTAGTGCTTGCACCAGAGCTTGGAAATGTTTTGCTCCACAACACAGAGCCAAGCCTGCCTGGACTAATTGTGGTGGCCCAGAAAGGCAGAAACTGCAGGAGTGCTGGCAGGTGTAGCCTATTATAGGAGGAGTCAGAAATGGGGTTATGGAAGAGGGTTCAGGCTGGGATTTAAACTAAAGGCGGGCTGCCATGTGGGATGAGGGACAACGGAGACAATGCAGGACTAGGGACGGAGACAATGCGAGACCATGTCGGAAGGGAAGGGGTGAAAGGACTCTTGCTGGTGGGCCATGAGGAGGTGCCACGTGGTTTTGGATCAAGAACTGGAAATTGGGGCAACATAGCTGATGGTGCTGGGAATTGTGGGGAGAACTGCTAAGCCAAGATCAGTTACTGGGAGGAACCAGGAGTCCAGCTGAGCTACGGACTTCTATTTCTATTCCTGAGGTACATACTGCTGACTGGCCTGGTTGGACAGGGGAGGCAGGACTGTGTGTGTTTGTGGGTATTTTAAAGGGACATTGGGATTTTAATGGGGACATTCCACCATTACTCTAAACCTGTATAAGTTTTTAATAAATAGTTCCTTTCCGTTTCACCAAACTGTGGCATTGAGAGCCACAATTCCTAATACCTGTTGGTGGGCAATAAGAACCATAGTACAGAAAGACCCCGGGGGAGGGGTTTTTGTTTCCATAACAGTATCTGGGCTCCCACAGGTTCATTCTGTAACATGTCCTTGGGTGCAGCCCAGCGTGTGGGATTCAGCTTTGGCACCAGCCAGCCCATGACCAGGAGAGCAAAAGGCCCCAGTGGGGTGAGACTCTGCCTGCCCTCTACTTAAGTATCTGGCCCCAAAGTTATGTGCACTCTCGAAGCGTCCCACTTTCTAGCCAATCCAGTGTGCTAGACTGGAAGGTGTGCCGCTCCCGGTGCTGCCACGTTAACTTCCATGGTACACACGTCGCTGTGACCTCTCCAGCCTCTGCAAACTCTGTGCAGGCTTCCTCTTGCTGTGTCACATGACATGCTGTTTTGTTTACCCATTACCTGGAGGTCTGAAAATCTGTAACACACCACCGTGCTGCAGTTTCAGTCCCGCTGCCTCTGGCATTTGCTGACCCCTCCCTTCCCTGGTGCCTGGGCTCTCCTGCACCGCCGTGGGGTCCCTCCCCTCTCTCCAACAATGTCCCCAGATACCCCTGTATCAGAATGACTAAACCCTTGGAAACTACAGCATGTATGACACAGATAGACTTCATGAGTGTACAGCTGTGTCCCTAGTTCCTGCTTTATACCAGGCCACCGTCACACATCTGCCCATCATATTTTTTTCACACCTTTGTCTCACTTGTCTTTTCTTCCTATATGTATTATCTCAAGTAAATTTGTGCTCTTTTTTTTCTTTTAGAAGTCTCTCCTACCCTTTCAAAATTATTTTTAGTGAGTCTGAGACTTTTCTAGTCTTTGATTGTATTATTTAAAATTAGAACTTTGTAAATTGTGTTACAAAGTGGAAAAAATAATTGGTAAATGTTGAGCAAGTAATTTCTAATACCACTTGTTTTTTTTCAGATATCTATCTAAAGGGAATAATTGAAGGTTGAGAGTTTTATTTATTCAGATGATTGGTTTTTGACTGGTTGGTTTTTACACCTAGTAGGATCTGCGCTTAAGAATGCAGGAAAAGGAAGAGCAACACACAAGTGCACACACGCACATGCGCACACACGCACATCCACACACAAACGTGCACGCACACACATGCACATGCTCACACGCGAGTGCACGCTCACACAGGCAGCACATACTAAAGTGATCAAAGCACAGAAATGTTTACTTTATTCGTCATGTTCAGCCTAGAGGCCTTAAATATAATTTTTGGTTGACTTGGTTGCATAAAAAATGTATGTATTTTTCTTACAATCTCACTTGTTCCAGTTTTCAAATTCCTTGCTTATTTTCTACTTCTGTTTTTTAGAGTTTCTGAAGGATCACAGAATTACTGGATCTTCAGCTCACAGGAGTATTCCTGGCAGTACTGTTTGTCTTCTGAGTATTTCCTGTAAGATCCTAAGGAGGAAAGGATAGCAAACCTGCAGGCCACCCCCAACCCCCACCAAGCAACTTCTTTTCTTCCTGTCCTTGCATCAGGGCGGAGAAGAGAAACAAAGGCAGGGCCCTGGTCACTCTCCACCTTTTATTCACGGGTATTGATATAAGCACTTCACTTTTTTATTATTAATCAAACAAAACTCAGAGACCTCCATCCTCTCCATCCTCTTTCTCGGAGACGTCAGGGGCTTCTTGAATGTGACCACGGTTGCTGGTCTGGCCATTATTCAGCCCTGTCAGCTCTGCTCTTCCTCTTGCACAGGCTGAGATGCCTGCCCCGGAACCCAACCTCACTTTCTAAAGGGACTGACATCGCTGCGTGACATAGGTCTGTCCTCATGAATGTCTCCTAGCCTGGAATATTTCCGGGCAGTTTCCAGGTAACTTGGACGTTTGGCCACAAGATTAATTAAAAGTCTTGCTGTCTAGCAGTGAGATTGAGTCCACTCGTGGTTTGACTCAACTTGCCAGTGCACAATCCAGTTTCACAGTAGGAATTTTTGCACATACAAATCAGTAGTTTTGTGAAACCTGATGAAATAATGGCTAGTTTGCTCTGACAAGCTTTGCAGTCTAGAAACCAACGGAGTAAATGCCATAGTAATTAGATAATTATTCCAGCTTTTGGTTGCCAGGACCTCCTGCCAACATGCTTTTCCACTTGCTGAAATTTTTCTCTCATAAGCTTTTCCCTTGTGAGACAAAGACCTGGTTCTTCCCTCTCAATATTTCCATTGGGTCTCCACTGCTTGCAGTTTTTTTAAATACATTTTCAACTTCCCACCACTCTCACCTTACTCATTATAGTTAGTCTTTATACCAGTGGGCTTCCACAGTGTCAGCATGAACAATGGAGCACACTAATGTAGGGAACACAGCCGGGCCTCATAATGCTGTGGAACTGACCCCTTCTAGACGGCAGTTCCCTATGGAACTGTGGGTTCCCCACCACAGCTTATGGAACTGGCTTCTGGAAGAGATAGATGGGCCAAGGTTCTGCTAGACCGAGTCAGATGATACCCAAGGTGGGTTTCCCTTGTATCAGTTCTATATAGAGTCTAGAATTGGACCCTACCTTGAACCTAGATTTACTGACAAACCACACCAAATAGAAACATTGAAGTCTTTTTCAGAAACAATTTCTAGAGAAGCATTTGGTTGGTGGAAATCACCATGGCAGTCAGAAGTGATGCTATTTATTTTCTTCTGTTTTCTACAGTCATATGTATGTCCTGTGTCTATATCTGGAACTTTAAAAGCATGCAATTTTGATTGTCAAATTAGAAGCCTAAAAATAAATTTCCAAGTTGAGGTCAGAGCAGTAATACCCAATGGAGGGTTTTTAATTCATTGTTTACTAGAAGAAAAACAATGTTTCTAATTGCTGCTATAATTTGCCAGACTTTTTGAGAGCCTAAAGAAATACTAATAATAATTATCTTTATGAACTTTATCATGAAGAAATAAACAAGGATGTGAACAAGGTTTTAGCCAGGAGAGCTGCTTATAGTAGTGAAAATAGCAATTTATCTAGACTTCCAAGATTTAGTTAAGTAGAATATTTCTACATAGTGTTGACATTAAAAATGGTGCAACTGAGGAAGATTAATGACATGAAGAGATGTCCATGTTATGCTGTTTAAACAAACACCTAAATTTTGAAACATTATTTGAAGCATATGAATCTTTATGTACACACATGGAGAGAGAAAAACAATTTGTCAGGGCATATCTCGAAATATCAGTGATTATTGCTGTGTGGTAGAATTATAAGCATTGCATTTTCTGTCTTATTTATCCATCTTTAATTTTCTAGAGTAAACATAAGTGACTTTTATGATGATAGTTTATTAAAAAATACTGTTCCTAGACTTCTTTTAAAGGTGTTCACTTTTAAAGGTATTTCTGGTTGGAGGTACAGAACACACCTAAGGATGTTTGGTTACTCCTCCCTGTGACTCAGGTAGGCTGCGCGCCCCAGAGCTCATTAAACAGAAAACAATAAACCAGGGCTTCCCAAGGGTAAACTAAAGGGAAAGTGTGGCCTTTGTCAGCAAATTTTCTATATATGCTATTGGCCAAACTAAACACAGCTGTTTGTCTTTGTAGATAAAATTAAGTAGAAAATTATAAAATATTCCCTTAATGGGATATTTGGAACAACCAAATTAGGTGATTTTGATTTCTTTCTCTAAACCGCTTTTGATCTCTGCGTACTTGTTTTTCAGATCCCAGTAGAGTGATTACAAGGAACATTTTTTGATGGCTCCTGCAGCATAAATAGATCATACGATTTATAGTGGTCACTACAAATTATCAAAATTTTATTGAGTAACTAAGTGTGGGCCCAGCACTGTATCAGACACAGTGGGGTATTCAAATAATACACAAAGACAAACGTGGTAGAGGATCTCACAGTTCTGATACAGAGACAGAGTAATTAATAATGTCTCATGTATATTCATATATCTCTTCAGTACAAGCAATGAGTAATATGAAGCAAAGTCATGCTAGGTCAGAAGAGGGAGAGGTTAATTCTAACCAGAGAGCAGGAAAGGTTTCTTGGAGGAAGTGAGATTTTTGGCTAGAAATAAAGAAAAGTGTAAAACAGTACTTTATCTGTAGGTGACAAATAAAATTTAAACTTTATTAAATAAAAAGGCATTTTATCAACTTCTGTAATAAGGATGTCTTGCTATAGATAAGGTAAGTCCAGAAACTAAGATGATGCTGTCAGGCTTAGCTTCCTTCTCATTGTTGATTTTGTCACATTCAAGTTCTCCACAAAGATGACTCCTAAAGACATAAGTTTACATAATTAGGGTTTACAGTCCAGGCCTTTCTCTTTCTCAACAACCATTTATTAAAAATCACTGAAGAGTATCATTGGCTCTGCTTGGGGACCTGCCTCTTGTAAGCTTAAACCTGTGGCCAGCTATGTGTCATACTGCCTGCACTGTAGGGAGTAGGATAGGGCGCAGGACACCATGATGGACAGTTCCACCAGATCACATAGAGCTGGTGGGGGGCTAGCTTTCCCCCAAAATGCAACAGACAGGTCAGAGACATGTGTGAAACTAATGGACAAACACTACCATTACCACATTCCATTTCGGATGGGTATAATGTTGTGAAATAATATGAGGGCAAAGCGTTTGTGAGAAAAGGGAAGAGCTTGGGCTAGGATATGAATGCTGGGAAATGCGAGGAATATTTTGAAAACAGTGAGGGTAGGTGCTTGTTGGGTGCAAAGTAATTCTATAGCAATGACTACAGTCTCTGAATTGACAAAGGTTTTAGATGTTTTCCTTTACTTAGACATTTTTACCTGGGAAGTTTTGCATGCATGCAACTGTAAGTTCAGCAATTATTTAAATGTAATGGGAACTTGCTACATGAAAGAGATGTTGTGATGAACACTTGTGAAAAGGAAAGAATTAAATTCTCACCAGAAACACTGACCTTTCATTTTCTGTTTTATACATTTGAATTATTATATACTGACTTTGCTTAGAATAATGTATGCTTACACTAAGTCTTCTTTCAAAAAAGCAAATTTTTAATTCAGTTAAAACATAACTTGAACTCTTAGACCATTGCCTCTTCCTAGTAAATGTTTAATAAATGTACATAAATGATTCCTTGTATTTATATCAACAATTATAAAATCATCCACCAGTTTTAAAAGCTTCTTTGGACCAGACCTTGGTTTGTTGGCACAGCAGCGAGTGAACATGAGTTCATGTCATGAGGCACAGAATCCCCATGGGCCTGTGGTGACACCGGAGGTGGAAACTAGACCAACTGATGTTTTCATCTTTTCTGTCTTTCAGACAGAAATGAAATTAAAAGCCATGTTTTTATTATTTAGTATTTGTTGCATTGAGCTAAGATTATAGATAGATACAGAATTAGTTCCTAGCTAAATGAATTTAAAATCTAAATTAGACAGATATGCAAGATTCTCTCCTTGGGAAATAAATTGTAGAAGTGACAACTTAATAAAAACTCAGGAACAAACCAAAAAAAAATTCAGATCGAGATGGCAAAGTATTATATTAATAGTATTTTCTGGTAATTTACTAAGGCATAGCACTAAAAGGTCAATTCCCAATTCTAGTTCTTTTCTGAACTTCCTAATTTTAAGCATGGCACATTTCCTCACTCTGCATGAGTTTCCATGTCTTCAAACTGGCTCTTATTTTACAGAGAAGTTGGAATGATATATTAAATAATAAATATGAAGCACTTCAAGTTTCTCAGAATAAAGTTTCCACAACAAAATGAAATAATTCACTGTATGAATTACATCTAATCTTTTATCTTACAAAGTAAGTAAATTAGGGCTGAAATTTTAGACTTTAGAAGGATTCCTTTCAAAAGGTGATTTTGAGAAACACGTAGCTGGTACATCTAAAATAACTCAATCTACAAAAACTTAATTCATACACAACTTTTTGAAAATATTTTGCACTAGTCAAAGCTACATCTTTTTAATTTAATTAATAAGCAATGCATAAAGCAATTCCTTACGATGATTTGTTCAATCAGTGGTACTCAGAAATATGGGACATTGGAACCTCTTAACATTATTAAGAAAAGAGTCATACAACTATTTTCTGCTTTTGAGATATTTTGTATAATATTAAATATAGATTTCAAGCAGAAGAGCAACATACACCTTGTCCTGTTTAAGTGCCTGCTTAACAAAGGAACATTTTGTGAGATACTGGATTAAAGATCCTAAGAGACAATAATGATTGCAATGTAATAATGTACTATAGAGATGATAATTTCACAATACATAAAAATAGAAAAAAGTGGTATAGTATTGTACTTCATTGAAACAAACCCATTACGTACAATTACATGGAATTTGATTACAATGAGGTTGGAAGTTTTTTTTTAGTAATACTTCTATGTTCAGTAACATAATCTCCTTATCAAAACATTATCCATGTCCCATATGGGAAACAATGGGTGGGTCAATGTCAAAAAGGACAAGATAAAAAGATGAGTGCCTGCCGCCTTTCTCCCCTCTAAATGCACCTGGCGCACCTGATGAAACTGACGCCGAGAGCATGCGAAAGAAGTTGCAATTGTTGGACCTCATTTTCAGGATTTCTCTAAGCCTGTCTCTTACTCTATGTTTCTTGTTGCCAATTTTCCTTAATTTATCAGCCTCTTTTTTTCTGATCCTTAGCTCAACTTTGTGTCTCCCTCTGATTCCTAAGTCTTGGGTTTTTGAGCGCTGCTTTTCACTTTTGAAGCACCTCCATGATTTGATTTTTGGTGACCTTTTTACCGGTGACCTTTTTACCAGTGACCTCATGCACAATACACCATGGGCACGAGGCTCCTACTCCTATTCCCTGTGGTAGCGCAGTGGGGCCTGTATCAATCCGTTTATGATCCAACTGGACACTGTTTGATTATGAAAGATCTGACTTAAACTCAAAAGAAAGCTTTTGAGTAAGATGTAGCAAAGTTAGGGCACGTATATCATCACACCCCAGTTAGATTGTTTAGGGTAGTTGGCCATCTTTCCACTGCCTCTGACAGACTGGCTTCTATTACAATTCTTGGAACATAGAAGGTCCTCACGAAATATTTAATAAAAGGATGGGTGAGTGAATAGGTAAATTATTATAAATAGCAGCTACAAGATCTGGGAATGATTATACTGGTTTTTGAGCATGTGCATGAATTTGCAAAATACGATGAATCTTTAATTAGCAGAATATGTTTGGTGAAGATTCCTATTCATATTTCTTTTTAAAAATAATCAGGAAGCAACTTAGCACATCTACTTGTCATCAGTTTGAGAACATCTGTGGTTTTAAAACAGCTTTGAAAATAGTTACTTGCCTAGATTAAGGCCTGACTTCTGCTGTGTAAGCAGTAAAGTATTCTAAATTCATATACACAGGTACATACCCTCAGAGAGGGCAGTTCATGGAAGTACCAACTAGCTGGCTCACATCTTCACACTGTGGTTCATAGAGGAATATGTAGACTCCACTCACACACACACACACACACACACACACACACACACACAACTTAGTTAAAACAAAGAAAAAGACAGAGGTAACAGATGCACCATCCCAATTTCTTGCATGAAATACTGCACATTTCCTCTAGAAATCCTAAATAAGGCTGTTTACAGAAATGGATGACAAAAGCAGCCTGCATTGTCATGAAACACTTACTGTTTAGCAAGGGAAAACATCCTACATACAATGCTCCTCTCTCCATCAGCTGCTGTTTGGTGTTTGTGCTTTTTTAGATTGATGGGCTGGACGTGGACAGCTTGTTTAGCAACATTGAATCTGTGCACCAGATATCCGCCAAGCTGCTCTCATTGTTGGAAGAGGCCACATCAGACGTGGAACCGGCCATGCAAGTCATCGGTATGTTTGTTCCCCTCTCCTTCTACAATGCAACAGGAAGTAATATTCCAATAGCCTCCCTTTGCTTTGGTTTTATATTTCTGACTCACCAAACTTCCCGGGAGATATATCAATACAGAGTTACACAAACTCTGTATTTATTTTGAAATGGGTTTATATCCATTTGCTGAAGTTTCTCAGTAGCATAAGAACAACCATTTGCTTTTTAGTTTTCAATCTTTCAACCTTTTTGCCTTCCAGATGTTCTCATTTTGTTTTATGACTAACACTTGATCCTTAAAGAATTAAATATTTAAATACTTTAATAGCTTTATTGATTTTAGTCACATCGCTTTTCAGATCTATGCCTACAAATCCATTGATTTTTAGATTATAAATTTTTTTGAGTAAAGGGTTTATATGATTTGTAAGACAACAAGTTCAACATTTTCCATGCTTTCCTTTTTTTCTATATTATTTTCTTTTCAAATATGTATTCATTCTCAAACTGCCATAGATTATTTTCTTACTCTGGTAAGGTTTTTGAAAAAAACAGAGATATCATTGGAACTGTGTTAAGCCAAATTTTTATTCTCTTCATTTCTTGGGAGTTGCGAAAGGAACGCTGTGTGTGAAATCTGTGAGGGCAGTTGCCATGTCAGGATCTCAAATGAATAGCACCAAATAGGCCAAGAATATTTTTAAAACCATTTTTTATCTTTTTTTGTTTCACACATAATATGCAAAATATGCTCATTACAAAAATATGACAACAGTTTAGGAGCACACAGGGTAATATACACATACAATGGCACTGCCTTCCCATAAAAAGCCACTGTTATAAGTTTGACATATATCTTTTCATTTGGGACAGGCACAGAGACACAAATACACATTCACACCTTATGTCTTTATTCATTATGTCTTTATTTGTTTATGGAAATAGAGTTATAAAAATGGTATGATATTGATCTTGTTTAGTATTTATGGATGACCCAAAGATTAATAAGCAAGGTTGATCTTATATGAAAGGTGAATCAACCTAGCTATTTGTAGTATTTTACAAACCAAAATGCCAATTCACTAAAAAAGATTCTCCCACGGAAAGGTTTAAAATTCAATCATTTCTTGTAATTAAATGTCTTCATTATATACTGAGTTTATATTCCCCCAAAATGTATTTGTTGAAGCCCTAACCCCCAATGTGATGGTGCTTAAAGGTGGGGCTTTTCAGAGGTGATTTAGGGTTAGATGAGGTCATACGGGGTGCTCCCTCGTGGAGGGATTAGTGTTTTACTAGTGAGTGGAAGAGAGAACAGCGTTCCCTCTCTTGGTCCCTCTCCACCATGTGAGGACACAATAAGAAGATGGCCTTCTGCAAGCCAGGAAGGAGGTCCTCACCAGAAATCAAATCGTCTGGCACCTTCCCAGCCTCCAGAACTGTGGGAAATAAATGTCTGTTGTGTAGGCCACCCAGTCTTTGTCATTTTGCTGTGGCAGTCTGGGTTGCTGACTAAATATAGTTTCTAATACATTGTAAAAATATTTTTAGAGGGAAAACTCCATTCATTACATCTTTAGTTTGGACTTATTAGCCATTCATTTATTAATTCACTCAGTGGATAGTTGTTAGCAGCAGCACGTTCACAGACTAAGATGCTGTATGGCAGTGTCAGGTATGAAAAGATGAAAGAGTTCATCTCCATCCTTCCAAAGAAGGCAATGAAACAGCTCCTTGAATTGAAGATATCTGTACAATATACCACCAGAGTAGTTTCTACACAGCTGCAGTCCCTCAGAAGACAGAGAGAATATTTCTAAATGGGGAATCAGAGAAAGATTCTTGAAGATATTACTTGGGCATCGAGGTATAGGTCAGACTTCAACAAGGGAGGTGCAGGTTGGGAAGACTAAGTAGGAGTACGGCATGAACATGAGCATGGGCAGCAAATGCCTAGGGTGCTCAGGAAGTGGGGAGTGGCCCAGTGAAGCTGGAGTGAAGGATTTATGCAAAGAAAAAATGAAAAATGAATCTAGAAATACAGGATAGAGACAGACCATACTAGGAATCAAAGTTTGGAATTTACTCTGCAGGATTCATTGAAAGTTTTTTTTCAGCAAGAGGTGATGAGACGCACAGATTTCTGCAGAAAGAAAATGATGGGAGGTATGAAGAGAATGAATAGGATAAAATGAGTCCTACACCAATGGATAGGTAGTTATAAATAACACAGGTATGTGGTGACAGGCATCTAGGCTAAGGTGGATACAGTAGAGTTAAAAATAAGGGCCAGGTTCAAGAGAAACATGGGCAAAAGCATAAAAAAGATTCAGGGGTTGGCCGCATGTGCTGGAGTCAAAGACAACTCCAGGTTTAAGGAGATGTGTAACCTGACCTGCTAACATCCTAATTTTAGCCTCTTGTTCAATCATCCAGTCCAGTTTAGCATTTGCCCTGGATTTTCTCCTTTTGGAAGAAAGATCATTATTGCTAGCTGTGTTTCAAGAGATCTGGTAAAACCTCTACATTGTACTTCAATTTCTGATATAGTGTCTCCTAGTAGAGGGTAAGAGTCAGATGCATTTGCTAGAGTTCTCACAGCAACATAAATGCTGAAAGACACCCCATCCCTCCTCTTCCATCCTTCCTAGTTTCAAGGAAACTTACATCTTCCTTTAAAGGACAGCATGCAGGGCACCGGCTGATAAAATGATGACATTGGAATACAGGCAGCTAGCAGCAGCTAACTGCAACCTGTCCTGCCGAGGGTAGAAGATATATTTGATGCTACAGATCCTGCCGTCCACTTGGTCTGTCACGGCCCATGCTGGGTGGCACATGCCAGGACCTGTGAGAGGCATGAAGCCACCAGGATAAGAGCTAGTGGGTTTAGTGGGAGTGCAGGGAATGAAAGATTAGACATAAGTATAGCATGTGTGGGATGCAGAGGCTGAGCTGTCCTGCTGCAGAGCATCTGGGTGCTGCTGATACAGTAGCTTACATACGATGTGGGTCTATAACATGTTATTGTTATATAACATGTTAGTGTATAGGTATGAAGTCTATACCTGTTTTGCCTTGCAATAAACCAATCCAGAAACAAGGATCTAATGTACACATGTTTAATAAAATTAAGTATGGAGGTTCTGTTTCTCAAGAAAAGTTGATGATAAACATACAACACACAAAATACCCACCATCTACCACAGGGTCCTTGATGCTATCACTGACCATAGATAATCAGAAGACAGAAATCTGCGGACGAAGCAGCAACATAAAAAACTAGTCACTATTTTAAAACACTGTGCCCACTACTTTAAAACATCCTTGGCATTTGACACTTGCTGTCCATGCTTTTTGTTCATGTTGCTACTTCCACTTTGAATCTTCCTCTCAACCTGGACCCCTTGTTGAAGTCTGACCTACACCTTTAAGCCCAAGTGCACATGATTTAATGCATAGAGCTTGACTTCATTTAGGTCAAGTGACAGTTACCTTAAATTGATTTCTCTCATTTTTAATTCCAAGTTTCCTTGGGCCTATGAGCAATATAAAGCAATGGCTATTAATGAGTTGGCATCGTAAGAAGAAGAGTTTGCAAACAGTCCCACTGTGACAGTTTTATAACAGTATGATCCAATGAATCAAATAGAAAATCAATGAATTCCAACAAAAGTTTAAAAGTGTTTAATTCAATTTACAGAATCATAGAAAAACTTTTGGAAGTTGATTGTGTCAAAGTTGAATTTTATGACCTTATTGTAAATGCTACTATAACTTTAAAAATTAAACTGTGAATCAGATGATGATACAAATACATATTTTGATGGAGCTCAGCATGACAGTGAAATAATGTTTTTACTCTAAAAGGAAATCCATGGAGCAGAAATATACTAGGATTGGGGAAGGTGCATGTGTAGTAAAGCTGTGCTGTCCTATTAGCTGAAGTGGTAATTAGTCAAAATTCATGCATAGTTTTAGATATACAAAGTTAGAGTGAACTGCATGTGATATTTGGAAGATAGAGTTGATGTTAATTTAGAAAATAATCCTATGCATGACAGTATACAGTTTCTTAGCTGCTGGTTACTAATCAGCTTTTAGAAATTACATTTTGTTCAAGATCATTTGAAGTATTTTGCTTAAAATAGTCAACACACAAAGAAAAAGAGTAATTTCAGCTTTTAAACCTTTACAATTGCAATTATTGAAAACAAAATTGCAAATGGGAAGACACAAAAATTTACCTTTACAAAAACAAATAATTAACTAAAAAATTAAACAGTAAGAGTTCATATTGTATAAAATCTTTAATTTTGAAATTCTGTTAATATATCTTGGAAAACCTGACTTATGGAAAGAAGCTTTTGATGGAGCGCCTATTTAATAATATAAAGTTGTATCCTGTACCAGGTCTTGTAATATCTATATTGCATAAACTCTAAATAAAAACAGCTTATTTTGCAAAAACAAAAAACTAAAAGAATACAAATGGAGGCAAAGACATTATCTGTGAAGATATTTGCACCCAAATATTTACACATTTCAACAGAGATTTACAATCATAATGTTAATATCTTCCACTTAGTAGAATTTTCTGAGTTGATTAGGGGTCTTTGGGCTCACAGAGAAGTATTTTCCTGATTAAAATATTATGATTTACATATTTTAACAGCAAAATAAATTGTGCTAGTATTAGATTTTAACTCATAGGATAAAATAAATGTTGAGTCCATACTAATATAAATAAACAAAGAAAAAGGAAAGATGTCCCTTACAGTAGATTTCAGTGAATAAATGTAGAAGGAAAGAGGGAAATAGAAAGTTACCATTAGGCAAACACTATAGTGATAATTACTGTAGACAAAAATCCACCGATCAATGCTAGATTTAGTGGTTGAAAGTTTGAGGACAAATATACTTTTCATAGTCTTCCAAGTATCTCCTAAGTAATGATTGATCTCAAAGGGAAAGGTAGGTGGGAACTTCACAGTAAGAAGGCAGACAGAGAAGACTTTACTCAAGCAATCAAGGTCACAATACCAGGAAAGGACACACAGTTACAGAATAAACTTGTGATATACAATGTCCAAGGGGGACATGATATCATATCTGTGGTACCTTTGCCCAAAGTTTGGGCAATCATGAGAAAACAATAGACTTCAGAAAACTCACATGAGGGTCACTCAACAAAATAACTGATTGGTACTCTTCTAAAATGTCAAAGTCATTGAAGACTGAGCAGGTATAGTCTTTTAAAGGTTGCAAGAGATGAAGGAGGAGTAATAAATAAATGCAAGGGGGAGCCTGGGTAGATTCTAGAACAGTGAAGGAACACTAGTGTTGAAGCAGTCTAAGTGTCCATCAGCAAATGAGTGGATCAAAAAACTGGTACATTTACACAACGGAATACTATGCAGTAGAGAGAAAGAAGGAGCTCCTATCCTTTGTAACAGCATGGATGGAACTGGAGAACATTATGCTAAGTGAAATAAGCCAGGTAGTGAGACACAGATACCATATGATCTCACCTTTAACTGGAACATAATCAACAAAAGAAAAAAGCAAAATATAACCAGAGACATTGAAATTAAGAACAATCTAACAATAGCTGGGGGGGAGGGGACAGTCGGGGGAAGGGTTTTTAGGAACTACTAGATAGGACACATGGACAAAACCAAGGGGGAGGGTGGAAGCAAGGGAGGGAGGTGGGATTGGCCTGGGTTGGAGGGAGTAGTAGGGGGAAAATGCAGACAACTGTAATTGAACAATAAAGTAATTAAAAATAATAAATAAATAAATAATAAAAATGAATAAATTCAAATGAGGTGTTTACTTCAGTTAATAGTATTGAAGCAAACTTCATTTCCTTTTTCTGACAATCCTACCATGGCTTTGTAAGATGTTAGCATGAGGGAAACTGGGTGAGGACTATTTGTAAGCTATTGGTATTGTTTTTGCAACTTTTCTATAAGTATAAAAATAGTTCAAAATAGAGTTTAAAATATTATGGTTTACAGAGAAAACAATTAAAGATAGCCACAATTTTAAACCTACTAATCATGAATTACAACTTTGAAGAAGATTATAATTAAAAGAGTAAGGCTGTTTTTGAAAAATAAAGGGTTGGAGTCATATTTTCACCCCCTGACCTTTTATATCTAGGCTAGCCTTGTGGCTTGCTCTGGACAATAAAATGTGGCAAAAATGATGTTCTACAACAGCATTGCGACATTCACTCTCTGCAGAGGGAGAAAGATGGCTCAGATTACCCATTTGTTCCAATCAACACAATCAAGGCCTTGGACCTGTGAGTAAAGCCCTCCTCAGCCAACTGGCCTCCAGCCACGGACTGCAAGCACATGAATAAACCCCATCCACACACACTGGGACATGACATCCCAGCTGAGCCCTTCTCAAATTGTCAGCCCAGAGAATTGTGAGCAAACGGTGTTGTTTTAAGCCTTTCAATTTCGAGGTGATTTGGGGAGGATCTGCAGCAATAGCTAAGTAATACAGTTTCACTGAGAAGAGATTAATTAATTCAACTCAGATGATGAGAAAAAAGGTTGGTTTGGAAGGTATGTTTTATGCTGGGACTAGAAGGATTTAGAAAGGTGGATATTGGAGCTAACGCCTTTCTAAATGACAAATGGCATAAAGGCCTCCCGGCAGGAGAGTGTGGGGAATTCTTAAAAAGCACAGCAATCCAATGTGGCCGAGCGTCGTACCTAGGAGGGCTCTACCACCCACGCATGGCAGCCATGTCCCCGCAGAGTTCAGTGGCAATTCCCACCACTAAACACCTTTCAGTAAACTCCTTCCACCAAAGCTCTTACATTTCATAATACGCACTGATTCTTGGGGGGGTATTCCAAAATCATGTTACCACAAAATGAAAAAACACACGTGTCCCCCTTCTCTGTCCTTAGATGACATGAATGAGAGTTTGCAAGACACAGCTCTAGCATCAAGGGGGAGACTTTCCTGACACCCAGACAAACCAGGAGGAGGATTTTACTCAATAGTAACCTTGGCGTTTGGATGAGGCCTGTGTTTGTAGAGATGAGAGCTCTGGGGACCTGTCTGGACTATCATGCCAAGATGGAAACTGGATTTTAGAATCTTGACTGAAGCAGGCTGTCCAAATGGAAAATGGGTTCTAGATCTTTAGAGATGGGCCTATGAGATGTGGCTCTTGTTTCCACTGAAATTGAAGATCAGTCTGTAACAATTTAAGAAAATCGTGAGCAAGGACAAAACAAGATGATAGTAAAGAGTTTAAGAGTGCGAGAGTTTCCGTATCTGGTTGACTTAGGTTTACATCCTGGCTCACTAGATGTGCAATCTTAGGCAAGTTGCAAAATCTCATTGAACTTCAGTTTTTCTTGAAATCTGAGGCAATAATAGCTACCCCACAGAGTGCCCATGGGGGTTAAATAAAATTGTGTATGAGTAATGATAGCCCAGCTCCTGTCCTTAATAAGCATGCAGTACATGGTGTTAACTGCATGTTGTTGTCCTGAGAATATTAAGTTTACCTATTTGCAAAGCTTGATTTTTTATGTATGAAACTACTAAATAAAGCGTGAATTTTCCCCCAGAGATCTTGATCATGTTTTTCAAACAAATCAGATTCACTGGCTGTGTGTGGTTTTTAAATGCTCCCAATATCTATGCATCTTGATGACTTATATA
Source organism: Trachops cirrhosus (assembly GCA_028533065.1). Classification (NCBI taxonomy): domain Eukaryota; kingdom Metazoa; phylum Chordata; class Mammalia; order Chiroptera; family Phyllostomidae; genus Trachops; species Trachops cirrhosus. Next base: position 76,282,585 of record CM052538.1, on the reverse strand, counting down.
TCTAATAAGGCAAGACATATTTTTCTCTGAAGGGTGATTTAGCATGTCGAATATCATTTCCACATTTGGTAGAGTGTACAGCAATTGCAGTAGCCACTTTCCAGAGATGGCCCTCTGGGAACCAAGCCGGCTGGTCGTCACACTGCTGTGTGGTCTAGTCCCATATTGACTTTGGACAGCACCTGAGACTCCCTGTGCCAGCAACAGGATCTAAGCCTTAATAAAGGTTGGCAATTTCTACTTTTGTGATTTGGGGAACATGACATTTAAGAAGTGCAGCTAACCTGCTGGAATACTACACAGAGAAGTCACATGAAAAGAGATTGCACCTGAAACTATGTAGAGTGAGAATGCGGCCCACCTGTCCCTGTATCCCAGCTGAGGCCAGCCTTCCCTGGTGAAGCACCAGACTGGTGAATGAGCCATCTGGGACCATCTAGCCAGGGAAGCCCTCAGAGGACTGTGGCCCCGGCAGACATCAAGGGGAGCAGGTGAACCGCTCAGCTGATCCTTGCCAGCCCACAGAATCCTGAGAGAAAATCAACGCAGTTGTTGTTTTAATGCACTAAGTTATAGAGTTCTTTGTTACATAGCAATAGATCAGCAAAACAGGGCTTGTGCCCCCAATGCATTTGCAACAATGTTGTCATGTTCAAAAATATTAAAGAAAAGGCTAAGTTACAAATACTTAGAAGTTTACTTTATGTGCCTGCTTCATGCACACTGGGCTGGAAGCAGAGCTGAAAGAAGCTTGTGGGAAAGGAAGTGCAATTTGTCATAGACCTTTCCCGGGGGGTGAGTTTATCCTTGGAAAGACAATTGAGAGGTTTCTGGTCTTTGAAGGTGTAGTAGCTGCTGTCCTGTGGTCCCACAGCAGTGCTCTGTTCTCCTAAGGCAGCGTCTATTGTCTGTCCTTGAAACAGGGACCTGTGCCGTTAGCGGATTTTCTGAGAAGATCATGGGTTACAGACAATCCACGCTGTGATGCTGTGTGGGAAGTGCCACAAAGTAGCTCACCTGAACGATTTTTCTAGTCGTAGTACTGTTATGCCATGTGTGTTTTACTCAGGACACAGATGGGCTTACCCTAGGGTGTTCTGTCCAGCTAGGATGGGTTCGGGGGGTCCTGCGCACTGGAACATGTGAGCCTCGCAGGGGTAGACCCAGACGTGGCAGCTGGAAGTCCAGGGCATTTTATTCCAGATGGTGGTAGTAACAGGCAAACTGCCAGCCTCAGAGAATAGGAGAGGAAAAAAGAGGGCAAGGCTGCAGGGTCAAGGCCATATATCCACACAGGAAGGAGAACATCAGCAGAAGACAGGCACCAGGACACCGCGTGGAGGCTGGACCTCCAGGCCGGCGAGTGAGGTCGACATGGGTCCCGGGACTATTAGGACTTATTTCTTGTAATAAAAATAAAAGTAGGGCGTATTAGTAGTAAGTCCTACAGTTCTCTCTGAGGAGAATGGTAAGTTCTAGGATGTTCTGCTGGTGGAGCTGGCTGGTGGAGGTCAGTGCATTCTCTGTGCAGTCACATGTGAATGGAGCTGTGAAAAGTCAAATGCTTCACAAAAGCACATGGGAATAAAATCCTAAATTCTATGAGTGTAAGAGTTCTCTGAGTCCCTGAACACTTCCCCAACCACCCCGGACTGAAAAGGAGAATCGTGTGGGCAGAGGTGCAGACTTGAAGGTGCCTGATAGCCTGAGCGCACACAGCCTGTGTGGGGAGAATCTCTACCTTAACTCTGGCTCTGTCCCCAGCGCTGTGGCTGGGGGCAAACTGGCCAGGCCAGCGGGGACTGCGCTTTCCTGCTTGGAACAGGAACCTCAGCAAAAGTACTTAACCAAAAAAGGCTGTTTTCCCTCAGAAAACAAGAAATCTATAATTCAATAGTTCATGACCGGGACAGCTGCCTGCTGTCTCCTTGCAGCTCTTTCCTTCATTGTATTTGATGTGTGGCATTTGGTCTCGTGGCCTCAAGATGACTGCTCTGCTGCCAATCATGCTTCCTGCAGGAAATAAGAGCAAAACCACCTCTTCCCAGGGTTTTTTCATTGGGGCGGGGGGTGGGGAATGGAGAGCCTTCCCAGTGACTTCTACCTACATCTCATGATTTCATTTCACACACATGGTTTCATTTTGTACACATCCACTGGGGGGCAAGAGCAGGCTTTTTACCAGCAGTCTTTCTCACCGCTCTGTCCTTGCCTGTGCCAACACCAATCCTAATTTTCTTCTCTTTGCCTGTGCCTCTCACACTTTTTGGCAGACTCTTTCTCTTCTAGGCTCCTTCAGTGTTCATGCTCCCCAGCATTCTCTTCTCAGCCTGTGAACTTTCCTGTGTGACCCTGTCAAAGTCATACCACCCAAGTTTTACATCTCTTTCCCAGACCTTTTGCCCTGAATCCCAGACTCATGTGTCCAACTCCACAAAGGACTTCTTCACTTGAATATACCGTAGGTGACTCAAACTCAGTACATCTACAAGTAAACTTTGTCTTTCCACCTAAACTCTCCCCTTATCTTGTCACTACTGTCTGTCCATGGGGTCACTGCAACCCGATTCCTGCAATACATTCCTGGAATTACCCTCTTTGTCTTTCACATACACTTAAAGTCCATTTTCCTTCCCTCTTCTCCGCCCTCCCTGCTTTTGTTTTGGTGGTTATAACTAACATCTATTGAGCATTTGTACATGCTAGCTGCTGATAGAAATACATTACATATTTTAACTCATTTTATCTTTCAAACAACCCTTCTGCTGTTGTTGTTCCAATTTACAGGTGAGGAAATTAAGAAACAGAGCAGTCAAGTCAGTTTCACAAACGTGACAAGAGTAAACAGTAAAACCTGGACTTGAAACCTGGCAGTTGATATTGGAGTACCCTCCCTTAACTGCTATAACTTCCTATTTTAGCCCTCATTAGTAATTTCATATGTTATTACAGAAGACTTTCAAATGGTTTCTCTTTTCCAGTCCCACTAACTCCTTTTCTAAATTCCGTCTTTTTTATGGCTAACTCCCAGAGTGATCTTTCTGAAACACATACAGTCCAATCATATTGGTCTGCTGCCTGAAATCCATCAGGTTTCTCCATCATCTCCTCCAGGCTGGAGCTCCAGCTCCTCCCGGATACACAAGGTCCTCCAGGATCTGGCAGCTGCCAACCAATACAGCCCCTTCTGAAACATCCCCACAGACAAGGTGTCAGCAGCCATACAGGACAGCTTGCAGCTTCTGAACAAATCTTGCTCCCTCAATGCCTCACTCATAGCACCTATTTCAAGTGCAGAGTCTTAGGGAAATAGCTCAAGATCCTCAACAGCAGAATAGGCGACCACCTGTGTTTTATAGCTCTATTGACATATACTTTCCCTTCAGAAGTCCCCTGAGGGAAGTGCTGGATTTTCATATCTATAGTAGCTACCAAAGCGCTCTGTGCATAATCATCACTCACTGAGTTATTGCCAAATAAGGATGAAGTAAAGACTATAACTACTTCATTCCCTTGTATGCCATTCTCCTAGGAAAGCCTAAGATAAGGAGATTGCTTGAATATCATTGGTTTACCCTGGATTACTTACCTGTAGGAGATGTTCATCTTGGAGTGGGGTCGGAATAATTCAGAGGCCTCATTATAAGGCACGGCACATCCTAGGCATGGAGATGAGGGTCTGGAAGTAAAGGAGAGATGGGCCAACAGGAGGACACGGATACATGTACATTAGTGAGGGGAACAAGGTGCAACACAGGAGTAGTGACACCAGGACATAACATGTATTCAATATTCTTGGGACTTGTTTTTAAAGAAAGTAACTAAGGACATTTAAAAAGTGTGCATTCTTTTTCTTTAGCCTTTTCTATGTCAGCTAGTGCAGAAAGTCAGGTCATAGAATTTTCTAAAAAGAAGCACATGATAGTTATATTTATTTTATAGAATGCTGGGGCCTTTGTGACAGGCAGTGAGAAGTAAAATTACCTTCCCTGGTCCCTTCGCCACTTCTAATCATCCCTTCAAACCCACCTACATTAGATAGAGCAGCTGTCCTTCACCACTGAAGAAATGCAGCTGAGAGTTATGTTACCGTGGAAACAGAATCTTTTTCTTTTCTTTTTTCTTTTCTTTTCTTTTTTTTTTTTTTGCTGCAAGACACATCCCTTCATCTGCACTGTTATAAAGCAGAATACATTGGTAGGGCTGGGAGGAAAATCAAATGTTCTGCCTGCCAGTGTTGTACTTGGCCTTTGGGTGAATAAATGAGTTTCAATTAGAGTACTTAAATGTCTTTTAACTTTAATAATTATTATTAGAGCCCCAACAGAATTTTACTTGGAAAAGAGTAAAATTTTGACTCTGCTTTAGGGGAGGTATAAATTCTTTCAAATGAGACCACTTCTGTTAAAGAAAATACAAAGGAATTTACAATTAATAGTTTCATTGTGTGTAAAATAAATGTCTTTGTCCTTTGTTTTTTGAGTCTCTGACTTGATCCTATTGTGGATTTATGAGAGGGTCTTTACTGCTTTCTTTCTTTGTCTCTAAGCAGCTTTGTAGTGAACATACATATATTCACAGCTTCATCCTGTGCTGGGCTGCATGAATTCGAACCCTCTCTCCTTGACTTGCTCTTGAGTGTCCACTGAGCCTGGCACTCAAAGCCAACTCTGGTCCTTAATTCCCTCACCCAGCCACAGTCCTCTCTCCCATTGACCACCTGGCTCCGTCACTGGGAAGCTCTCTTCATCTCATGCCAACCCTAAATTTAGTCACTATTCTATTTTATTTTCTCTTCTTATAACTACCCTATTTCCTATTGTTTGTGTCACTGTTTTGAAGGACAAATCTACAAGACTTATAATGCTAGAGGGATCAACTCAGTACAATCTCAGGAACAAAACAAGAATTCCTCATCCCTTCAGTTTTGAAGATCCTCACAGTTGCTGAGTTTCTGAGCAAGTCCAAAAAAAAAACACTGATAAAAACACATACAGAGAGAGATGCACACAGACCCATATACCCATGCACAGAGTCTAACTATAATCATAGGGAAATCTCATATAATGAAAAGGAAAAAAACCCTTTCATTTATTGGCTGGATATAAGTTAGAAAAATACTGGTGTTTTAATTCTAGAGAAAGTAAAGCAACATTAAGAGACAAGTGATATTAACTGAGCAACTCGTCAGCGCCGGGCCCTGTTTACACCCATATCCCATTTAATTCTCAGATTCATCAGGAGAGTTACTATCACTTATTCCCAGTTTACAAATGATATCACTGAGGCTCAAAGAATTTTTTTGAAGCTGTTCCTGAAGCCACCACACAAACCCTACATGACAGTGATTTCTGACTCTTTCCAACTGCATCCCTTTGCCCAGGGCCCAGCAAGGCTCTGATGTGTGGAGGGCTGAAGCCTAACAAGACAATGAGGAAAGTATGGCCTGTACTTCTGGCTTTGCCAACAAGTGACGTGAGATCAATGACAATTTGATAACATGAAATAAACACATTGCCTGCCACCCATAATCATACTATTTACACTGATTCTTCCACTAACACCAGTCATAGCGACACTGGACTGGAAATTTAGGTTCTCGTTGCTAAGACTTTGGGAAAATCATTTATTTCTTTAAGCTCATATTTTTCTATTCTTATTTAATAAAGATAAATAACTTCTTATATTCCCATATACATAGGGAGTTGAGCAGTTAATGTGTGCCAAATATGTTAAAAATGCAAAGAGCACTTCTCTTTCTGAAGGAAGAATGCCTTACTGGTCCAGATTAGTATGTTCATATCACTGCCAGTCAGCTCTGCCTCAATCATTATTAAATCCAAACCTGCAATGCTTTTGAGAGCAGACCCTATCACATATTTTTTGGTGTGTATAGTAAATTATTTTAACATGGTGCAGGGGTGGGTGGTAGATACTTAATACACATTTTTACGGGAAGGAGTGGGTGGTTAAATCAAAGCTTTCTTCCGTGTCTTCGTGAGCCATCAGTCATAGACTCAGTTTTGTCATCCTATCAAAATAATTGCTTAAATGCTTAGACACAATTAACTCAAGTTGTTTTATGAAAAGACAGTCATCCAGGAGTGTCCAACCTGCGGCCCGCGGGCTCCATGCCACTCAGATGGCTATGAATGCAGCCCAACACAAAATCTTAAATTTACTTAAAACCTTTTTTTGCTCATCAGCTTTTGTTACTGTTTGTGTATTTAATGTGTGGTCCAGGACAACTCTTCTTCTTCCAGTGTGACCCAGCGATGCCAAAATGTTGGACACCCCGAAAACCCTTGTTAATAGTGTTATCCAAATAACATTATTATTATATCCATTAGTTTAACAGAAATAATGTCCAATTCTTTTTATTATCACATAGAAGGAAATACTTTATTTCTTTAAACTCTATTGCTTGTCTTTCAGATAACCTCAGGAAATGTTAATGAAAAAATAATTTACCTAGGACCTCAAATCTGACTTCCCATATTTTAATAAATTAGCAATAACTGTTTCATTTTGAGCATTCACTATGCACATACTATACTCTGAACTTCACACACACTATTTCTTTAGTTTTAATGACCCTATGAAGATGGATCTATTATTGTCCCCATTTTATAGGTGAGGAAATAGGTTCAGAGAGTATAAATAAATTGTCCAAGTCATAACCTGTCCACGCCTAGCACAGCCTGATCCAAACCCAGAGGGACTCATTCTAAAATGCTGCCCTCAGCCAGGCTCCTGCACACCAAGTGCAGCAGTGACTTTGCAGCCAAGTGCAAAGTCACTTCTAAGAAACCCAGCTTTCATTTGCTGCTTATATCCCTTAAGCTCTTTATCCTTTGTTTTATAAAAGAAAGGGAGGGAGAGGGGAATACAGGAGAAAGAGAAAAAAAGAGGAAGGAAATAGAGGGGGGAAGGGGGGAAGGTCACTTAATATCTTCCACCCTTCTGAATAACCCCAGGGATAAAGTGGGACCCATCCAACTTTTAACTACACTAGTCAACATTGCTGAATAATAAATGTGTGAAGGCCCAGTTGGGTCTGACTTGACGTCATTTTGCCTTTGTTTTACATTTATCAGGAGAAGTATTCTTGCAGATTAAAGGGCCACTGGAAGATATTTATAAAACCTACTGCTATCACCACGACAAAGCGCACAGTGTACTGGAGTCCTATGAAAAGGAGGAGGAGCTGAAGCAACATTTGAGCCTCTGCATCCAGTCCTTAAAGTAAGGCCTTTCAAAGGATGATTTCTATGTGTTCACAGTTGCCTGGCAGGGGACATTTTAACTGGATGTAGATGAAAGGTCTCCCGTAAATCCTAGGTTTTATGAGCCTGGCAGAAAGCTCTACTTCGCGTTCCTTTTATGAAAAGCTGATGCGCCAGAAACCCTGATTGACTTTTTTTTTCCCTCCTGTGAAGCTAACTAAAAATAACAGGGCAAAAATACAGGGCTGTATAGAAATAGAAAAATGCGATATCAAAAAGTGAAATGTAGAAGAAAAGTCCCTCCTTAAAGTTGCTGTTGCTTGCCTGCTCCACATAGATCAAGGAAGAGGGGAGACACCGCATGGCCCCGAGAGCTCCGGGGCACAAGGAGTAACGAGTCAGCGCGCTGTCCGTGACTCTCTGAGTTGCCCTCACCTCCCCCCAGAGGGGACAGTGGTGAACACAGGCCAGGCCCTGCTGCAGTCTGTTTCAGGAATATTAGTCATGCCTTCCTGAATTTTTCGTGGGTGGTGCTACATAATATATACATTTTTATCTAGAAGAAATTTCTATGCACTATAAAAATCTGGAAAATGTATGAAAACATGAATAAGATAAAAGCCCTTGCTATTCCATGTATTAATTTCTCACTAAACCATGTATTAATAACCATAGTTTGCATTTCATTTTGATCTTATCTGTATGAATATACATGGACATGTATTTGGGGTGATTCTTTTGAATGGAATTGGTATCTCACTGTATGTATTGTTTCCTACCACACGAAGCTTAAAGCCAAAATGTTTGCCCTAGTCCACATTTTACCCAGTGGTTCTGTTGTGGTCTTTCATTTCTCAGGATTACCTATTGTCAAATGGTTTTGATTAGGCCAAGAATTAACCAAATAGAGAGAGCTATGATGTATATAAATCAATGCACACCAACCCGTCGGACCCTCTGGTACAATCCCCTTACATACCACAGAGTAGAGGCCAATATGGGGGTCCTGATGGAATACAAGAAGCTGGTGGCTGAATTAAAGTGAAATCAGAACACTAAGGGAGACTACTCCGGAAAAAGTCTTTCCAGGAGAGAATAGGGACTGAAAGTGGGTTTAAACTGGGCCAGAAGAAATGATAAAAACTGACTTTATTGCCCTCTACTGGTCATTAAGTTATTACACTTCTTTCATCATTTTTCATGGCTATCCTGTGGAAAAATATATATATATATTTAAGTTTCTAATTCACAAAAATTTATTTAGTGCTTGTGCTGTAGCAAGCACCATTCTGGGTGCTGAAAATACAAAAATAAATAAATGTTAGACCCGGTCCACAGGAACTCTGGACCCATAATGAAAGCGAAAAATCCTGTAGTAAAGGAACATCTAACACCTGGATCATCAGTCCAACTCCAGCCCCAGGAATGGCATTCCGCATGGGAACAGGACATAGTTCATCACTTGGGCATGTGCCCTTAACAGCTGACAGGAAGTGGAGCTGTCTCTTCAGAGGGGATGAATATTAGTTTGTTATTCATTAAACCTTGGCTCCTAAGAGAAAGAAATTGACCCTGCTAAAATATTCAAGTACAGCTCCATATCATAACCTCTAAAAAGCAACTAAAGACAGAGGCAATTTTCAACTTTATGAAGTCCAAATTACTAAAAATTGCTTTCACACCCAATGGTTTATTTGATCTTTTTCTGAAAGCCTCCAGTTATTGCTCTGGTGACGTCCCAAATCGTGTGTATTCAGCACCTGTCTGATTTTAGGGAACAACTTCAGGCACATGAAGTTGCTGTGGTTTAGAAAGCACAAAATCCAAAGGAAGTAACATTGGCAGAATGGTTTTTTAAGGAAAAGAAAATCAGAATAAAATAGCTTAAGTTAGAGATATTTTCCTAAAAGTTGCCTTTTCATGAACATAAAGTTAATGATGAATCATACTGGTCTGCCTGAAACTGAGAGCAGGAGAATTATTGACATAACTGTACTACTGACCTCGATTGAACTAAGCTTTAAATTCTGAGAAACAGGTTTTCAAACAGGTTTATAGGTCAGAGAGAGTCTGGAACGCCCAAGGGCTTGGTTTTCCTCACCAAGTCATCAGTCAAAGTTATTACTGTGACTCTGCCTTTTCCTTGTGGCTAAATAACAGAGCCAGGTGCACAACTGCCAATTGCTAATGAACATTAGGTGTGGCCCCCACTCTCTACCATGCAGGAGATATTAGAGTAAGTGGGTCTGAAGCAATGTCTGCGAGAGAATGACTGACTTCATGCTTTAGAAGTTAAAGAGGATTTTAAAGCAGCTTAGGTTGCATTTCAACCAAAATTAAGTAAGTTTACTGATGGCTTAATAAGTAAATATTTATTAAGATTGCTAGATAATGTTGAAAACATTTAACAAATACATATATGCGTGTGTGTATATATATACATATATATATGTATATATACATATAGGTAGAGTTCTTGTCTCCTAGGAGCACATCTTCTAATTGGGTAGATAAACTAAATAATCCTGAAAGTTTAATAACAATGCCAGAGTTAATTTAAATAACACAGCAGAAGCTATCACAGTAAGGTTCTGGACTAATTTCCCAGAAGATGGTAGAGAGATTGTTTGGTTCTATAACAGATGTAAACTCATAACCTTTGGCTATTCTTTGAAGCCCAGTATCTTTCAAGAGAGAAAATAACATTTGTATCCAGAAAACGATTTTGAATCCCTTTAAAACATTAGGGCAGTGTTTCTAGGTGTGTGTGTTCCCCTGCATCAAATCAACTGGGGATGCGTATTAAAAGTGCAGATTCATAAACTCTGCTCCAGACAAAAAAAAAAAAGGATGGCTGAGGGTCCAATTCAGGAATTGGCACATGAAAAGCACCCTCAGGTGACTGTGGGTACACTCTCAAAAACTACTTTAAGAGAATTGTCTACAGTTCTCTCTCACTGTTTTCCCTGAAGTGCATGGGTCCCCAGTCCATGGCTATAGATACAATCTATACAGTAGTTTCAGGGCATGGAGACCTTAAGAAAGAAAAGACTAAAACTATATAGAAGCACAGTACCGCATCTGCCTCTGTGGCATACAAATTGGAGATCTGCAAGTTTTTATTTATTCAACCAGGAGTATTTACACGTTGCATTAGTGACCCCTACGATTACAGGAAATACTGTATTAATGCAGCCTCTAAATTTATGGAATCTATTTGCTAAAGATCTAGCTACTCAGACTCTTTGGGGTTATTTAAGGTTTCTCATCTGTATGAGAAAAGTGAAAACTAGAATAGCTATCAATGCCAGCGCAGCTATAATTAGAATGGCCTGTCTGCTGCCTCCTTTCTCTGCTTTTTCTAGTTATAAATACTGCCAAATCCCTGCTGCTTTTCAGAGGCCCTAGAGATCTGTTTATTTTTGTAATAGAAAAAGAATGAAGGGACTTTTCCAAATTTTGTGGTAGCTGGAAGACACATTTCTAGCTTCATGTCTAGTTGTTATAAATTTATCTATATTTTTCTTCCCAACTAAGCCCATTATCCATAGAAGGAAAACTTCTGACTTACAGGCATCTGGGCACTTTGGCTGCTCATATTTCTGCCAAAGCTTCTCCATTCAGGGAGGAAGCTAAAAGTTCACCCAACACAAACTCTCAAAGAATAGATTTCAATTTGTTTACCACATTTTTTTACTTCTTAATATTATTGTAATTGAGTGTCCCACATAAAAAAATCACTTTTAGAAATTCTTTCAGTTCTTTGTTATGTGGCATCATGTTTGAACGAACACTATAATCCTTAAAGGATAGCCACATAAAAACTTTTTTTAAAATTGTTAGTCAAATTATAATGAGCCCACAAGTGTAGGAGATGTAGCTGCGGATATATTGAGTTAGTTTATCCCATAAAAGGGTAAATGAACACAATTTAACTTCCTCCTGAATTGTCCTTGGTTGAGAGTAACTTCTGGAAAACTTTTATCCTAAAAGAGAGATTTAAAAAAATAATAATACGCAAATAAAGAAGAGCTGTTATAACACACTGCCACTATTTCACCATGCCAACAGGGAAAACCTGTGGAAGATCTCTCAGGTCCCTTTTAAAAATATGTTATACTTATATTAAACACAGCCTTTAACTTCTACCATAATATTTAGGTTTTATTTTATTTAAAATAAATGAAATAGAAGGAAAAAAATTTTCCTGTCTTCTCTAGGAGTACAAAGAACAATCTTTTCTTTTAACTTTTTCAAAGTATGTGTTTTGGTTCTGAAATGATCACATTTGTTTGTTTGTTTGTTTGTTTCCATAGAAAATTGCACTTTTATTTTTAGTCAACTTCTCCCCCAAATTTTCCGATGTATGATATGATCCACAGTGCATACTGGAAAAATAAAATTCCCCTTTAGAAGGGAATAGAATTGGGGAAAGGATGTGAACCTAAAGGAAGTGAATGGAAGGAAATATCGGGCAAGGGGGTAATGGTGGTACAATTTCTTTCATTGAAGTAAAAGAGTTATTTTAAGTTAATTAAAATTCAGCATAGGGATTTATCACTGAATTTTTCACAATCATTGAATATGAAAATACCATCTATTATGGGATGTGGTTAATTTTGGTCTATAATGAAGACATTTACTGCATTCCAAAAGACTGGAAACTGGAGATGAAGGTGTTCACATTACTGACTCCAGTTATTACTTTACTTCTATATAACCATGAGACTTTTAGAGAAAAACTTCATTACCCTTATCCCTGAAATTTAACTTGAATGAGTCACACTTTTTTATTGTTAATTAATTAATTTGACAAGTGTGTTTTAGGCTCCTGCCATGTGCCAGTCACTTTTCCAGGTACTGGGGATACAGCAGAGAACAAAGCTGACATAAATCCATGCCCTTATTGGGATGGGGGAGTGGGGAAATAGACAATAGACTGAAGAAGTCTAGAGCATATTAAAAAGTGACAAAGCATAATAAAGAGAAATAAAGCAGGGAGTGAGGATAAAGAGTAGAGTGGGAAGCAGGATACAATTTTTTAAAGGTTGCTCAGGGAAGGCTTCACAGGGTAGGGACATTAGACAAAGAACAAAAAGAGATAAGGAGTGAGCTTTATCTGGAGGAAGAGCAATCACGTGGGACCGCATGTGCAAAGACCTCCAAGCAGCAGCCTGTCTGGGGGCTGTACAAAGAGCTTGGAGGCCTGTGTGGTGCCAGTTGGGAGAGAAGGGCATCCACAGGAGAGGGGGGTAGAGAGGAGCTGCAAGAAGAGGCAGAGCACACTGCCTTGGAAGGATGTTAGATTCACTTGATCAAAGGGAAGGCACAAAAGCTGTCAATACCTTGTGAAAGTTTCTGTGGAATTCTCCCATTGTTTATAATCTGCATCACACTATATACAAAGATATTACAGAGCATAGTTCTTTTCTGCAAGTCAGTCATACTTTTCTTTGTAGCCTTGTAATCTCAGTTTCTCCTATTATTATGTTTAATAGAATCTTTTTAAAAACATATACAAAAGTTGACCTTTAAATCCTTTTTCAATTTATGGAAATTTACTATAATCTGAGTCAACAGTTTTTAATCTTATAATTTATAGTATTAAAAAAATGGTGAATATATACTAAAATAAAAATTTTAAGATATGATTATAAAATAATTAAAACAATTCTATAAAACATTCGTGTAAATGATTTATAACTGTTTTATGCAATAACATTTAAAAATTTGTATAATGCTTGCATATTACCTCAAATATGTGAATTTATATGAATTTACTTTTTCCCCCCTCTCTTACAGGAAAATATACATTCAAGAGTAAGTACTTTTATTTTAATAATAAAAATCAAATGTAAAAATCATAAAGAAGAGCTGTTGAATATTTCTGTACAAATCAGAATTTTTAGTTTTTACAATTATGTTTATTGTTTTTAATACAGAAATCAAGGTTTTGAAGGCATTTGCAATAGACATTATTGGTGCACTTATTTTCAATTTGAGATAATCGTATATATTAATTTCTTATTACATGTACTTTACTAAACTTTTAGAAGAATCCTGGAATATAACTTACTTAAATCACATGTTTGCTGGTGCCAAGAACTCTTAGGAACTTCTCATCATACATATGTTTAGGAATCTTTATGTGCCCAAAAGAGTTTCCTAAGAACATCATTAGTCTTAAACAAATCTCAGATTAATACCATAATGTTTTTTGAAGGTGCCATATATGAATGCACAAAAGAAAAGACTCCTTATGCATCATAGTAAAATATTGTGTTTCTTCTCATTTGGACTTTTGTGTGATTTACAAGAAAAAAATCACATCCACATATATAACATGAAAATGAAATAGTAAGATGAAAGAGTCGGTCACTAAGACTATATTAATTATCTTATAAAGACAACACACACCTACACACACTTTGGAAGATACCCCATTTTATATAAGAAAAACATGCTTAGTCTGACTAATACTGAAGGGATGATATTGAGGGACACACAAACTCAAATTTATAGAGCTTGAAAAAGCACGTGCCTGGTTTAGCATGGTTGGCAAGTACCCAAGTCCTGAGTTCCCAGTCTGTGTGTGTTTGCGTGTGTGCGTGCACACCCCACTCTGGAAACTTTACATCAAGGAATACAAAATTTACAAATTAAAAATTACATTAATTTGACCTGTAAATACCTGCCATTCATGCTTTGTTTGGTGCAGAACAACCATGAGGAAAGACCGAACTCCAGAAGTGGAGTGGAAGAGACAGGCAGGCATCACCCAGGACACCTGTGGTCTAAGCCAGGCTGAAAAGTTAGTTTTGACGTACCAAACGAGCACCCAGTTCTCTCACTTTACAAGTCTTGTCTTTCAAAAGGACAAAAATCCTATAGTACAAACAGACATATGTAGGTTTGTTCAAAGAGTTCCCAGATCAGGGATCACCTGAATTTGAAGATGTGCGAAATAGGAGAAGGCCTTCTGGGGCTTCCACACACCAAGGTCTGCCGGGCTTCTCTTCATTGATAGTTGATAAGCATGGGATGGGGGTAGGGACCGCCATCTCATTGTAAAAGCCTGTGTCCCTGGCATCATTGTGCCTAGGACTGGAGAGTCACATAGCTGGATGACTAAAGAGGAACTTCATATGCTACCAATTCTGCTTAGGTTCCTTTTGCTAAAGCTTAGGTCTTTATAAGAGAGAAGTGGGGGGTAGAGAGAAAGAGAAAGAGAGATAGATATTCAGAGGAGGGGAGAGATAAAATTCTTTCTCTGTCATACAGTTCACATGCACATGCTGCTCCACACAAAACACCTACAACAAACAGTACATTTTATTGAAATACTTGCTTGAAAAAATTGCACTAGTCTTTTTGCAGTGGTCCTGAGGTGTGGGAGTTAGCAAGCTGTGTATGTCATCTCTAGCCTATTCTATACATCAAGAACTGGAAAAGAGGAAGAGTATTCACAGCATGAGGCTGGATGAACATCAAAGCCCATTCTGCCATGAGCCATCTTCCTTCCTGTTTCTCTCACTGGGGTCATGAGGCACACAAGCTCCAGCATAAAAGGGTAAAAGGCAATGTCAAGTGCTGTGTAATTGTTTGGCTCCTTAGCCACTAAGGCCCGGTTGCAGCTGACAGTGCATTTAGGAGGGACATGTGTTTTAATGGCTTAAAAACAATGCTTTCCTTATGAAAACTGAAAATTTTCTATTTTTTAATCTTTTTAAGCACATTTTTAAATATAGAGAAAACAGTGATATGTATAACTTCTAAAATGATTACTTTGAATTATAATCTTATGCAAACATCAAAGACAGTATTAGTGACAAGAATCACAGAATCTCCCATGAAAAGTCACTACCCCTCAAAAATTATCTGATACAATCCCATGTTCTAAAGCAACAAAAACATGCCTGTTCTAAATTTAACTATCTCCAGAAATGCAGTGTTGGATTTTTATGTTTTTTAAACTTTTCTGTATGTATTCTCCATCTGACCAGCTATTCTAATTTTGGATCTCTGGATTTCTATTTATCACAAAATATTTATAAGTTATTTTCTCTCTCTCTTTTTTGAGCTTTGTATTTTTAAAATTATTGAAGAAACACTGCAATATATAGAAAATTAAAATGAGGACAGTAAAGACAATGAGCAGTCACATTCTGGAGTTAACTACTGTAACATTGTTACAGTGTGGAGTTTCTGACTTCACTGCGATTTTTTTCTCTACATATACATGTTAACTAAAATAGGACTACTATACATGTATTTCTTTTTTCTGTTTGTTCTTCTTTTATATGTCCTTCTTCTACATCAACATGCCACCTCATTCATCAGTGCATCCCAGACATCTTTCTGTACAGGAAACATACATCCCCATTGCTCTATGGCTGCATAATATTCTATTGGATGCACACCCCACCGCCACCTAGTTTACCGAACCCTTATAGATACTTGAATTGTGTCTCTCTGTCTTGTAGAGATTGATGCTGTGTGTTCATTCTTATACGTGATCTCTGTATAATAATTTGATTATATTCTCAGGATGAATTTCTAAAAGTGGGGTTACTAGACCAAAGGGCATCTCATACTTATTACCATAAAATTTCAGAAAAGTTGAACTAATTTATATTCTCACTATCCATATATGGGTTGCCCATTTATCTGCTACTTGCCATACAATTAATATTTGTATCTTTGCAACACAAGGCACTGTTGTAGGCCAAAGTAGTAATGTATTGTTTGAATTTTAATGAATAATGATCTTGAGCATTTTTCATGTATGCTTAAGCATTTGCATTTCACTTCCAATGAATTATTTTTTATTGATCACTTTTATTGATGTTCATCTTTTTCTAGTAGATCAATAATGCCTCTTGAATTAGCAAGTGTATTAAGCTTGTTCTGTTTTATGGGCAATAAATACTTTTTCAGCTCATTTTTTGACTTTTAACATAGTATACAGCTTATTGTTTTTATTTTTACCTGTACAGTTTTATAGAGTAAATTTTAAAATAGATTTATCATATTTTCTACTGTGGGTTTTGAATTTTGTTTCTTGCTTAGAAACTTCAAGATTGTTTTTAAAATAATCCTATGATTTCTTCAAGTTCTTGTATATTTTATTTTTAACATTTAAATCTTCAATCTATCTAGAAATTATTTTGGTCTAAAGAATTTATTTTTATTATTTTTCCTATGTGGCAAGCTAATTATTACAATATCCAATATTGAATAATTTTTTCCACTGAGTAGGAATGTCATATTTGCCATGTACTTATTTTCCATACATACCTGTATATATTTCTTGATTTTCTATTTTGTGTTAATCATTTGTTCATATATGTACCCATACTGTACTGTTTTCATTTTTGCAGCTTTATGTTTTAATATCAGGTCTAACTAATTTCAGCTTAGTACTCTTCTCAGAATTTCTTGGATATTCTTGCACGTTTCTTTTTTTAAAAAGTTTCTCTTTTGTTAAGATTATACATATCACGGTTTAAAAAGCCCAACAGTTCTACAGGATTTAAGAAAAATAGTATCTCTCTTCTCTGCTACCTGCCGCGAAATGTTCCTCATGAGAACACAAACACTTTCACATCTTTTACTTGACTATTTTGGAATTTATCTTCCTGACTCAAAAAACGTGTTTGGTTTTACCTTTTCAGGTATTTTGTGTTCACTCCTCCATGTGGAAGACAATAATTTATCTCTCTTTCCTACCCCATCTTCACCTCACCACACACACTCACACATTCTTCCTAGCTCTCAATTCTCCTCATATTGTTACACTATAATTTGGATTAGAGCAATAATCAGTGTTTGATTTATTATGTCTGTGTATTCTGAGTAAATTTCTTTTTAGATCTAAATGTTAGAATAAAGGATTACTTGTTTTTCTGGAAGCTATTATCTTTTTTTTCATTTTCTTTATGCTAATCATTAAGTCCAAACTCACAGCCAATCATATTTCAAGACAGCCAGATGCACTGCATATACTATCAATGTCATCTTCCTCAAAAAGTTTCTCTCAGCCCTAACTGGTGTGGCTCAGTGGCTTGACTACAGGCCTTTGAACCAAAGGGTTGCCAGTTCGATTCCCAGTCAGGGCACATGCCTGGGTTGCAGGCCAGGTTCCCCAGTGCAGGGCGCATGAGAGGCAACTGCACACTGATGTTTCTCTCCATCTCTTTCTCCTTCCCCTCCCCTCTGTCTAAATAAAATCTTTTAAAAAAAAGTTTCTCCTGGAGCCTTCTGATCTGTTGAGTTTGGACTGGGGACACTGGAGACAACTGTCCGTCAGGAACCCCATCCCATCATTTTGGAGATTCTCTGCCTATTTCCTGTTTTTGGTTGAGTCTGTCCTTCAGTAGTTCCTTCTATTCACCAAAGAATGCGCGGGAAGTAAAATTTTAAGAACTGTTACAATCAAAATACCTTTATTTTACCCTCACACTTAATTTAGAGTTTGAATTCTGAACTATTGAATTCTAAATTGAAAATCATTCATCTTCAGATTTTAATGGTGATTTGTCATTGTTTTCTAGTTTTCAGTGTTGCTACAAAAAATCTGAAGCTTTTTCTGATACCTAATCATTTGGTTGTACCTGTTTGTTTATATGTCTCTCTGGAGGATTGTGGGATCTTCTCTTTGTCCCCCAAAGTCTCAACTGTCGTGAATTCCAAGGTGTAATTTCATTTCCTCCATTGCCCTGGATACTCAGTGAGTCCTTTCATCCTGCTAACTGGGGTCCTTTTCTCCAGTTACTTCACTGATGATTTCCTCCCCACCTGTTCTCCATTGATTCTTTCTGGGACTCTGTTTACTTTGGTATTGGCCTTCTCAGAACAGTCCTCTAATTTTCTGTATTTTTATTTTCGATCCCTTTGTATTTTTGCTCTTCTCTCTAGAAAGTTTCTGAGTATTTTTCCTGAAGATTTTCTCCGACACTTGTGAGTTTTTATTTCTGCTATCTATCATCCTTTAATTTCCAAGAGGGTCTTTCTTAGTCTCCCAGATGATGCCTTTTATTGTATAATACCATAAGAATTAGGCTGTTTGTTAAACAGGTTTTCATCGGGTCCCTTCTTGTAATCCCCATCTTCCTCCCTCTCCACTACCATGGGCTCTTGGGAACTCTAATTAATGAACTTTTGGAAGAATTATTAAATTATTTCCTCTCCATATTATTGACTCCCTCTGGTCTGCTACATCAATTATTCATTCATCTCCTTTACATCGTCTAAAGTTTATTGATAGTTCTGTATTTATTTTCAAAGCTACTTTTAATTTATGGCAATAGTTCTTTGCTCATTATTTGTAGCAACATACAGTTTTAAAGGGGGATTACATTGAAAAATCAATGTTGTACACTTGGTTTGTGGCTACTGTAAATTAAATTATTAAATTTAGCATACTTATGGTCATAAAATAGAAGAAATTCAAGGTAACATGATCAATAATCCATGATTATTTTTCTTTCCCTCATTTTCTACCTCTAATTAAGAAATATAGATGTGCCTCAGTGTTGAATATCTGATTTCATGTGCTCTCCACCATCATTTTTACATTGCTTAAATGGCATTTTTATTTTCATTGTGAAACTGTTTTCTTGTATTTGATGTGAAGTCTCTTTATAGCCAAACTGGATGCTGCTAAAACAAAGCCAGCTGTGTTTACTTGACTTTGTAAAGTCCCAATAATGATTCGTAATGAGATTAGTTCAGCTACTTATGGTACTAAATACTTGCCAAAGTATTTACAATAGGACAATGAAAATGAAACAGAATTACAAATTAATAACCACCTTAGTTTTCAGCCCCATATGTATGGGGAATTGTTACACATTTGGTTACTTTCTGGGGGGAGGCATGTGATGATCAGCTGCTTGGCTGAGCTGGGTTGTATCACCCATAGGACGCATCTGCCTCGAAGTTACTGGAACTGACTTCTTTTGGGAGATTAGATGGGTGAGATTTGGCACTGGATGCCTGGGGTGTCATTATACCACATCCTCTATTTTTCTGCATGTTGCTTGTCTGTGTGATGCAGGCATCAGCACATCGCTCATCATTTGGACAACTGTCCAAAATGCATGTCTGAAGACAACAGTGTCTGGGAGATTTCTTGTTGTGGAGAGAACCTTTTTAATATTTGCATTTGTGATACTTTTAAGACAAGCAGTAATCATTTATCATAGTTATTATTGTCATTTGAAACATAACAGGGAGAGAAGAGCACTTTGACGCCACCTAAAGGGCCTAGTTTGGTTTTTGACAGATCTTAATAAGGAAGAAAGGAGGGCAGCTCAAAGATCAAGGGTATCATTTAATATATTTAGGAATTTTCTTTAAATAAAATACACACACACATACACACATATAACAATGGGCCGCACTGGAAAACTATCATATTAAAATTTAGTTTTACTTGATTGAATCATTTGATTTACTTATTATTTTCTCAGTAGTCATAATATTTATAGTTTTTCCATCTGCTTCATCCAGTCCTCTTGGAAACCAATAATATCTCTCTCTGCCTCTCCCCCTGATTCCTTCTTCGCCCCCCTGTCTCCCACCTCCCTTTTCCCTTCCTTAGTAGATTTGGTGCAAATAGGTAGAAAGTACAAGATACATAATATAAAGCAACTCTTTATACCCTTGAAAACCATTTTTATTTTGTTTTTTTCTTTTAAAAATGCTACCTTTTGATCTCATTCAGTTTTTGTTTCTATTACAGTGTCAGCACTTGCTCAGCACCTGAACAAAATTCCTCTGTTATAGGGACCATTGGAAATGTGGGGGTTGGGAGTAGATGAGTTCAGTGTAAACTAAAAACATGTTATATATCTGAGAAACCTATCACTTCAGTCTACAAATATTCATTGAGACAATACTAGATGTCATGCTGGAGATATAGTGGGGACAGAGAAACTGAGCACAGATGGTAAACAGAGAAGAGGAGTTCAGACAGTGGTACGTGCTGTAGCAAAAATAAAATGGGAAGATGTGACAGAGAGTGACTCGTGTGTGTGTGCATGCCCGTACACATGTATATGTGGTGATGTTTCTTAGTTTCTCATTTTTTAAATGAAGAATTCAATTAG
The DNA here is from genome assembly GCA_028533065.1 of Trachops cirrhosus. Taxonomy (NCBI): domain Eukaryota; kingdom Metazoa; phylum Chordata; class Mammalia; order Chiroptera; family Phyllostomidae; genus Trachops; species Trachops cirrhosus. The sequence continues at coordinate 76,262,247 of CM052538.1, read as the reverse complement.
ATGGTCTCTGAGTTGCCTTCAGATATTATCTATTGAGGCAGCTTTTCTAATTTTGTGCAGTGTTTTTTTAGATTCATTTCATTTTTCCAATTATGTGGTCTGTTGTCTATTCATATGAGTACTTAAAAATAATAATTGAAGAATGAAAAATCAATCTGTTGGGACATGGAAAGTTCCTGTATTCTCTACCTACTAAAAAAGAACCTAAAGGAAAACAAATAAATATGTCTGTCCACCAGAAGGAACTCAAAGTATGATTTGCTTCATTGACAATGTCTCTTCACTTGTCTTTTTGCAAAAAGAGACTTTTAGAAACTACTGCACTCTGGCTGAAAAATGAGTGACAGTGGCTTGGACAATGACCTGACTAAGCTTGAAGTCAGTCATGAGTTCACTATTGTGGGGCCCTTTAAAGATTTGCTAGCTAAGAATAATTCCACACAAAAAGTCACAGAAAGTCATCACATGATACCAATAATTAGGGATATGATGGTATTTAGAGAACAATTGCATTTATTATAAATCTCTTTTGGGGACTGACAGAACCTCTGAAAAAATATAAATGCTACTTCTCAATTTGGTAGAAGAGAGAAGACAATGCTTTATTTTGACTATACTTGGCAAGTCATTTGTTTAAATTTTTGAATAATGAGTTTCCTTTCCTCACTAATAATCACAAAAACACAATCAGTAAAAAGCATTTTTCTTGGTTGTCATTGGAAAATGCATTCTGAAATTGTTTGTTTCCCACTATTATTATAAAGCTTGTTATTTGAAAAAAAACGAACCTTTACATGAAACATGGATGGAAATCATGCTTTGAGTCCTCTTTGTGGACAGATATACTCATTTGTTTTTTGTAGGTTTTGTTTAGTAGTAGGATTTTTCAGCCTTGTTTCTTTGTCATTTACAGCTCTTGCCTTCATTTAGAAATTGTACATAGCCAAATGGATGGGGTGAGGAAGAGATAGTTTCAGGAGTAATCAAAAAAATTATAAAACTTGAAAGGATATACTAAGACAAATGTTTGTAAAAATGACAGTGCTTCTCTCTATTGTAGAGGCAAACCAAACTTAACCAACATGGGCTCCTTGATGATCAAACCCATTCAGCGTGTGACGAAATACCCCCTGTTACTGTGCGAACTTCGCAACTCCACCCCTCCCTCCCACCCGGACTTCAGAGCCCTGGAGGATGCCTTCGCCACAGTCAAAGACATTAACGTGAACATCAATGAACTTAAACGGCGGAAAGATTTAGGTAAGAGGAGATGTAATGAACTGGGTGGTACTCTCCACGACTGGTCTGTTCTCTTTATGTTTCTGAGACTAGGAATGTCTGAGCAGTTGGAGCGATCATGACCATTTGATGTCTCGAGTTAGAAGCTGGGGAAGAGAGTGTGGCTTTGCCTTGCCCGCTGGGTTCAGAAGATCACGAGGTACAAAAAAATGACCATTAAAAAAAATCAAACAGGTCTATACTCACCCCTGTGACTACTGCATGCCTGAGGACATACTGCGGGCTGAAGATACCCACAGCATACAGTCCTCCTGTCCCTGGCACTGCGTGTGGTACGAAGGACACCCGGCAAGGTCGGGTAGCTGGAGCAGTGGGAAGCGAGAGTCAAAAAGTGGTGGTGAAAGGGGCAGACCCAGGTGAGGGGCCCAGCTAACAACACCTCAGCCCGCCTGGTTCTGGCACTCAAAGAATGGCGATTTAGGGGCAGTACTTGTTCCACTGAAGGGGGCAAGTATATATTTTTTCTCAAAACAACAAATTATTGTTAACTCTTTGTTAGCTAAGATGTAAAACTGGTGTCCTAAGTAGAATGTAGATTTCAAAAGTGAAGGCACAGTCACACGGTTCCGTCATCAGGATGAACAGTGCCTTGGCAGGGATGGTGGGTCTGCCCTCAGGGGCAATGTTCCCTTAATTTTTACCTAGCTGTGCCCTTCTAACATGAAATCTCAACTCAACACTAAAGCAATGGCAGGGCTTTGGAGCTGACTTTTCCAACCACTTCATTTATGTTTATTACTTTTATTTTCTAATTTTTTAATTCAAAAATTGTATTTGTATTAATAACTTCAAATTATAAAGAAGGGTATAGGGTAAAAAGTGAAAGTAATAGAGAAAAAGGCACCATAAACAAAATGAAAAGGCAGCCCATAGACACAGTATTAGTGTCTACAATATAACTATTGATATTAAATCAATAGTAAAAACATTTTGATACAAAAAGTTACTAATAGAAATAAGCAGTTTACAGTAAGACCAATAAGGTTTTTTTCAACGAGTTTTTTGGGGTGACATTTGTTAACAAAACCATACAGGTTTCAAATCAAGAAAACACCATCTGCACACTGCATCATGTACCTGTCACCCAAAATAAAGTCTCTTTCCTTCCCCTTCTATCCCCGCTTTGTCCTCTTCCACTTCCCCCCAACCCCCTTTCCCTCTGGCCATCACCACACTGTTGTCTGCGTATATGTGTGATTGTATAGATTATATATACATTTATAAGTTTTTGCTTAATCCCTTCACCTTCTTTTCACCCAGCCATCCAATCCCTCTCCCTTCTGACAGCTATCGGTCTATTCTATGTATCTATGTTTCTGTTTCTACTTTGTTTGTTAAATTATTTTGTTCTTTAGATTCCATGTACAGATGAGATCATATGGTATTTGTCTTTCTCTCACTGGCTTATTTCACTTGGCATAATGTTCTTCAGAAGACCAATAAGTTTTTAAATGCGAAGCTTCACTAATAATCAGGGAAATACAAATTAAAATCACAATAATATATTATTCCCAGCCTATCAGATTAGCAAAAAGATTTTTAGTGGATAATGTTAGTGCCGAGTTTCACTCTCCCGGTGAGAATGCAAATTGGAATCACCAGTTTAGAGAACAATTTGACAATATGTAGTGAACGTGCTTGTGTTGTGTGTATGTCATTGTATATATATACATATGTCATTGTAGTGAACACACAACAAAGACTAGGAAATCATTCTCTAGATATTTGAGAAACGTTTGCCTATATGCTCATAGAGAGGTGTATTGGTAACTAGCATTGTTTATAATAGCAAAAGAAAGAAAGGAAGAAAAGAAAATGGCTTTATTCAGATAATGAATAAACTGTATATTATACACTGTGATATCTTGAGAATATAAAATTACAAACATTAATTAAAGTATATGTATCAATTGATACATATATCAATCAATTGATTCAATTGATTCAATATAAATAAAAAAATGCTGAGTTTTTTTAAAAATAAAGTATCAAGTGACTGAAGAATATATACAATTTGGTACCATTTTTATAAAGATTTACATCATTTGAAATAATACTATGTATTGTACAACTGCATACATATACAATAAGGGCATAAAAGTAGATGCAAATATAGCAAGCCCATTATTTAGGATCATAATTCCCTGTAGAGATTAAAGATAGAGTTCAGAGAAGCTTCACCTATTATGTAATTTTTTTAATTAAAAAAATTGGAAAAAAGGCAAATTAGGATTTGACAAAGCTAGGAGATAGATAATAGTGGTTATATTATTCTTTTTACTTTTGTGTTTGCTTAAAATATTTCTGTTTTAAAGAGAAAAACTTTTCCTCTCCCATGATTCTAGTTTGCATAGGTAAGATTTTATCAAGTGTTCTTCAGACTTTCTCTGTCTTTCTCTCTCTTCCCTCTCACTCTTCTTCTTTCATTCCTTCCTGCAACATGGATGATGTACTACAGTTTGCTGGGGTTTTAATAACAAACGATCATATATCATGAACATTCTTTCAGTTAATATGGCCTCCTTTTTAATGGTTCCATAGTATTCCATTTATGACTAAGTCATAATTTAGTAAACTGTTCTTCTAGGATAAATGTTTAGATTGTTTCCAATATTTTGCTGTTAGAAAAAAAAAGTGCCATCACAAACCAAACTTTGTAAGCTTATGGAACGCAGATTACCATGCATGCATGCCCTGGTCCTAGACTACAAATATTTTATTTTTTTAAGATTCTGCCAAATTGTTCTGTATGAAGAGTGTGTTAGTTTAGTCCTTGACAGTATGTAAGATTGCTTATCTCTCCAGATCCTTACCCAAAAGAATGTTAGGAATATGACATTTGAACAATATGAGAAGTAAAAATGATTTTTAAGTTATAAAAAGTAAAGCTCAGAGTGTGACTCAGTTTACCTCAAATCTCCTTGCTAATGGAAAGCCCCCCTGGGATTGGCAGTCTCCTTAGGTTGGATGTCCTTTCAAGAGTTAGGTCCCAGTGCTTCATTCTAGAGTTTGCAGATGGCAAATATCTTATCCAAGAAGAGAGGAAGAGGTTTTATTTAGTATCTGGGATTTCTTTGTCGTGGGAGATAAATGAACCTTGGGCTTTGAGGAGCTCACAGCCTTGGACAGCAGAGTGTCTGAAGGAGGCTGGGGTGGGTGGCTGGAGTTAGGACTGGGCAGTGGGGCTGGAGCATATTGTGTTTGCTGCAGAGAGCCAAAAATCATGCATATTGGACATTAAATATAAATATTAATCCTGTATACTTGGGATGAAGCACACTTTCTATGCTGCACATGTCCAGATATATCATTGCGTTCTTTTGTTTCAGTTCTAAAATACAAGAAGAATGATGAGGATGAAACATTTAAAGATAAATTGTCTAAACTAAATATTCATTCAATTAGCAAGAAATCAAAGAGAATGACAAATTATCTAAAGATTCTGACCAGAGGAGAATCACAGGTAATTTTCTTTTGGGCCACATAAATTTTCCTGGGGAACATGAACAACAATATTTTGTTAGGTTTTGTCTTGCCATTACACAGCTCTTTCTAGAACATGGAGAATCAAGGTAATTGCCCAACGCTCTTATGCTGTTTCTCTCTCTCTCTCCCCCCACTTTTGAAGAAAATAGAGTGAGGTGGCTTTGACACTATCTTAGCTGTTGTACTTCAGGCAAAGAGAGAGATTGACATAGGATAGGGCTCAAGAAGGGATGTCCCCGGAGTCCTGACACTCACCGCCGACCACAGTCTCACCCAGAGCAATGCCCTCCTTTCATCCCTGTCTTGCTTCTGCTTTTTATTTGTTTTCATTTTTAACAGCTGTATTGATTTTAATTAACATACTGTAAAACACACCCTTATAAGAACAATTCAATGGTTTTTAGTAAATCTGTAGAGTTTTAAAAAATGTATTGTTATTCTGTTACAGTTGTCCCAGTTTTCCCCTTTTGCCCTCCTGTACCCCACCTAAGCCCCCCACTCCCACAGTCAGTCCCCACCCTATTGTCCACATCCATGGGTCATTCATAGACGTTTGTTGACTAGTCCCTTCCCCTTCTTTCCACCATTATTCCCCTCTCCCTGCCCCTCTGGTCACTATCAGTTTGTTCTTTATTTCCATGTGTCTGGTTCTATTTTGCTTGTTAGTTTATTTTATTCATTACATTCCTCTTATAGGTGAGATCATATGGTATTTGTCCCTCACCACCTGGCTTATCTCACTTAGCATAGTGCTCTCCAGTTCCATCTATTGCAAAAAGTAAAAATTCCTTCCTCCTTATGCTACATAGTATTCTATTGTGTATATGTACCACAGTTTTTTGATCCACTCATCTACTGATGGGCAATTAGGGGTGCAGAGGTTCTTTTGAATTGGTGTTTTGGGATTCTTAGGGTATGATCCCAGCAGTGAAATCACTGGGTCAAAAGGCAGTTCCACTTTTAGTTTTTTGAGGAAGTTCCATGCTGTTTTCCACAGTGGCTGCACTAGTCTGTATTCCCACCAGCACTGCACTAGGGTTCCCTTTCTTTCCACATCCTCACCAGGGCTTGTTGTTTGTTGATTTGTTTATGATGGCCATTCATTCTAACAAATGTATGGTGATATCTCATTGTGGCTTTAATTTGCATCTCTCTGATGGTTAGTGATGTTGAGCATCTTTCCATGTGTCTATGGGCCCTCTGTATGTCTGCCTTGGAGAAGTGTTTATTCAGGCCCTTTGCCCATTTTTTAAAAAATTTCTTTTAATCAGATAAGATTTTAATATACAGAATGATTTTTTTATTTTTTAAAGATTTTATTTATTTATTTTTAGAGAGGGGAAGGGAGGGAGAAAGAAAGAGAGAGAAACATCACTGTGTAGTTGCCTCTAACGTGCCCCCCATTGTGGACCTGGCCTGCAACCCAGGCTTGTGACCTGACTGAGAATTGAACTAGTCACCCTTTGGTCTACAGGCCCGAGCTTAATCCACTGAGCCACACCAGCCAGGGCCCTTTGCCTACTTTTAATTGGATTATTTGTCTTCCTGGTGTTGAGTCAGATGAATTCTTTATGTATTTTGGAGATCAACCCTTTTCCAATGTGTCATTGGCAAACAGATTGAATAAATTTTTCACCTTTGACTTCTGCTTTGGAAAAATCTCCCTTTCCTTTAAGGTTCCATTGATGTTCATCTTATCTTTCTTTCACCTACAGTAAAAAGTGTTTAGGTGGACACACTATTGTGATTTTTTCCTACCCCTTCTCCACTATATCTACCCCTCACCACCCCCAGATATACATTATATTACTGGGTAATTGTTTTGCGTAAGCTGTTTATCCTAACTTGAACCATATTCATCCCAACTCCTAATACATAGCAAATGGGTTAGTAAAGGCTCTCAAACTTTAATGTGCATAATAATTAGCTGAGGAGCTTGCTATAAGATTCAGGCATTCCATTTGGTTCAGGTACAATCTAGAAGTCTGCATTTTTACACAGACACCAAGGGTTTTAAACCTAAATAACCCTGAAGTGTGCTATCAGTTGGACACATTTTAAGAATCACAAGGTAGGAAATTCCTGGCCTTGTGGTGGTAATACAGTGGGCTTCTAACAAAATGTGGGCAAGAAGGTTCTTTAGATCCTATATACCATATTTTGCTACGTATAGTGCACACACATATTTAATGCACATTAAGTCAGACCTGCTGATTGAGGACACAGCCCAGCTCAGGGCCAACCTGTTCTTAGAGATGGCCACAGGCTCAGCTGGGATCTCTTCTTTCCTGTGCAAACCAACCAATGCAGAATCTACAGTCCCAACCACCTCCTCACAGAGTCCACACACGGATGTTCTTCTGCCCTAAATGCCAGGGTCAGCTAACAAGCACTCAGAGACCACCGGCTGCCCCCAAGCCCAGGAGAATTATTCAGACTGGTTAGTCCTGAACTGCTCACCCTGCCCCAATAAAGACTCCAGCTTTGACTTTATCCTTGCTCCGTCTTGCCACTTGACCAAGACCTAGTGGCCCCTCTGGGGCCCTGCATGACAGGTGGTGATGCCCCTGTCAAGGACACACGAGTATAGCACACTTTGTCCAAGCCTTGTTGCTGTTTTCTCTCTGGCCACAATGCCTTTCCCATACCATATCCATATGGACTTTCTTGGAACACATGGCTTCTTACTATTCTTTTGCATACTTCTTTATATTCCTCCAGGGACTCAGTGGGCCCACTGCATAAAGGAGCATAAAGGAGGTAACTCCAGGCCTTTCCCCTCAATGGGGAGCTACAATGTGGGGTGTTGGGGACATTTACAGTGTGTGGTCATAGGTCAGGGAAAGGAAAATCAAGACGTTTCAACTAAAGGCAGCAGTGATAAAACTGAACTGGGAATTCATTTGAGAAGAGACCATAGCTTCCAGAGTCGTGTGGAAATGTGTGCAAACACTTCTCCCCTATGCTTTAAAATGTTGCTCCTGATTTAAGACAATTCTACTGGGAAACAGTAGACTGATCTTAATTCTGGGCAGGCTTTTGTGAAAGATGTTACATTCCTTAACATATTTATCATCAGCCCCTGATATTTTTCAACTGTGGACTGAAAGTGAATTATAGTTCCAATGGACTGGAGAGATATTAATTAGATTTCCCCCCTAATCTTTTGAGAGGATGTCCTGTCAGCAATGAAGCATCTCACTGGTAATCAGAAAATCAGCTGCATTAGCTGGACTGTAGAAGAGATAAATCTCAAATCAGTCAATTTTGCACTTGTCAGCAGCTCAAGGGAAATATTTGGTGAAGTTCGGATAAAACTGTTACCCAAGAGGAAGATCCTATTCAATGCATCACACATGTATTGGACTCTCAGGTGCCAGACACTGTATAGAGACTGGGAATACAAAGAAGTTCTGAATCCAGACCAGTTGGCTTTGAATCCTGGTCCTGCCTAATAACACGGGCAAGTTTCTTTAACTTCCTATATCAGTTAGAAGGAAGGCCAAGCTTCTGTCACCAAGAGACTCCAGGGCATAAGCTTGACACAGCTCATCGTTTACTTCTGTCTCATAATAGTCTTGAGATGTGAGTCCAGATGGGCTGTTTCTCAGGACATGCTTCAGAAACCCAGTTCTCCCCAGTTTTGTGCTTTGCTGTTTCCTAAACATATTGTCTTCATCTTCCTGGTTGAAGCTGGGTTACTGCCAGGTCTTCATTCAAGTCCCAAGGATGGTGTTATAAGGCCAGGATTCAAAAATGGAAAACATCACTTTTGCTTACATCTTTCTTACCCAAACCCGGTTTCCAGGACAGAGCCAGCTGCCAGGGAACCTGGAAATGGTGGTGACTGGCAGGGCCACCGTGTGTCTACCTTGGACTAGAGGTGTGGGTTCCACCAGTAAACGGATGATAGGGGAAACATTAACAATCTCTGCCATTCCTCCTGGCACCTATTTCTTGATCTCCAAAATGGGATTCATCACGGCACCTATCCCATGGGGTTGTATCAGAATTAAAATGAGAAAATAGAAGACAGATTTTAGCAGAGTGTCTGGAATGTAGTGTTTAATCAGTGTTAGTTATTATAATTAAGATAAAAATGCTTAATCTCAAATGCTTGCAATCCACTAGTGGAGAGAGTAGCTTAAATAATGAACTAGTTTTGTCAGAGCACACAGGAGGTAGTCATTCGTTTTCTACAGTGGAGATGAGGAATAATAGGGAGGATTCACAGAGGGGGCGACAGTTGAGCAAGTTCTTAAAAAATAAACAGAATTTTTCAAGGCAGAAAAGGGACAACAGCATATTCTAGCAAAATAAAGCAGCATGGCTTGACTCCAGAGAAGTAGAAATGAGCTATATTTCTCATAGTATGGTCCTTGAGTCCCAGCCAAGAAATACTAAACAAAATAGCTGGTGATGAATTTTTGAAAACTGCATTATAAAAAACCTACCCTGACCTATTGTTATATACATAAAACTGTAGAGCATAGACATCCTCAAGCAAAGAGGTTAAATTTTGTGTGGATTACAAAGAACTATGCTGCCCATTTAAACAAGAATTTTAGATAAGCAATATTAAGGGGTTTAAAAATAAAAATGTCACCATTTTCTATGTAGTCAGCTCTAAGGTCAACTGTCTTAAGTTAACAAATGTGTGAGCCAAAGACAGCTATGGTTAGCATCCAGCACCAGACTGCAGAATACCCACCAGACTTCGTGAAACGTTGTGTGTTCACGCGGATTCCGCCAGCAGGCGCCTGTTTCTGACCTGGCACAGCCACTTTAATCACCAAGAAATACTTCTCGCCATTGAGCCATAGTGTGTATGCCCAGAAACTGCCACAGCACATAAAACCATATTTTTCAGAATGCTTAACATGTGAGATAACAGAAAAATAACTGAATACATGTGATCAGTGTCTGGACTGCTGAGTTTTCATAACAGAGGGCTCATTTTGCTAAGATTATAATTTTTCAAATTTGAGTTCCTAAAGAACGATCACATTTCTTTCGCCAGGAACCTGAGAAAATTTTCTAAATAACCACTGTGGAGTAAATTAGAATGAGTCACAGCAGCAAAACTAGAAATTCCAGTCAATTAATCAAACTTTTATTTTAATTTCCACTTTATTTTTACTCATTAATTTATAAGTCCACAAATGTAACATAATTTAAGGGTACATGCATCATACATGGCCTTGAAAACCGCAGAGAAAAGTTTCACGTCCGACCGCTCCTGGGGCGTGGGCGGAGCTCTGTGAGAACCAAAGGGCGAAGGGAGCTGTGCCCCGTGCTTTTGCTGCCCATCAGCGCGCCGCGTGCTGGCCCATGGGGAGTCCTGTGAGTGTGAAAGGTTTTCTTTCATCTTAACAGGGAGAGTGTTGGTGATGTGCTGGGCCAATACGGTCTGAGATATTTTTCTTTAACTATCAGATTCACTTGAGTCATAAAAATACATAATTTCATCTATATTTTAGGTGAAAGACAACACCTTTAACAGAGAAGAAAAGCTCTTTAGATCTTTAGAAAAGACCGTGAGGCACTGTGTGAAGAACATGTCGTTCTGTCTTCAACACGTACAGGTAGGGGAGCCACGGCTGTCTTCAATGTTTCTACTGTTAGTACTGAAGTCCACGGTTACTACGAAGAGCAAATGCGACTGTTCATTACATGATGACGCCTACTGCATCCATTCTGGGGGCTGCCAGCTGCTGGTGAGGAAAGCCAATATAAAGACTCAGATTTTGTCCTTTGTTCCCTTATCTGCTTAACCCTTCCCCCACCCCAGTCACCAACTGTGGGGCGTTTGCTGCTGTGTGATAGGCATGGGTCCTCAGCTCCTTTTCCTGAGATAAGCTGAGTAATGCAAATGCATACAAGGCAGAAATTTCCTTTGTTTATTTCGTCTGACTATTCCAGCATATCTCTTCCCAGTACCCAAAACATGTACTCGAAAATTTAAGAGTAGAACTGAAAGAAAGAAGATAATCAAAGAGGGACATAACATAAAATTAGAAATTATAAAGTAAAAGTACATAACATACAGACCTTTTCAAAAACCCACAAAGCCCACATCTGGGTCTCAGATTTAGCTGTATGCTCAGCAGCTGACCCCCCAAAAAGGCATGCGATCACAGTTCTGAGCACCTCTGTGTGTTTTACAACCAGCATTTTATAACGCCCCCTTTACAGCTCTGAAAGAAATTGATAGATAATTCAACCTTAGGTAGGTAGGTATACATAAAAGAAAATCAATATAAATGAAAATAAATTCTAACAAAATGATGCAAATTAAACTATGCAAATGCTCCCACACAACCGTAGTAAATGACAAAAATACCCCACAACTTTATGGTCTGCTACAAGGTTTTGCTGCTCTTGTGGAGAAGCAGACTTAAACAAAGCAATTGGAGTGCAGTATACTTCTATTCATTAGGCATACCAGCCCGGAGTTCGTTCTAATGGATCTCGTAGAAGAAACAACACCTGACAGTTGTCATAACTGTGCAACATAGATGGTGAGCAGAATTGCATGTAGGCCAGTTAATAAATGGTTCCCATTGCATTTTCCAGTTTTTCTTCTCGGTATCCGTTTTTGGAATCAAGTGTTTGCGTATTTAGGTAAATTATCACAGCCACAGGGGATTCACAGGCACACAATGATTTGGTGAAAAGGTTCTATGCTATGTAACCAAAAAGCCATATTCTTTTCTTATTTATTAACTGATGCAAAGCTTGATTTTACAATTAGGTTTACTAATCTCTTCCTAAAGCACTGCTTTCTGCAAAAAGAAAATAGAAACTTATCTTTAACAGCCGGAGGACAGTGGGAACCCTGATCTTGATACACATTTTACTCAGAGGACAGTGGGACACTTTTTAAGGAGTGCACATTTTAAGGAGTTACACATTTTAAGGAGCAAATGCCTCTTGGGAGCAAATGCCTACAGGAAAGTCTGCTATTTCCACTGACTGTTTCAACAAAAATGTGAGCATCTTCTCTTAAAAAGATCATTACATCCACTAAGGAAAACTGAAGACATAAATCAAAGAGAAGTGATTTTTTAAAAATGAGGGATCTGTAAGAATTGAATGCTGAAGAATAGCCAAGGAGGGGATTTAATAAAAGAGAGTGCCACCCAGAGCAGTATGAGACATGGGGGAAGGTGAGGAATAGATTGTAACACGTAACCTGACTGTACGGAGTATTCGTGAATTTTTTCCCTTTCTTTTTTCCTTCACACCTCTCAGTGGGAACAGAGAGCTCTCATGATGAAGTGTCCGTCTGGGATACGTGAACTTGTACTGACTTCAGAACTTGCCCTTTGTCTGACTTTGTTTTTGGGTTTCAGGAGGCCGTGGGCTCACCTCTGCAGAGTGTAAAGGAGTTCCAGGAGATTTCCTGCACCAAGGATGAGGAGGAGAGAGGCCACTCCGAGGCCCCGAGTCATGCCTCAAATCCTTGTGATGACTTTGTGAGTCATTTATCTTCAAAGAGAAATGCAAATGAAATAATAGGTTTAAAGGAAAAGCTGCTTTTCATTTACTTTTCTGAAGTTAGAAATAAAACATGCACTAAAGCAAATACTAAGGTAAAAATTGGTGTATTTAAAACAGGAGATTTTATCATTAAGTATTTTCAAGTGGACTAGTGAAGATTTCACTATAAGAAAAATTTAAGAGGGCCCAGATTGTGTTTCTAAGGGATTGTGTCTGTGCCACTAAAATCAACATTTGCTGAAGTCTGCATGTGATAGAGCGAGGACTTACTGAGTTAGAAAGTTGTGGTTTTTCTTAAAGGAGTCTCTGGAAAAGCCTGGAATCCTTACAGGAGGCACAGATACCCTCTCCAAAGGTGTAACTTTTATTAACATACTGTAGGCTCCATAGCAAAGCGTTTTTATTGAGAAAGCACATTCACATAAGAGTCATATATTATGTCTCCTGTTCTGTGGCAAATACTTGTTTTTTAAGAGTTCTGTGAAATATACAGAATCACAAAACATAGTTTGGGAATCATAAAAACATACTTGAGCCAAGAAAATATTTGTGAGGTAAGCTATTCTGACTAATACCAATTTTAATTTAGCATCTTGTGCTCCAGAGGTATTGTTATTTCATAAGAGCATTTCAAGTATATTATATATAAAATGTATAATAGTCTCCTTCATCATCTGGAAGATCCTGGAAAGTGGCATTTTTGGGTTGGCATTATTGGCATTTTGGGTCAGACAAATCTTCATTGAGTGGCTCTGTGCTGAAGGCTGTTCAGCATACCTGGCATAGCAGGCTCTAAATCTCAGCAATGTCCTTCTGTCTCCGGCCATGACATCCACTGAATAGCCCCACATATTTCTGAGTCCTAGGAAGTGACAGAGCCTCCACAACAGTAGAAATACACTGAGAAGCATCTTGCTTTCCCGGCGCAGGAAAACAGAAAGTCAGGATTACATCTGAACTAAGATGATAGATTAGATGAATGAGAGATGGAGGGAGGGAGAGAAGTTTTATGACATATATTAAATGGAAATAGTGTGGCCAGTTCTTATACATTTCCTGGGCTTAATTACAGAGAGCATGTTTTGGAAAAGTTCATAAGAGTTTGCTCTTTATTTTAATTCTAATTCATTAACTAAGTTAGTAAGTATTTATTGAGTGCCATGTAAAAACATGGTTTATAACTTCTCTCTCATTAAGAATGCTCCAGAATCAGACAGAAGAAAGAGACAAGGTGTCCTTTCTTATCTTGCATAAAACAAAAAGATGATAAATTAGGATAATTTTAAATGATTAGGAAATTCAACATAAACGCAACAGGTAATGTATATTTAAACTCAAACATCTATCCGAAGGCACAGCAGTTTTTATCTAACCGTGAAAGATGCTTATCTGCATATTTTGTATGGGGAAAATATTAAAATAAAATAGATTCTTATTTGTTCCAACTATGACTCCTGTGCACAGGTGAATTTGTTCATGTCTATGGCTCACAGGACACATATGTAATTATAGTGTAATAATGTACCTAGATCACCCATAGAGTCCAGTCACGTCGCAAGCACAGCAGTTTGTCCCTGCAGAGTAAACGGATTCTTTACTCAGTCAAAGGACTCGGGTAGCAGTCTGCAAGTGTATGTGCATTACTTTATAAATTAGTCGTCAAATCTAATCTGGGTTGGCTATTGCTAGCGCCAACAAGAGACTGGTTTCTCTTCTCTCCTAGATTTCCCATGAGTTCAAAGTTCCCAGAGACCATTTAAGTTTGTTAGTAGCAGTTGCTGCCCGGATCTGATAACCTAGGACATCCTTTGGGGCACAGAAGGAAACTTGCTTCCAAATTGCCATAACATAGTCACAAAACCCAAGCATGTATGACAAAGGGTAAAGCTGGGTGGTCAGCAAACAGGATGCAAGTGCCCTTCAGAATTAGAAGGGGAGGAAGGAGCTGTAGAGGAAATTAAATATAAGGTGTGGCATGGGGTTGGGCACTAATATTGAATTCATTTTTACTGACTCAGACCTAAAAATAAAACACTTTAGGACACAGAATCAGCACCAGCTTAATCCTTCATCATATTTAAAGAGGAAGCAATACTCTGTGGTCATTTCTATCACAGGAGCAAAATACCTATAACAAGGGGGTACTGTCTGTAAAAGGGGTACAATTCCACTACCAAACCAAGGTAGCCACAAAATTGGGGCAGATGTGAAAGGAATAGAACACAGTCTCTTCTAGGACCAACTATCTTCCTTTTGTTGCCAGCAAAAGCGATATGGTGAATTATCTATGCAGTTTTTAAAAAATTGATTTTAGAGAGAGAGGGAGAAAAAAACCTCAATTTGTTTATGCATTCCACTTATTTATGCATTCATTGTTTGATTCTCAAACGTGCCCTGACCTGACTGCAACCCTGGCCTATCAGGTAGATGCTCTAACCAACTGAGCTCCCTGGGGGGGGCTACAATCTTGGCAGTCAAAGGGTAGAGATCACCTCCTCCCCACAGGAGCTGGCTCCAGGATGAGAAAGAAGGGGAAGGGGAAAGTGTGGAAGGAGATGATCCCAATGAAAAAACAGCAGCTGTAGAGAAAAAGGTGGAGCATATTTGGGGTGTGCAGGCTTCAACTTTTATATTCTTCTTCCTTCTCACCCTTCAGATTTAATGTTAGAGTCTACACCTCTGTTTGAAGTCCTTGAACAGATTAGCTAGACCGAGAAATGATCACATCCTTTTTGAACGTGGCTAGACACTTCCCTATCTCCCCTGTGCCCCTGCGGGGAGGAGTGAGCCCACTGATAACCGCGGGGATGCTCTGTGACAGGACCGTTTCCTCCTTTGGCAGGCAGCTCATTTACAGAAGCTCGTCCTGACGCCCCTGGCAACCCTGCTGTCCCTGTTCCCAGGGCCGCACAAGCTCATCCAGAAACGCTACGACAAACTGCTGGACTACAACAGCTACCTGCAGGGGGCAGCAGGAGGTGAGTCGAACTTGGCCAAGAAAGAATATGAGGCCCTCAACGCCCAGCTTGTGGAAGAGCTCCAGGTGTTCAACCAGGCCGCGCGGAAGATCCTGTGGAACTGTCTGTGCAGTTTCATCACCCTCCTCAGGGACCTGGCGCTGGTGGTGCAGAGGCTTTATTCCATCGTGGTTCCGGTAAGCGCAGGGCCAGCACCCAGCCTCCTGGGTCTGCAGCTTCTATTAGAAACCGCACCCGTGCAAATCAGCTGTGTTCACAGTCTGCGCGAGTGCGGTGCGTGTGCGTGCCTGTGTGGTTTTCACTTTAACTGAAGCCAGATAGCCTTCTGCTTCTTCTCTCTATTCTCCATAGGAAGCTAAAAGAGAGTTTCCTAATTCAGGTTTGCTATAACTTCCACACTTGCAGTTTGCTTTGGAGATTCCTTTTCAAACGCCGACCCACTTTGCGCTTTGTTCCTCTCGCTGGTGAAACCAATTTCGCTCCACCTGCCTGATGCTGTGTTTCAGCTTCTCAGTTTATATTTTGCACTCTTTTCTCATTTAATAGTTTTCCAGTGTTAACCATGACTAAGATGTGGAACCAAAAAGGAGGCCATCGCAACATAATGAAAAAAGTAGGCTGATTGTCAAACCAGTCTTGGTTTGCTTTTGTTTTCCTCCAAAGAAGAGAAGCCCGGATGTGTGTGTGCGAATGTGCACACATCTCAGTTAACCTTCCATTAGCATGGCAATGTTCAGCCTTCTTCGTCTCATGGCACACATACACTTAATTATTAAACTTCTGCAGCTCTCCAAATATATACATATATACATATATATATATATATATATATATTCTGCTGATCCGAAAAAATCAGTATAATTTTGATTCATTTGCAGTGATGGTTATTGTTGTGTGTTGGCTGTTGTCATTTCTTTATTTGACAATCTAAGGGAAAAGAGGTCAGTGCCCCTGACTAAACAGTCAGGTGTTGCCTGTTTTAAACATTCTTGCAGCACACAGTGCACCGTGGTACCCTGCCTGAAAATCACTGATTAGGATATGCTTTTATAGTTATTTTCTGAAGAGGAAGAAAGATATTCACAATCTAATGTCAACTTTAAAAAATCAGTTTGCTTTCTCGGACTTTCATTTCAAGTGTATTGGTTCTCATTCAGCTGGCTAGATATTTAATGGACATTTGGAAAAATTGTCTCTATTTTTTATTGTGTATCTAACTTTCAACTTTTCCTTTGAATTAATTTATATTGAATCATCAGGTGCTACATTTACATGGTTCAAAAGGCAAAACTATGTAAAAACATATAAGCACCTGCTCCTGTCTCCCAGCCATCCCATCTCCTGCTCCCATCCCCGTGATTATTCATTTATTTTCACCCACCTGTGGCTCCTGTGTGACATTTTTTAAATTTACTTTTAATGGGCTAAAGATAGTTTATTCAATAAATGGTGTTGGGAAAATTGAACAGATACATGCAAAAAACATGAAATTAGACCACCTTTTTATGCCACACACAAGAATAAATTTAAAATGGATTAAAGACTTAAATGTTAAAAAATAGGGAACGCTTCATGAATCTGCGTGTCATCCTTGCACAGAGGCCATGCTAACCTTCTCTGTACTGTTCCAATTGTAGTGTCTGTGCTGCTGAAGCGAGCACTCCTGTGTGACATTAAAAGTACATTCTGATACATACTGTTACTTCCTACACAAAACTAGCAACTTTCTTTTTAATATCCTGAGGAGGTGTCCATGTCCATACACAGAACTGCGTCACCGCTTTTACAGCTTTATACCTGTCTACTGCATAGCTGTGCAGCAGTGTATTTATTACCAGCCCACTATTCGGGGTTGGAGGGACGGGTAAGGAAGAGGCAATCACCAAGCTCCACTGAAATGTGAAAGAATCTGGGGATCCAACTGCTTCATAACAGCTCCAATTTATAACTACAAAACAAATTATGCCAAATGTGTGGTAGAAAACAACCACTAGTCATTCATTATCATTGCCTCTCATGGTTCTGGGGGATCCCTGGGCTCAGATCATCATTCTCAGTGTCGCTCATGAGGTTGCAGTCAAATGACAGCTGGGGCTCGAGTCATCGCAAAGACGTCCTCAGGCCTTTGGAGGCTAAGGATGGGATGACGACGGGGAGTCAAACAGCTGGGGACTGGAACACTGGGGCTCCATACACCCCCTCTCTCCGCCTCTCCTCTCTGATATTTCAACATGGGCCTTTGATGTGGCATAATGCAACTTGACTTCTATGGTGATGAAAGTCTCCCAAGAGTGAGTGTCCCAAGAGAAACCAACAGATATTACATGATCTTTTTTAGCTTAATTTTGAGAGTCAGACAGCATCATTTCCATTGTTCTGTTCATTTCAACATTCTCCTCATTGAGGTGAGAGTAAAGACCCACCGGGGCCTTTCCCCCACCCGGTTCTGAGGGAAAGGGACTTGGATTCCATCCATCTCTTGGTGGAAAACACGTCAAAAAATTCTCCGATTTGTTTTAAAACAACTCACCCTCTTTCCACTTCACACTATCCCACTCCAGCACACAGACGGTGACTACTGCCATCAATTCCTGAGCCTTTAAAAAGAAATTTATTGCTATTTTCTTTTTCTGTTCTCCTTTTATTAGGCTTGAATCTTTAAAAAATGATCTCTATCATTTTAGTAGGATTTCTGCAGACAGAAAATTAGACCATTTTTATCTGGAAGTTCTAACATTGGACTAATTTTTCACTGTGGAGCTATCGTGTACTTTCTCAGTTGCCCTTCATGGCGCTCCTATATTAGGTACCTAAATGGTTAAGTAGTTGCCTGGGAACAATGCCATATTATTTCTATCTACAGGTACCACTGTTGGTTTCAAACATCTCTGAAATGCAGAACAGAGTACTAGAAGAAGTTCAAACTCTGAATTTTGTAAAGGATAACAGTGCCACATTTATTGAGAGGAAACTTAGTTTTGAAAAGAAGAAGCCTGGGCAAATTCCGGTGAGTTTGGTAACATTCATGGCAATGATGGCTGTCAATTCTTTGCCTTTTAAAAATCATAATATATTATTTTCCATATCACATCTCATTGTAATATCCTATAATTTACATGCTTATTTTAAATTTTTAAAAGATTTTATTTATTATTTTTAGATAGAGGGGGAGGGAGGGAGAAATAGAGGGAAAGAAACATCACTGTGTGGTTGCCTCCCACACATCCCCCACTGGGGACCTGGACTGCAGCCCAGGCATGTGCCCTGACTGGGAATGGAACTGGTGACCCTTTGGTTTGCAGGCTGGTGCTCCATCCTCGGAGCCACACCAGCCAGGGCTACACCACTTATTTTATACAGAAACTTTTTGTCCATTTGTCCTTTCCTGTGAACTTTGTAAGGTTATAGATTTCTCTCTGTTTTGTACATAATGTATTCCGAGCAACTGAAATGGTGCCTGATACAAAGTAGATACTCTATATGTGTTTGTTGAATAAATGTATATAATTTTATGGAGTAAAATTGTATAGTTTAAAACTTTCATTTTTTTTCTAAATAAGGAATCTCAGGATCCAGAGACAAAGTGACTTTCTCAAGGTCACTTAGTGGCAGAGCTGGGACGGAGTCAGCTGACCTGCTGACTTCTGTGTAGTTTACTGATATTATTTCCCCCCTCAAAAGACATGCTCATGTATGAGTTATGTAATTAAATATTATTTATCAAGTGCTTAATATGCAAGGGACTGTCTAGAGTATGACAAAAGACTAAAAATGTATCCAACATATAAGAGGGATTAGAACCTCTGCCTTTTTATTATCATTGAATTTTCTTTCTTCTCTACAACACTGCCCTCATGTGCTAAGTAGAGATTTTTTCCACTGTATAACTCACGTGAATACTTCACAATGATAACCCGATCTGTGCCTCAACACTGAAATAATCTCAAATCTATGTATGGCTTCAACATTTAAAAAACTTCCAGAGTATTTATCAACCCAGTGAGGATTTTGTTATACGTCTATCTAAACTAAAAATTTCTCCTTATTTCTCCCAGCCAGAAGTGCCACATCAAACTGACACTCACCGCTCCAAACTTCTGTCCACGTACAGTACAGAGGAACTCTACCAAGCTAAGCGCAAGTGCAATGCCACACAAGAGTACGACATCAATCTTTTGGAAGGGGAGTTGGTGGCTGTGATGGAGCAGAAAGATCCATTGGGGAGTACGAGCAGGTGGCTTGTTGACACAGGAAGTAAGTGTTCTGCCCAAGGTGCACAGAACTACCACGTCTCCTCTGGTTGAGCTTCTCCCAGGACCTTAGTGTGCTTCTCTAAACACAAATGCTGGGAGGTGTACACAAATGACCTTGTTTCTTCTTTCTTTTTATTCCTGTCCAGTTATAAAAGGATATGTGTACTCTTCCTTCCTAAAACCCTACAATCCAGCAAAAGTACAGAAGGAAGGTGATGAGAACAAGTCCTTCGATGATGATTTCGATAACATCAGCCTCTTCGTGTCTGCGCGTCCAGCTAGGGACAGTGTCACCAGCACCCCAGAAGGTAGCATAAGTGACAGCAGCTCATCTCTCAGTGGCACAGGTGGAAAGTTTGAAACAAATGGCACTGATGTTGACAGTTTTCAAGAGGTAGATGAACAGGTAAGAATTTCAACCTTGAGGTAAAAATGCTCAGCTGTTCAAATCATGAAAAATGTTCTTGCTAATGGGGCTCTCTCGTGCTTTAAGACTTGGTACAAGAGCATCAGCTTTGACATAAGGAAGACCTAACTCTGTTAGCACTTACTGTCTGTGCAAGTTTTTGCAAGGAGTTCATTCTTGGAGACTGTTGCCTCAAATGCAGGAAAGAGAACAGTATTTCCTAGTTTGCAGATTGATGTGAGGATTAGAGATAATGTGTGCGTGGAAAGTACGCAGCGCAGAGTGGACACTCAGTAAACAGCAGTGTGGCCATTACTGCCCTGCTGTGCTGAGAGTGAAGGTGGTCTGTTTACACTCCCCACCGGGGAAAACAGCTCACACTGAACAGATTGCCAGCAGCATGTGGAAAATGGTTCCTGATTCTTCTGAGAGCAATATTTCCATTGTTATCTATGAATTGGACATTTTTCATCTTGTATAGTAATATATACTATATACTGAGATGTTAAGAGCTACTTTTCCCTCACTACATCACTGCAAAGGCTATTGGGATGATCCTTTCGCAAAGCAGTAAGTTATCTATAATGTAGGCTTCTTTCCTTCTACCCCAGAAAGTTTTGATCCATTTAACTGTTAATCCCCAACTGGTGACCAACTAATTGTTCTTTTTAACTTGCTTTTTCTATAGTGGATTTTTATTAATTTTGTTTTTTACAAGGGTAATACATGTTATTTGTGAAGATTTAAAAAAGGAAGATTATATATATGAATTATAAGTAAAGGTCTTTATTCTCTCCCCAGTTATACTCTGATTCAGAGACAATATTCAGGCATATCTTTCCAGACATTGCGCATATACAAACATATATGCGAGTGGGAACATGCATGCATTGCATATACAAACACACGTGTGAGTGGGAATGTGCATGTGTCACACATGCAAATACACATGCGAACAGGAACATGCATGTGCTGCACATGCAAACACACATGTGAGTAGGCACACATGCTACATATGCAACCACATGTGTGAGTGGGAGCGCACATGCGCTGCATGTGCAAACACATGTGTGAGTGGGAGCACACATGCACTACTTTTTTTTACTAAATGTATTTTAGACAACAGTACCTAAATACCTACCTTAATTTTTAAGACAAATCTGCATAGCATTTCTTTTTGTGGATATATCATAATTTATAAAGCTATTACCCTAATAACAGACATTTAGAATATTTGGGATTTTTAAAATTTCAAACAATATTTTAGGCGAGACCTTTGTTCATCTATTTTGTGCACATATATGAATATGTCTGTAGGGCAAATCTCTAAGAATATTATAGTATGACAGGATGTATATATTTAAAATCTTGATAGACATTGCCATACTACTCTCCAAAAATATTGTATCTATTCAGTTTCTTTCATCAACAACACATGGATTGCCATCCAATTCATGACTCATACTTAAAAAAAATCTTTATTTTAAAAAAGCAGGTTCACGTAAGATCCTATTTATATACCATAAAATTAACCAATTTTAAGTATGCACTTCAACAACTCTCAGTGTATCACCAGGGTTGTGTGACCATCACCCAAACCCAACTTTAGAACCTTCCTTATACGCTAAAGATCCTTTGCATGCACTTGCAGTCGCTCTTCTTTCCCAATTCCAGCACCGGGGAGTAATCAGTCTATTTTTTTCCTCCATAGATTTGTCTCCTCTCTATATTTCATATTAATGGAATCATGCAATATGTGGTATTCTGCATCTGGCTTCTTTCACTTAGCATAATTTTTTTGAGATTCATCTATGCTATAGTATGTATATGTACTTTGTTGCTTTTATTACCTAATAGTATTTTATTCTATGGAGATAGCATATATTGTTCATCCATTTACAAGCTGATGAACATTTTGGGTAATTTCTATTATGAATAACTCTGCTATCAACATTTGTGTGCAAGGCCTTGTGTGAATTTAATTTCTCTCAAGTAGATACCTTGCAGTGAAATTGCTTGCTGATATAGTAAATTTATGCTTGACTTTTTAAGAAACTGATGGATTGTTAGTCAAAGTGACTGCATGATTTTACATACCCAATAGCAATATATGAGGATTGTGGATTACAGTTTCTTCATATTATTAGCTTACTTTCCATCTTTTTTATTATAACCATCTTAGTGGGAACCCAGTGGTATCTCACTGTGAATCTAATTTGCATTTCCCTATATGACTCATGCTGTTGAATATCTTACATGTACTTATTGGCCATTTCTGTATCTTCTTTGGTGAAATGTCTTTTCAAATATTTATCTATTTTAAAATGGGGTCATTTGCCTCCTATTATTTGATGCAAGGGTTCCTTATATACCCTGGCTTCAGTTCTTTATCATATATAAAATTTGCAAACATTTTCTCCCAGCCATAACTGATTCTTAACTTTTCTGGAAACTACTATGTGTTCTTATCACTTTCCTGTCTGGTCCTGAGCCTTCAAAACACAATTTTTCTATTATTTCTTCAGACTTTTAGTCTCTTCAGTGTTTCTATAATATTGCATTATAATACCAACTGATACATAAATCAGTGAAATCTATATACCTGATTAAATGCCCTGGCAGACTTTGTCTTATCCCAATAACCTAAGAAGAAATTTGAGGACCATATTTGTCAAGACACCCTAAAGCAGGCTTGATGTTGAGTTCTAGTCCTAACTTAGTTTTACTTTTAGAGTCAGTACCTCACTTAGGTTCATTCAGTGTGGGATTGGTAGTCTAAAACTACATCTAGTTACTACCAGATGCTACTTGCAAAGTAAGGCTTTGAGTAATCCTATCAATTTGTCCATTAAGTTTCCATTACCAAAATGAAAATAATGAAGTAATTTTCTTTTTCTCTACACAGAAAGTATATTGATGGTATCTCTCCATAAAATGCTATTTGTTCTTTTCTTTTCCTCTTAATTTGGAACCAATTGAAAATAGACCCTTATGTCAGGAATATAAATATTAGCATTATTACTAATATAGTTGGATTAGAAAATACACAGCTTGGCTCCCTGGCCACATAGGATCCCCTATATTCCCTCTGAGTTAAAATAACTCAGCCTGAATAATACAAGTTGAAGAGAGTGCACTTGTTGGAAACCCCAGTACAAGGAAGAGAAGAAGTAAAGGCTGCATGGGACTATTTCCCTTAATTGCAGCCAGTAGATGAAGATGGCCAGTATTTTTGATTGCCTTCATCTTGTAACTGCTGTTCATCCCTTGGAAACAGGGAAAGCCTATCTGACCTTCCTAATTCTTGCCACAGGGTTGATGTTTCTATTCTGTTGGCTCTTAGAAAGTGTGGAGGGATGAAAATGGTTAACCTCCCATAAGTTTGGTCTGACGGTCTAAGCAGACAAAACACTGTAGAGGTCCCTAGAAGGCAATTGAAAAGTGGGAATAAATCTTGGGCTCCACCTTTGAATTCTGCCTACCTCAGTCTCTAAGATGCCCTGTGTGTCTAGCAGGATGTTAGGCTACTGTGATGCAATCTTTGGTGCTTCTCAAAAGGACCAGGCTTAATAATGGCTAAAACCCAGTTTTAGAGGGAAGTTAAGTGCACTTTTCTTTTTCCACATAAATTATACTAAGGACATACATTTTGACTTCTTAAAAGTTAGTTGTTTTTGCTAATTGTAAATTCATTGTCTGGTCCTTCATCTTTATATTTTCAACTATTTATAATAATAATAATGCTAGGTCCAGTATGTTATTGTTTAGAAAGTGCTTCAGAAGTCAGCAAGCTGGAGCACAATTTATTTAAGTAGTCATTAAAGTGATGTTTTAGAAAGCTTTAATGACATGAAAAGATTTTAAAATATATTTCCAAGTGAAAAAACAGGTTGAAAAAATTATGTGTACTCTAATTGCATGTTTATTACCATTTCAGGGGGGTAGGTAGAAAAAAGACAAAGTAAAAAATGAAGACAGGAAGGCAGGAAGCAAGAAATGAAGGAAAGGTATTAATAGCAGTTGACTTCTTTGTTTAATTTTGCCTACCTTTATTTAAAATTGTTTTTTGAAATAAAAATTACTTGAATAATAACTATACATAATTGTTAACTAAAGAATATGAAAGCTTGCTCCTGGAGAGTAAGAGAGAAAAATGAATATTTGCAAAAATTTAATATAACTATTTTGGCTCCCTGATCTCTGTATAATATTGTAATTACTGGTTTATAGGTTATTTCTGGTTTTGGAAAGGTATATTAAAACATATTATGATTTTTTGTTGCTAATCAAAGAACTGGGAGGAAGTCAACAAAATGAGATGCAGGGCAGACAGGTGACGTGGCTCGCCAGGGGAGGAATAATTGAATGCGCAAATACAGAATACGGAACTGCTGAGCTGGGAAATATCCGGCGGTGCTAACGGGGTAATGAATCGGCTGTGAGGCAATACTGCAACAATACAGAGTATTATAAAAAAGGAGGTGCCATGGAGAACTGGATAGCATTCACAGACTATTGTGCATAAAGTGAACCAGAGCTTTAAGAAGAAGCAACCAATAAAAATATATTTTAAGGGATGCCAAGGAAAAAGAATCAGATAATTATGGCTTAATAAAATTTTAATGTATCTGGACCAAAACATATTAACATAGAAAATTAGAGAGATACATCCTAGAGTAATTAAAATATTTAAAAATAAGAAATCCTTTAACTCTTAAATCCATAAGAGGTTGAAACTTCTAACTTATAGTCTAATGTTATAAACTCTTGTCTCATTAAAAGTATTTCCATTTTGAGTACCTATTTTATGTTAAATGGAGGCATAAACATATTATATAAAAACTGAAAACTGCCCATCCTAAATTAATTTTGGATCACGAGCATTTAAAGTATTGAAAGTATACATTATAATTGTGTAGTTTAAATTTACCACTTTATGAGAATCTGTATTTAGTGTTTAAAATATAAGCTCTAATTTCAGACCAAGTAGACCTAGGTGGAAGATTTTATATACTCCTCTTAAGAGAATATGTGCTAAAAAGAAAGAACTACAAAATACAGTCGACCCTTGAACAATACTGGTGAAAAATGTGCATGTCCATTCATACACAGATTTTTTTAATAAATAGAGAAAAAGTATTTTCTCTTCCTTATGATTTTCTTAACATTTTATTTCCTTCAGTTTATTATAAGAATGCTGTATGTAATACATATAACATAAAATATTTGTTAATGACTGTTTATGTTAAGATTTCTGGTCAAAAGTAAGATAATTAGTAAAGTTTTGGTGGGATTGAAAAGTTATACATGGATTTTCAACTGTTGCGGGGGTGGTAGGTATTATAACCCCCCCACATTGTTCATTGATCAACTGCGTTTAGGAATAATATATTAATAGGTGATTCAAACTGCTTAAAAATTCTGAGCATGATACATATAAAAATTACAAATATGTATAAAAATGATGTATAATAATTACAAAAGATGACTAGCAACTGCTAATGTGGGCTCTTACAGATTATTTTCGCAAGTCACATTATGATGGTACATTACATTTCTGAGTGCTTCTGCAAACCAAATCCTCCACTTTGCTCTTGCAGATCTAATCAATGTCTTCACTTTCTAAATAACAATGAAACAGCAACATATTAGAGAGTCCAGTCATGTTTCACAAGAATACACTCTGCATATCTTTGCTAAAACAAGAGTTTGGTTCCTAAATTATTATGAGAACAGATAAGCACAGAATTTGGAGTTGGAAGATATGGTCCAAGCAGCACCCACTGGCTCTGTGATCCAGAGCATGTCACTGCTTCTCCGAGTCACAGTTCACAGGGCTGTTGAGAATAAAGCACATTTGATATGTAAATTGTCGTAAGCACTATAAAAGGTAGATATTTTTGCTGCTACTCCATTGCTCAAAAATTTATGGCAGCTCCCTTTTTGTTTTCTTTACTTTTTAAATTACTAAATAAGCCATGTCTGACAATCTGCCTTCTATGTATCTTATATGATACAATATGACATCTTATATGTTCTTGTATGATATCCAAGCCTTTCAGCCTGACTTTCAAGTCCAATATATTTGAATCAGTACTGTGTACCAGGATGTAGTCCATGGAGAGAAGTTAAAATGTGGTTCCTCTCCTTAAGGTGAAGCTCATGCTAGAGTTGTTGAGACGATACACAAATCAATGCTATTGGAGTTTCACCAAAAGTTAAATAACAGTTGAAGATTTAAAGAACAACTTAAATTGTAACTATAGTTCCAGTCTCTTTCCTGCTCAACAAAATCACCTATTTCTCACTATTTCCATACTTACGTTGACCCACAATTTTGAGAAGGTTAATCTGCTTGCCTTTCCCGTATACTGTTTGCATGTATTCATCTCTGTACCTTGAATGATATATTCACCCATTTTATCAACTTTGTGACCTATAAAAGGTTTCTTATTCCACAACCCAGCTCACAATTAGCTGATATATCACCTACATGTGTAGGGTGTTTTTTTGTTTTGTTTTTGTGTGTGCCTTTGTTGTAAAACATTTGTTTTTCCTAGCTGGGTTACAAGTTCTCTCATAACATAGTATCTGGTGCTTAATAAGTACTAATAAATTCTGACTAAATGAATAAATCAATGTATTAGTTAATTGGTTAATCTTATACTATAACTAAACATTTTTATTAACAGTCTTACGATTTTAGTGGAAGAGGGACTGAATACTTATTAAGGACTTCTTATGCTTCTAATATTTATGAAGTATTCTTTTGAGGTTAGAGAAAAACTCTTTTGACTGAAATGTGTTCTTCTAGGTCACTTAAAATGTTTTGAATATAAATTTAATACATTGTCATTATATATATTTGGAAAATAAAAAAATACGTAAAAATAAAAATCACCTAATTCTGCAAAAATATCTAACAATATTAGACTTACATTGTACATCTAATTTTATGTCTTTTTTTCTTACTATTTTATGATAATTACTTTCCCATATTATTAGTTATTTTTAATTACTACAGATTTCCTTAGTGTGTAGGCTAGAATTCATTCTCTTGATGAAGCTTCAGTGCAATTTTCCCTTCTCTCCCACTTTTTACCCCATAACTCAACTGGTTATTGCAGTAACAGTATTATACAAAAATGTGTTAATGTTTTTATTTCTGTTAGAGAGATTCTAACAGCTATTACTGAATAAGAAATTAATATTAAAAAATCTTCTAATAGAAACTGACAAACTGCCTTCCAGCACAGTTTAGACCCCTCCCAACAGGACACTAAAAATGCCTATTTCACTCCATTTTTATGTGGACCATACTTCCACAAAATACATCCATCAGGAGTTGGGGAAATGTCCATTTAGGAAAAAAAAGAAAGCTCAAATTCTTTCTCAAAGCTTGGGAATCTTTATTGCATCTGCCAGCATTTTTAGGTTCTGCTTCTAATTATGTCATTTGCTTCTTTGTTTAGATTTTCTATGCAGTTCACGCCTTTCAAGCACGAAGTAACCATGAACTCAGCCTTCAGGAATACCAAAGAGTCCATATACTTAGATTCTGTGACCTAAGTGGCAATAAAGAGTGGTGGTTAGCTGAGGCTCAAGGGCAAAAAGGATATGTGCCAGCTAACTACCTTGGGAAGATGACTTATGCTTAAGGAAGTAAGCCTTTGACCCATTTTCTTACTGGTTGTTGACTGACTACCTCATAAGGCTGACATTACAATGTTGGCCAAGAAATCAAGAAACCTCCAAACTACACGAACTGGTACTGCATCAGGTTTTAAAGAAGGCTGTGCTTCCTAACATGATTATTCAAAATGTATTATGAATATATGTTGAAGGAAACACTAAACAAACCGAGACAGCTCAAGCTCCAACTATGAACTGCTTAAAAGTAGAAATATTTTGAAAGAGTGTGTTCTTTACCATCATGAAAAGTTGGCCTTAAGGCCAATGTGTTCTCAAT
This sequence comes from Trachops cirrhosus, assembly GCA_028533065.1. Taxonomy (NCBI): domain Eukaryota; kingdom Metazoa; phylum Chordata; class Mammalia; order Chiroptera; family Phyllostomidae; genus Trachops; species Trachops cirrhosus. The sequence goes on along the minus strand of CM052538.1, from coordinate 76,234,353 downwards.
TTACTGTATTTTATTTTTCTGTTTTATGTATTTTGCCTCAAAAATGTTTTCATGTCTGTTGCACAGGCATGCACATATACACATATAAATATTTATACCATATTCATTACATGGTTTACATGCATTTATGTGTACTATATGGGGCAGATTATCTACCATACATATGCATGAACCAGGGAGTATACTAAATACACATAAGAATAGGAATTGATCATTAATAGCCAACTAGAAGTCTGATGTCAAGCCCCTCTTTCTGTATGTTTTGAATGAAAAAAAACACTGAATAACAAAATAATAAAAACACATTAACATTTACCAAATGCATACCAAATGCCAGACATTGTTTGATATGCTTTATATGCGGTAATTTATTATATACAACATCATGAGGAAACTGTGGCCCTAACAGTTGAAGTTAGCCCAAGTCACATTTTTAGTAAGTGGTGGGGCTGGGCTTCAATCCGAGCTCTGGTCCTGGGGTCCATACTCCTAGGCGCTGCACTGTGCTAACCTACTAGGGGTGTCCACATTTGCCATCACAAAGCACTCAGTGAGGCAGACAATGGACAGTGATGAGGCCCATTTCTCTGAGGTCCATATTTAAGTACTGAGAAGTTTTTCACAATCAAGGGCTATAAAAACTTCCGTGATACTGGCCTAGAGGAAATGAAATATCTGGGTTTGTTTATTTTTATTGTTTTGTTTAAATATTTTTGAAAGCATACTTGTTTAAAAACTATCCTACATTGGTTGCTAATGATATTTTAATGAGGAAATATTTTTGGATCACTTCATTATTTGGATAATAAATGGGGAATGTGTGTTCCAAGCTGAGCCAAGCTGCAAATATTTTTAGCTGACGATTTGCACTTCGACAAGGCAGGCACTGAGGTGAACATGTGCTAGAACACAATGTCCCGGAACACAGAACTTTAATTTGGGAATTGCTCAGAACTGTCCCCTAAAGTTTCAGGCATATTTTGTTGAGACATTTTATTGAACTAAAGATGCTTCTATCAAATGGAAAAAATAACAGTAAATTAAATTTGACTTAGTGGTTTCCTTTTAGAACCAAAATAAGGCAGACTTTCATTGTCCACATAAATTGTGCTAATATGACATCAAATTTTAAGATTAAAATTAAAATTACTTAAAAGATTTTATTTGTATAATATGTACTGTTGCATATATCCCTGAGGACTACAAATAACAAAATGAAGAGTTATGCTTTTTAGAGGGTTGCTGACTGTAACATACATATGTGACATGTACCACCACAGATATCCATAAGATGTTTCCATGACAGAAAACATTCTATTTTATGACAGAGTAGTCCCCTGTTATCCACAGGGGACATGTTACAAGACCCCACTGGATGGCTGAAACCTTGGATAGTATCCAAACCCTATACATACTGTTTTCTCCTATATATACACAAGTACATACCTATAATAAAGTTTAATTTATAAACTAGACACAGAGATTAACAGTAACCAATAAGATAGGCCAATTATAACAATATACTGTAATGTTATGTGAATATGGTCTCTCCTTCAAAATACCTTATTGTAATACACTTACCCTTCTTGTGATAATGTAAGATTATACAATGCCTATAACGGGTGTCCAACCTGCGGCCCATGGGCCTCATGTGGCTCAGGATGGCTATGAACGCGGCCCAACACAAAATCCTAAATTTACTTAAAACATTATGAGATTTTTTGTTATTACCTGTCACAATGTATTTAATGTGTGGTCCAAGACAACTCTTCTTCCAGTGTGGCCCAGAGATGCCAAAAGTTTGGACACCCCTGGTACGTGGTGAGATAAAGTGAGGCGAATGACATCATAGGCAGTGTGATGCAGCATTAGGCTACTATAAGCACTGGGATACTCCAACAGTCGAACTGATAACCTCGAAGGCTGCTGAGTCTCGGGAAGTTAGAGTATAGACTGTGCATATGCCAGACAAAGGGATGATTCACGTTCCAGGCTGGACAGAGCTGGATGATGGGAGATTTCACCACACTACTCAAAATGGAGCATGATTTAAAACTTGTGAATTCTTTGTTTCTGGAGTTTTCCATTTAATATTTTTGGACTGTGCTTGATGGAAGGCAAGTGAAACTGTGGATAAGAGGGAGTACCATATTGTTCCCAAAACTCTTAACCTCAATATGGTTTTATAAGGTTCTACTAGTAAGTCATTTTTGCATAAAATATTTTCTTGTTGTGAGGTGGGTACCAAAAATAGACTCTTTTTCTCTACACAGTAACATTTGTACCCAATAATAAAATAGAAGTAAATCCAGTTTTCCTAGGGTAAAGCAAAAAGAAATCCAAACTTGTTACTTGTGGGAACAGTGAACGTACCCAACAATCAAGACAGTGGGGAACTGTTACACACACACACACACACACACACACACACAGGTGTGGCAAATGTAGGTTTACAGTTGTGAGTACCTGAAACAGTTTATTCTTATATTATCATTTATTCATTATGGTATTTTTTCCATATGAACAACTGTAAACCTACTTTTGCCACACACTGTATATGTAATTTAAATTGTTACCTTAACATTTCCCACAAAATGAAAAATTGTATAAGTGGAGTGGAACATAGTTGGTTTTCTGGCTGAAATATTGACTAATTGCATATGAAAAGCTTGGTCTACTTGTGTGGCCCTAGGATTGATGCTTCCTGCCGGACCTATGAAGAAACCACATCATTAAACTCATAGCTGCAGTCAGCTGCTGACCGAGTTGTAAGAAGCCACCCACTGCAGTCCCCCACTCCCACGCTGAACGTATATTACTGTAAAACTACTTTGTTGCTATTTTAAAAATACAACCTACGTTTCACGTGGCATTTAGGCTTTACTTATTATTTTTTACATTATACAATACCCTCATTATTTTAACATGTTGTTTAAAATCAAATAATTGTAATTTTGAGGCCAGGCATCATGTGGTTTGGCCCAAGGAAAATAAAATCCCAAGACAGTTAAGGTTTTTAAGACAGTGTAGAAGTTTTCAAAAAGTTTTAAAAAATAAAACTGTCACTGACATATGCTAATGTAATTATTTTCTACATTTTAAAAACCAAATGTTATTGTACAGTAAAGAATTCTCTGAAATAGTTTTTTTTACCAAGAAAATGAATTTTTTGTGGCTATTTTTCTTTGTAAAACAAGTAAGTGTGTGTATATATATATATATAAACACACACATATATGTATTATCTGGAACTTATTTTTAAATAGGTGATTTAAATTAACAATATTCATAATTAAGTTTAGAAATTATTTTTTAAAATGTAGAAATACATAATTACCATGGGTGCTTAAGTCTTGGAAAGAAGTTACAAAGCCACTATTTTAACAGTCTTTATATTTCAGAAAAATAATCTTGTTTTAGTATTCATTAGTATAAAACAATTCTATGAAGGTTGACTTTTGCAGAAGAGATATAATGCACATTGTTAACCATATGAATGCAGCACTGCAGAAAATAAGTACTGGTATAGTCCACATTTTGCCTAAAATAAAATTTGGACATTTAGAGGTGGCTATTAAGTGCCTGTCACTATCCGTGATGAATAGTTCTGATGATTTACAAAAATTAGTTTTCAATATTGAAACATGAAATTAAAATTAGTTTGCTTTCCCTAAGCTTCCTTTTGTCTATTGCAAGAGCCTCTTAAACTTATGTGAATAAAGAGAGGCAATCTTTATATTCTAAAATGGCAAAAAACCCCACCCCACTTTGTTTAAATCCTGTTGGTGGTAACTATGGCTTAAGGGTAGCCAGTGCACTGCTCAACACGGAATGCATCTAGACCACAAATTCAAGCTAAATTGAACATACACGTTTACATTATAGTTGATGAGAAAGTAATTAAATTTCATTGACTGGAAGGACATTAGATTTTATACTTTTTAGGGATATCTTACTATTCATAGAATGCTAGTATTTTTAAAGTCTAATTTTCAAAAATCTCCTTTTGATAATGTACTAATATATAAAAACTTAGTCATTAAATTTTCTGTGATCTACAAAATTATTCCAATATAACTTATCTTCACTCCAAGTTACTAGAATTCAAGCTGAGTCTCTGAGGCCAGTTACAGCTTTCACGACATTACACTCTACATAGAGGCAAGATTCGCTTTAGATTTTCAGGAAAATGAGTCACACTGTAGCATGTGGTGCTACCATATAGAGCTGTTCTTGTTTGAAAAAAAATCTAGAGGATGTATTAATAAATTAAATAAACTTACTTACAAATCATTATGGTATGTTAATGCATTTGTTTTTCTCTACTTGTTTATATAATTTTTATAATTATTGCATTAATAAAAATCTCTGTAAAATAATGTATTTCCTATATCCTGTGGTCAAACAATTTATAATATCAGTTACTAATAGATAGTACTATCATATCCTCATTAGGAGTCAGAATCATCTAACCTTTGACTATCAGATGTCTTCAATTTTATCTCATTAATTATCAATGTTTTACAGAGGAGAAAACAAAGGATCACATGGCTCATACATGGAGGGACAGGAATTCAAAACCAGGTCTCCTGACTTTAGGCCAATATTCTTTCAATGTTTTTTTTGTTCCTCCTTTCTTTAAAGTCACTAAAATCTATGATATAAATAATCTTGCAGTAAGTATAATATGCAAAAAAGAGAAAAGTGATACTGAATAGACTTCTACTAAAATGGGATTTAAGCTTACAATCCTAAACACACAACACACATTCAACACACATTACAACACACATTCATTGAGAGCTGCAGTGGGAATACCATGGTGGGCAAGATGAGCACGGTCCCTGCCCTCACACATCTTAAACGCTAATGGGTAACACAAATTATACACAGCCAAATAAATTGATAAATATGATGGATGTGAGGCTGGCCATTTCATCACATGCTCAGATAAAAGGCCTTGTAGCTCAGTTAATAATATAGGAAAACCAAGGTCTAACAGCTACTTGAAGACAATTAAACTGACACCAGATATACATGTGTAAAAACACCAATCTAAACTTTACATTATTGATGTATGAATACTTATACATATGTACAAATTCTAAATACTTGTACTCAAAAAGAGCAGTACTCAACAAAAGGTAAATGACTTCCTTAACAAGTCTCACAGTCTTCTCTGAAGTACTGCAGAAACTGAAATAATTGCTTCTCACGTCTATCCAGCACACACGGGACATTTTCCATTTCAAGTGCCAACACGCAGACTGTGCGTTACTGCTTTAAGGTTTCATGGGGACTGAAGCTACGTTAGCTGTTACAGTTGTTGAGCTGAGCTTGTGTCGGGTCATTTTGTCAGTTTAGTCCAAACTGGCCCTGAACTATAAACAAATAATTATATAAAATCTTTTGATCCTAAAGGGAATCTGAGACTGATGCCAAACTGGTGTTTAATCAACAGCAATCTGTCAAAACAAAAACATCTGCAGGCAGATTTTAAACATGGAGATATTTACTGCAGTTTGTAAGTACCTCAATCTTGATTTCTACTTTACCATGAATAGTTTGGTCCCATAATTTCACAGGTAGGTTTAAAGTAATCTTTCCTTATAAAAAGGCCAAGCTTAATTTAAAAAACTTTATCTTCACCTACGTCATTTATCGGTATATTTTAGAATAATGATGTCATAAAAATGTAGGGAACAGGGGAAGGATTTTAGAGGCTGTAGAGTGAAGATTTAGCAGCACACATGAAAAGAGGGAGATCTCAACCTTTTGCGACAGCATGGATGGACCTGGAGATTATTACGCGAAGAGGAATAAAGCGGTCAGAGAAAGACAAACACAAATACGATCTCACTTACATGTGGATGAACAAAATAAACTGATGAACGAAACACAAACAGAGGCATGACTACACAGAACTGACTGATGGATGTCAGAGAAGAGGGTGCTTGAGAGACTGGCTGAAAGAAGGTAAAGGGATTAAGCAAAAAAACCTATATATCGCATAGATAGACAATAGTGTGGTGACAGCCAGATGGAAAGGTAGGTGGGGGAAGGTGGGGGTGAGGGAAGGTGAAGGTGGGCAAAGGTGTGGGGAATGGGACCAAAAGAGACTTTACTTGGGTGACGGGTCATAATGCAGTGTGCAGACGATGTTTTATTGAGTTGTGTGTTTAAAACCCATACCCCCAATAAATTCAGTAAATAAATGAATAGTAAAGATTAAAAAAAAAAGATTTAGTGGCACACATCAGAGTTTGAAGGAATGTGGGAAGTTTTTGGATGTCCAGTTCACAGTCTAGTGAATATGGGAATCTGTTAGATTTCCTGTTTTGGGTGAAATGAGATATTCAGGAAGTACAAGATGGCTGCTGTATTTTACTGTAATAAATGGTTTCTATGATCCAGAAAGCCTCATGTCTTTTTTCAGAATCTATAGATAAAACAATGACAGGTTAAGTTGTTAGCTTGCAAATAAGGCAAGCTAACAATGTACATGTGCATACTTCAAAACAGTATCAATACTTTTATACAGGAGCTACCTTTATACAAAGCTAATTAAAATTGGATAAAATGCTATATCATTTGGGGGCAGCAAAAATAAAACAGCCTTACTTTTCATGGTAGGGAAGAAGCTTGTTTATATCAGGATATAAACAAGTAGATGTTACCCATCCACAGACTCTTGAATGGGTATTTTTCTCAAGAATTTTCAGAAATGTTTGTAATCAGGATAGATTAGAATTCAAAATTTATTACATATACCGGTATACTATGTTCATGCTACACTAGCAATGTAAGGAGATGTGGGCATGTGAGAAAAGCACTGTATTAAAAGGACATGGTAGCCCTGACAGGTGTAGCTCAGTTGGCTGAGTGTTGTCCCTCAAAATGAAAGGTCATCTGTTTGATTCCTGGGCAGGGTGCATGCCTGGGTTGTGGTTCCGGTCCCGTAGGGACATGCACAAGAGGCAATAGATCGATGTTTCTCTCTCATATTGATGTTTCTCCCCCCTCTTTGTCCCGCCCTTCCCCTCTCTCTAAAACTAAAAAAATAAAATCTTAGAAATAAAAGGGCATGGTAGATCCCAATCTATTGAAAGAGATCATTCATATAAATTGATAAAAAGGTAAAGATATAATATAGATGAACAAGAATTATGAAAAATTCATTTTGAAAAAAGAGAGATGACATATTGGGAGGGCAATCAATTGAGATGAAGCTGGAGACTGACAATGATTATAAGGAATCCTGGGGGGGCAGGTACAGAAAACTTTACCGTGGGCCGTCCCTGCCATCTTGGAAGGCACCTTGCTCAGTAGAATCAATTCTGGGGGCTTTGTTAGAGGATGCACAAACTACTGGGGTTTTTTGGTTTTAATTCACATATGCTACCAGTCTTCTGGGATTCTGGAAGTCTCATCAAGAATTAGCCATTTTAATTACTGTTTGCCAATACTATCGAAATTGTTAAAACAAAACTGTTAAACAGATTTAAAATAAAGATGTCCAAGTCTTTCTAAATAAAATTTAGCGTTTTGAGGTAAGAAATAAGAGACATTTCATTATGAAGATTTTTATTAAATTATAGTATATTACAATTTATGTCCTATAATAAGATTTTAATCTTTAGGGTAATGTGACATTAAAACCTACTCAACCACATTACTTCTTGAGTTTCTTTTGGGCAGCTTTCTTCTTGACCATCTGTAATCGCTTCATGGCATTGAGCTGTGATTCTTGTGAAGTTGGACCTTTAAGAGACGCCGAGGAAGAGCTGCTTGATTCTGAGGTGGTTTTGCCCGTGGTGCTTCCACTAGGCCCAGATGCCCCACTGTTCCCATTTCCACTCAGTTGGCTGCTGCTTCCTGGAACTAAACTACTTGGACTAGGGAGACCTACCTTGCTAACGTTGTCACAACTGACTGAGCGACTAAGGCCAGTTTTGCCCAAAGTCAGAGGTGGAGGTGGTTTCAACGGTACAGTGGGTGAGGTGTTGTTACCAGCACCTAATTTGGAACCTATTCCACCTTTGGATGATGTTGCCAGACCAGTCAAACCCACAGGCTTCTGGTTCGCTGATGAGGTAGCAGGTTTCCCACTACTGTTTTGGGTTGTTGAACTCAATTTTGCTGTGGATGGACCAGCAGAAGTAGTTTTGGCAGCAAAAGCTGCCCATGCAGTCAGTCCACTAGTCGCTGAAGAGGAAACACTGGTACTGGAAGAATTTCCTGAAATAACCGGGGATGTCTAAAAAATTAGAAAGAAGATACATATTACATTAAAGCCAAATATAATTAACACCTAAAATAATATTCTGAAATATGTAACAAGTTTAATTGCTGGACTTTTTATATAAAAGTCATGACTTGGGAAATTTAAATCACAACACCAAAATTAAGTTCTTATAAAACTGATCTGAAAAAAAAAACACAAAACTTATCCATAAATATAACCAAAGACACTGAAATTGAGATCAGGCTGGCAGTGACCAGAGGGGAGAGGGGAGGGAATTTCAGGGGAAGCAGGGAAGGGTCTGAAGGAACAAGTATAAAGCACACATGGACAAAAACAAGGCAGGGGTGGAAATGGGAGGGAGGAGGGGAGGGCTGGGGGGGTAGGCTGGGATGGGGTAAAAGGCAGAAAACTGTACTTGAACAACAAATAAAATTAAACAAACAAACAAAATAACCTTATCCATAGCTAATGGGATCTACCATTTCCAAAGCAGAAATTTGGGAATGCCATATTCTTGTTTTACTGATACATTTCCTTTTTGAGAGTTGCTTTTAGATTCAGTTTTAAGCCATATCAGAAAATCAGATTTAATGCTACAACTTGTTTTCACCCAAAAAGGTATTATCTAGCTCAGTAAAAACATCTAATTCTTTAGACTTTGTTCCAAATGACTTATGGATAATTTCAAAAGCAGAATTCACTCTTGTGAATAGTTACTGTACTGTAAAATACATACAGATATGCAGTATTAACTACTTGGAATTGTACAACTTCGTTGACACATTTAAAAGGTCTATGACTTTATTTTCACTATTTGTCCATGTTTCCACTGAAACCATCACATACTGTATCCCTGCTTCTGTCGAAAGGATTTTTATCAACAGCTTTATAAGCTGTACAATGACATTTTGGGAAGGTCTGACTCACTCCTCAAAGTATTTTGTAAAGGTTAACACTTCAATTTCTCTAATTAACTTCCTTGGCCAGTCAAAAGCTAACAGAGATAACAATGTCACTATGTAAGTAACATGGCTCTTACACAAGTATGGTAATTTTTCACCTTCACATTTGGGCTGTTTAAATTAATCATGAACTGAACTTCTCACTGGCCCTTTTTCTACCTTTATATTCTTAAGAAGATTCACAAAAGTGTTAAATTTACACATAGGTAAAAAATGAAGCATTACAAATAGTATCTTACTTTGAAATATGGTAGTTATAATGTCTAAAGTATATCCAGTTTCCATAAAGTAGCCTTCAATACATTCCGCATGTAAACATTTTTAATCAATGTGGAAAGTAATCAAAATAGAATGCTCTGAGATTTTTACTTTTTAAGAGGAGGAATCTAGATTTTTGTTCACATGTTCTGAAAGTGATAGGGTTTTTTACAATACCATCATAAGTAACTACTTATAAGTTTATCCAGAGAAGATAAACCATGTAAGTTATAAATTTCTACAGAAATGAATACACGTAATGAGAAAACGTCAAGGAAGGAAAAGGACACAGGTGCAGTGAACTTTCAATGATCAGTCTGAAAGATCTAATTTTTGTTCTTTTCTTTTTGTTAAACATAAAACCATCTGCCATATGGCTAAATCATTTTTCAACAGACTTCACAAAAGAACACCCATCTGAAGTAATTAAAAAGACCAACACTTATGAAGTACAAATGAGAAAGCAGGTTCTGTGTGTATGGCATTTTATTTTAATGGCTTGCTGTTACCAGTATCGCTTTTCAAACAAATGGCAGATGGCTTACAATACTATGAGGGCGCTCACGCAAAATAACACAAACAATGGATACCAAGTGATTCCTAACTACTTCAATGTATACATTTCTCAACTGTTTTTTTAACTATAAATATTTTCTTGTCCATTATCCTAGTTAGAATGCCATTTCCTCTTTATATGAGAACAATTTTTTATACAGTCAAAATGTACCCACTTTTATCATAAATACACCAAATCCTTGTAAGCAGAGCAAACAGGACAGCCAAGGCCTTAATTGCTCTGACATAAAATAATGTCATATTGGATTGCCTAAAAATAAACTTTAGTAGTAACAGATTTGTATAAAAATCTACCTAAAAGTGACTTCGTTATAGAATACAGCAACTCTAATTATTTTCAATAAATTATTCTTCTATTCCAATTCACCATATTTTTATGTTACAAATCAATAATAAACATCACTTGGATATCAACTCTTCCTAGTAAATTAAATCTTAAAAATGATCAACAAATAAAATAATTAGTATCTTTCTCAGAGTACTTTACATTTATATTCTTTATCATCATCCCAAAGTTCTTGATCTTTGTTACTTACAGTCAGTGAGAATTATATAATCAACTTTAGAATTTTCTGGGATTATCCTTTGAAAATTTGGCACTAATCTTTTTTTCTTTCATCTTTGGTACTCTGCTTAAAATTAGAATGTGTAACTCAGGAAAAAATCCATTTTGTTATAAAGTTAGACTACAAAAATATTTTCTTCCATGACAAAATACCAAGATACTAAAAATAATGTAGTGTGAATTCAAGGATGCAAACCTGGGAATGAGAAAAGTGCTACTCTCATTAAATAATCTGGCCCCTAAGTAAGAGGTAGGTACCACAGAAGCTCACAATAATGAAAGAAAAAAAAAAAAGACAAAACAAGAAAACTTCTTTAATAGCCAATGGGTAGGGGAAAAAAAGCTATGGGGTCAATCAGCACAAGTAATATGAGGAGCAAAATTGTTGGCACTGAAAGCAGAGGTATTTAGAATTTAAATCAAATTCCTGACAGAGGTACGTGTCTGACTACATACAAATGGTAAAAGAATGTCAACTTGCAATGCTCATGGACAGTTCCTAATTGTGATAAAAGGAGAAATAGCACAGAGATTAAATAACTGTATAAATGTTCTCTTTCTACCTGTTAATAGTAATGCAATCTTATTTTCCAACATGTGGTCAATTAGTATAATAAGTTCCTCATTAATTTTTCTTCAAGTTACTACTGTTTAGTCAAATAAATTAAAATAAAAATGAATCTTAGATAATCTTAAATAAAAATAAATGTACTATACCTTGACTTCTGTTCTCTTAAATGCCAGAAAAGTTGTCTCTTGTTTGAGTTTAGTTTCTGGTTTCTTAACCAATGGGTCTTTGACAGCGGGAGCTACAGAAACAACTGTGGGGGCTGGTTTCTGTGGTGGCTTCTGAGTTTTTTGAGCCTGTAAAAATCAGTTAAGATTAAATTAGCTACAAAATCTTATTTGAATACACAAAAAGATAATAAAAAAACTATCATAGTACTCCTCATTTAGTTGAAATATAGTTGAACTTTAAAAAATATTGTGATCACACTAGAAGTACAGACTTAGAGGAATTATTTTTATCATCATATTAATGTTTTTATACATTTTATTAGTTTCTGAACAGTAAAGATAATAAAATCTGTAGAAATCATGCAGATTAGGATGGATTAAATACCAATTTTAACAAGACAAGCCTAATTGTTTTTTAAAAAAAGAAAAATCACAAACTATTTGTAACTGTAATGAAATACATTTATTTTTTATTATAGTTGGGCAAAGACTTAATAGTTTTCTTCTTGGGGTTCAGGCATAAGTCTCTGAGTAACAGAGTAAGTTAAAAGGTAGTTTAGATCAATTACATGGTTTTAAATACAGACTTGGAGAAAAAACCTATTAGTGATAAATGATGAAGCTTCTTGAGGTATTTCCACACTGTAGAACTAGGTACACTGAATTCTTAGAGAAAGTTCACAAATACAAATTTCTATGCTATCAAAGAGGAATTTGTATTCATTGTTCCTTTACAAGTATATTCAGTTTTATTTTGACCAATAATTAATTTCTCCTGTTTTATAACTACATACTTTTACCACCTGTTTCAAATGTGGATTATGGGAACAAATTACAATTATGTAACAGTTTAACACAGTGTCTGGAATACATTGAGTGCTGACAATAATAGTACTATTTATTCATGGTAATTATTTACAAAGGATAAGGAATCTGGAAGAATCCATCCATACCGAATGGCAAAAGTGCTCCAAGCATTTTCTTTGGAAAATGGAAATCCTAATAAGGTCATATAGGGAATTTATTAATAATTTGTTCCCATTTCTGGAGGTCTGAATATAGACTGTTTTATCCTTGTTTGGACCTTCTTGTGGAATCAGCTTTTGCTATGGTTTACTGTATTATTTATAATTTTGGTCCTTAACATCTCAATTCATTCTCATTTTTATATTACATACTTTATACATGAAAGTGTACCTACTTTCAAACATTATTTATAAGGTAACATTCAGATCAAGAACACTATTAAGAATGCTGGAATATTATCTGTGGTAAAACATCTCTTACCAGCAGAAAAGGAAGGTCATCTTACTCTCTATTGCAAAACCACGTTATAAGACTGTAGTCCTCAGAATAAATCAGATATACAGGCTATATAACCATGGCTTTCCATGTACACTTCTCTCCACCCACATCTACTATTCTAGCGGTTAGACTCTGAAGACTGACCCAACGTGCATGCTTTAGCAGACGAAGATTCATCACCATTGAAACCCAGAAGGGACCTCTGCCTAAGAGATCACGTTTAGATCTTCTGCTTTCTCTATTTCACCCAGCCGTCTTAGAAGTTGAGTAAGAAATACCCTGAAGTCTTTGCCCTTTGTTAGTAATACTAGTTGAGGGCATTAGGATATTATCACTGACTCAGTGTTGCTCAACAAAGGCACTATAATTTTTCATTGGGTGACTCCCTCACACACTCAAGAATGTATGCAATTCTCCACTCGGGCAACAACTGCCAGTAAAGCAGCAAGCACAGGCACAAGCACCATGTATTTCTAAATGCTGCTGAGGAGGGGTGTGTTACTACCTTAGATTGGGAACTACTGCAGTAAGTTGTGTGAGTCTCTTACCTAGTGCTGAGGCAAAACCCATTTCCTGGTAGAGAAAATTACAGAACTGAAGAATGACCTTTGCCTCTAACACACACTATTACAACATTCTTGTCTAGGACTTTCTGTCATAATGTGTACTATAGAGCCTGCCCTAGTTGAAGAAATTAGTGTAAGGAGAAAGAGGATATAAGCAGAGGCAACTAGGGGGGAAACTGAGTAGAAAAGACAACATTTTTAATTTTAGAGGTGTTAAAGAAATGGAAGGATACCTGATCAGCTGCCAAAATTTACTCCAGAAAGAGTAGGAACTATAAACATAGATTTGGTGTAAAATAAGTAATAAAAATAGGGGTGGGACTTAGAAGAGAACCGTGTTTACTTTATTAAGAGACATTGAAATAAAATATAAAACTTTAAGGATATATAAAGAAAGACAGATTACTGTCACCAATTAGTTATTCTGACTACTACCAATTCTTAGTGACTGACTACATCCACCAGTGCCCTGGAAGGCACTGCATTGCACACCCATAATCATTTCCTTGAGGTCCTGAGGGTTATTTCAAATAATGAACTAAACAAAAATCAGGCTGAGCAGAAATACCTGTACCTTGTCACAGAAGTTGCCTATTACAAAGAAAAGTATTCCTAGTACTAAAAATTTACTACTTTTCATAGGAGTAAGTAAAACCATTTCTTATTTTTGATTTAACAGATTAAAAAGTAAAATAGATGTCTTGATTTTGCACTCTTAACTAAGTACTTCTGACTTTAAAAAGATATATTTGGTCAGAAAAATGTATGTAGAAATTCATTTAATTGACAGACATGAGAACTCTAATTAAGAGTCCCTAATCTAAGGCAGAAGATAAGAGATGGGGGAATTAAATAACTCACCAAAGTAAATAACAACTTAATTTCTTTAAAAGGAAAATGATGAAACTCATTTATCTACTTTTTAAATGACTGAAAGTTAGAAAACTATCCAATATAACAAATGAAATCATGTTTCAGGCTGACATTAAAGGCAGTTACGTTAGTGAGCTGCACACAAAGCAAGTACATTGGGAAAGCAGGATAAGTGGTCCCTCCAAGACAGTGAGAAGGAAAGAGTAATGGAGAAACGCAGACACAAAGACAGAGATGTACATACAAACGCTGCCCTTGTATACAACTGTAAGTTTGGTGGTTTGAGCTCACTCAGGAATGGATATTTTCAGTATTTTCCTACCAGACTCATCAAAAACTGGGACTTTGTTTCTCACAATTTCCCGCAGCACATTATAGTATTTTTAAATGTTTAGAAACACACTGAAATACTAGTAAAAATATTCATATTATATGGGCCTTCAATCTGTTTATTTATATTAGAATGAGGTAAAAGCTGAACATAGAAAAATGCATATTACACTGTCTGGTCTTTAAGCATAGATACATAAATCAAATATATACACTATATACACAAACAATCAACTTATATGATTTACTTTTTCAATACTACAATAGTTCAAATTTTTATTTTGAAAAGCCATGTCAACAAAAATCATTCTTACCATTCTTTTCATTTGTCTGGTACATCGGGCACAATACCACACAAGGCGAGGGTCATTCACCTCCTTGTCTGTCACTTGGGGCTTATGGCAATCTTGGTGGTAGAGATTATGGCACTCTTGACATTCTACTAACTGATTACCAGATGCCACTGTCATTTGTCTAAGAAAAAAAAACATTAAACATTGTACTTATTTGAATGAATACAACAATTTAAAGCCATTTAGGGTTGTTCTAGGAAAGTTTGATATATTAAAGATGATTAAAAACTCCAGAAAACAGAAGAGCAAAATAAAAAACCCCAAGATGTAGGCTATACAAAGGCTTCATTTCTTTCAAAAGTTATGCTCAACCACTAGTAAATATATAAGGTGCCTTAGTAATAAAATTTGGCGATATTCTCCTTGTCTTTCTCTTGCAGTAATTTTATTTCTCCCAGAAAGTAAGTGACTTTGGCTAGTTCTCTAACAGTTTCATAACATCTTCTTTGAACCTCTATTAAATTCCTTTATATTTGTTACCTACATGTTGATCTATCCTCCCCATTAATATATGAGTTGCCTAAAGGTGAAACCTGGACATAACATAAGGTGCCTAGCACATGACTGCACAAAGGGTGTTCAATACATGTTTTATCAATTGAATAGAAGGTAGCAAAATGTTTATGGAAAAAAGTGTAAATTCCAATAGCACAAAAGCAATCATGACAACCTTAGATTATCGTAGTAAGTTTTCTGATGGAAGGTTACAGTACTAGTTCTCTCCCCATTACTACTTTAGCATTTATTTCTTTATTTAAAAATAATAACCTTCATGGCAGATAAAGGTTGAAGTAAATATATGTGAAAACAATGAAGCTCTAAAAACTGATCCCATTCAGAAGTACATATAACATGGTTGGGTCTAAAGTTCATAAAAGTTGCCCTGACCAGTGTGGCTCAGTTGGTTGGGTGATGTCCCGCAAAACAAGCAGTTGTTGGTTCGGTTTCCGGTCAGGGCACATGCCTGGGTTGCGGGTTTGGTCCCCAGGTAGGGTGCATACGAGAGGCAACTGATTGATGTTTCTCTTTTAGCTCCTTCTCTTTCTCCCTCTCTTCCCCTCTATCTAAAAATAAATAAAATCTTTTAAAAAATCCCAATATCACTTAAAAAATAAAAAAATAAAGTGCACAGAGCTTTATAACTATTTACTCAGCCCCAATATTGTAGAATTTAACATTTTCATAAAGAAAACCATAGCAAAGATGGCAATCTTTTCTGTTGTAAGGCAGTGAAAGCCATTAACAATTAAAAATATACCCCATGGCATGAAAAAAGCTTAAAATCTAATCATTCTGATTTTTAAAAAAACTTAAGTAGATTTATTGGGGTAAACTTGGTTGATTACATTATATAAGTTTCAGGTGTACAACCCAGAAATCCTTCTTCTGTCTACCAGAAAAATTTGAAAACACTTATTCTTGAAGATATATGTACTGCTGTATATAAGCATAATTTATCTGTTTTTACACCTATGTATCAATGTTTTAAAACAACACTCAGAGTAACCTACATGACCCATTAATTTCATTCCATTATCCTTAGGAAAAGATTTAATGATGTTTTAAGAAGTAATACATAGCAGTTTACTTTATAAGTATGACCCATCATTCAGGAGATGGAAAAAGCAACGCAGACTTCCTAGAAAAGAATGACACAAGTAACCTGACTCTTCCTCACTAAAGGATAAAGCAATGATTGCTTTCTCCCCACAACCCAAGAACGCAAAAAAATATTACTACAACATAACAGATAAAAGAGGCCACAGTCAGGAAAATAAATGTTGAACAATTTTCAAGAAGTTAAATTGCTGTATGGGCAGTTCATAGGGAACAATCTACTTATATCCTACCCACCTACAAATAATAAAAAATAAAATAAAAAGCACTCAATAATTAGTCTCACTTTTTGTTTAGTTGTTTGCTCTTTAGAAAGAAACAAAAGAATCCATGGCAAGGTACAACTTACCTACAAACAACACAGGCCAATCCCATCTCCATGGCAAAATCATCAGCACTGGTCTCCTCAAAACTGGAAAGGTCAGCCATAGCTAAATCCTTGCTGGTTTGCACGGTAATGGGAGAGGACCGTGTTTCTGTTTTCTCTAATCTAGGTTTCTTTGGAATATCAACTCCTTCAGTGGTTTCTGATTTTATCTATAAAAAGTACCCAATCAGAAAGTAACATGTTATAATAAACTTGAAATAAGTAAGAGATAAGACAGACAAGGCACAATGACCAAGTCCACTTGACAGATATTTTTACAAAGTTAGGGGCAGACATACATACTAAAGATATGTACATTTATAACACATTCATAATCAGTATGTTAAAAGAAACCAGCAAGGTTTTCCAAATAAATCAGAACAGTTTAGCATGTATCTGTGTTTCTCTTTGTACTCCTTTAGCCATTAAAGAATTTTGGAAGTTTGGCGTGGTTGTTGTAGCTCAGTGGATTGAGCTCAGGCCTGCAAACGAAAGTGTTGCCAGTTCGATTCCCAGTCAGGGAACATGCCTAGGTTGCAGGCCAGGTCCCTAGCAGGGGACATATGAGAGGCAACCACACATTGCTGTTTCTCTCTTTCTCTTTCTCCCTCCCTTCCCTTCTCTCTAAAAATAAATATATAAAATCTTTAAAAAAAAAAAAAAAAAAGAATTCTGGACATTCAATGAATTTACTTACACTAACCTTTTTCCCCCCGTGATATATTCCAAATTGAAAAGCCATAGCATTAATAAAACTATTTTTATTGGCTATTTTTACCTTAAATATCTTAAATTATGAACTACTAAACATAAACAAAATGAAAGATAAAAATCATATGATCCTATAAATAGATGCAGAAAAAAGTATCTGACAAAATGCAGCACCTGCTTATGATAAAAACTCTCAGCAAAGTGGAAATAGAGGGAACATGTCTCAACATAATAAAAGCCATATGTGGCAAACCCACAGTTAATATCATAGTCAATGGGGAAAGACTAAAAGCATTTTCCTTAAGATCAGGAACAAGACAGGATGTCCACTTTCGTCACTGTTATTAAACTTAGTATTGAAAGTCCCAGCCACAGCAATCAGTCAAGACAAAAAAAAAAAAAAAAAAAAAAGCATCCAAAAGAAAGAAGTAAAACTGTCATTATTTGCAGATGACGTGATAATATATATAGAGAATCCCAAATCTTCCACCAAAAAACCACAAGAACTGATGAATAAATTCAGTGAAGTAGCAGTATACAAAATAAATACCCAGAAATTGGTTGCATTTTTATACACCAATAACAAACTATCAGAAAGGGAGACTAAGAAAGCAATCCCATTCACGATTTCATTAAAAAAAAAAAAACAAGGAACAAATTTAACCAAGAATTTAAAGACATGTACTCAAAGAATTTTAAGATACTGCAGAAAGAAACTGAAGAATATACAAATAAATGGAATCATATACCATACTCACAGATGGCAAGAGTGAACATTGTTAAAATGCCTGTACTACCCAAAGCCATCTACAGATTGAATTCAATTCATATCAAAACATCAATGGTGTATTTCACAGAACTAGAATAATCCAAAAATTTACATGGAACCACAAAAAGACCCCAAACAGCTTCAGAAATCTTGAGAAAGAAGAAGGAAGCTATAGGTATCACACTATCTGATGTCAAACTATACTACAAGGCCATAGTAATCAAAACAGCATGGTACTGGAATAAAAATAGACATAGGTAAATGAAACAGAATAGGGAACCCAGCAATAAACCCATGCGTATGTGATCAATTAACATTTGACAGAGGAAGCAAGAATATACAATGAGGTAAAGAAAGTCTATTCAATAAGTGGTGTAGGGAAAACTAGACAGATACATGCAAAAAAATTATACTAGACAACCTTCTTACAGCTTATAGAATAACTCAAAATGGATTTTTCTAATATATCTCCTTGGGTAAGGGAAACAGAAGAAAAATAAACAAATAGGATTACATCAAACTAAACAGATTTTTGCACAGCAAAGAAAATCATTAATGAAATAAAAACAACTCACTGAATAGGACAACATATTTGCCTGATGGGACATCTGATAAGGGATAAAATGGGCAAAGAACCTGAAAGGGCACTTTTACAAAGAGGACACAGAGATGGCCAAAGATATGTGAAAAGGTGGTCAATGTCAGTAATCATCAAAGTAATGCAAAATGAAACCACAGTGAGGTATCACCTCATACCAGTCAGAATGCCTATCATCAGTAAATCAAAAAACAAGTGCTGGCAAGGACGTGGATAAAAGAGAACCCTCATGCACTGTGGTGGGACTGCAAATTGGTACAGCACTATGGAAAACATTATGGAAGTTTCCCCCTACAATAAAAAATGGAACTGCCTTATGACCCAGCAACTCTACTTCTGGGTATATATATCTGAAAAAATCCAAAACACTAATTCAAAGAATATATGCATCCTTATGTTCACTGCAGTGTTATTTACAATAGTCATGGTATGAAAACAACCCAAATGCTCATCAATAGATGAGTGGATAAAAAAACTATATATATATATATACACACACACACACACAATGGAATATTACTCAGCCATAAAAATGCTATACCATTTGCAATAGCATGGATGGACCCAGAGGGTAGTATGCTAAGTGAAATAAATCAGTCACAAATACCGTATGATTTCACTTATATGTGGAACCTAAAGAACAATATGTGGAATCTAACAAACAAAACAGAAAGACTCATAAATACAGAGAACAGATTACAGTTGCCACAGGGAGAGGGGCTGGTGGTTGAGTGAAAAAGGAGAAGGGATTGCGAAGTATACATTGGTAGTTAGAAAAAGCCAGGGGAATGTGAAATAGAGCATAGGAAATATAGTCAATAATATTGTAATAACTATGTATGGTGCCAGGTGGGTACTGGAAATACTAGGGGGTACACTTTGTAAAGTATATGGTCGTCTAACCACTATTATGAACAACTGAAAGTAATATAAATAATACTGACTGTAAACTATAATTAAAAAAATAAAAAATACAAAGGAAATAAATATACTGAAAAGTAAATAATAAGCTATCTACAAGTTTATATATTACCATATTTAGTTCAAAGCAAATTCTGTCTCCTGTCTTTAAGATATAAATGTTACAGATATACCTGTTAGACTGGCAAAAATTAAATAGTCTGGAATTTGGAATTCCTATACTTTATTGGTGAGAGTATAAATTTGGTATTGTACCTCCACTCTGGATAGCAATTTGCCTAGTAAAACTGAAGATGTACCTGTCCTATTGCATCTTTTATAGAGGGATACAGCCTACTGAAGCTATCACCATTTGTGCAGAGATAAGTACAGAACAGCTTATTGAAACTTCTCTATAATAGAGAATGAGGAAAAATAAGCTAATTATTCATTAGTTGAGGACTCAATAAACTGGTTTATTTATGAACTGGATATTACATGGTAGCTGAAATGTTCAGATCTACATGTATCAACATAGGAAAATTTCACACACACATATATACATACATCTGATAGAGCATTTATATAAATTTAAAAGCACAGAAAACAATACAATACAGTTTATGAATAGCCAAAATATTTAGAAAAAGTATAAAAACATATGGGACTCATATATCCCACCTTAAGGGAAGGGGTCATTAAAAAAATTTTTTTAAACATATTCACTACTAAGTGCTAATATCTTAAAAACTGATGATGTGCAAAAATCATTTGAAATAGACAATCCAAGAATTATCTGCAGTCCTGTTAAGGTACATGCCATTTTGTAACATATTTCACATTTACTCATTTATGCTTTAGTCTTCCTTCCTTCCTTCCTTCCTTTCCTTCCTTCTTTCTTTCTCTTTCCTTTATTCTTTTCTATCTTTTCTTGTCAGTTTTTCCATCTAGAACATTTGAGTCATGGATTCAAGTTTATACTTGAAATTAGTACATGTCCTAGGGCCCAAGTATTTGCTGACAGTGACTTCAGTAAATGGTTAAAAATATTTGCATATTTTACTCATTTTTCAAAAAAAATTCAACATCTATAATTATCAATATATATTTACTGAATGATTATTATGTACTTTTTACCATTATATAAAAGAAGCACAAAATATTGTTTCTTGCCTATGATTGACTAATTTGCTTTGTTTTTACTAGATTAAAACAAAAATCTTACCTTATCAGCAGGTCTCTTTTCAGCTTCCTTCTTTACCTTTTCAGTTGTGAGAGCCTTGCCATTATTATTGCCAGAAGGAAGACTGGATGATGTTTTGGGCTCTTGCTTAATGGAAATAGTTTTTGTGCTTGCAATTTTGGGTGGTTCCACATCCTAAAAGTAGAAATAAAAGGATACCTGTAGCCTTGGCTGGTGTAGCTCAGTGGATTGAGCACAGGCCTAGAAACCAAAGGGTTGCCAGTTTGATTCCCAATCAGGGCACATGCCTGGGTTGCAGGCCAGGTCCCCAGTAAGGGGTGTGCAAGTGGCAACCACACATTTGATGTTTTTCTCCTGCTCTTTCTCCTTCCCTTCCCCTAGAAATAAATGAATAAAATCTTTAAAAAAACAAATGATACCTGTAATTAAATATTTAGGCTAACATATCATAAAGAAATATATCATAAATATAAATAATTTTCAGTTGAAAATTAAGACATCATGTTGTGACTCATGTCCTTTCCTTTAAACAGCTTTATGGAGGAAAAAACTGACATATAAACTGTACCTATTTAAAGCATAAAATTTGATAAATCATACCTGTGAAACCATCACTGTAACCAATAGCATCATCCTCCAAAGTTTCCTTGTGGCCCTTTGTAATCACTCCTAGAGGTATATATGCTAGAGAAACTATGCCCTTCCATGCTCAGGCAACCAATGATCTGCTTTATGTAACTATGGGTTAGTCTGTATTTCCTAGAAATTTATATAAATGGAATCATATAGCACATGCTCTTTTTTGTCTTCTTTCACTTGGCATATTTATTTTGAGACTCATCCATCTTGTTGAGCATATCAACAATTCATACCTTATATTGCTGAAGAGTAGTGCACTGAGTGGCTACACCACAATTCGTTCATTCATTTATCTACTGATGGGCATTGGGTTGTATGAAGTTTGGCACTATTATAAGTAAGTTGTTATGAATGTCCGCGTACTAGTCTTTTGTAGGAATATACTTTCACTTCCCTAGAGTAAATGTCTTGGAGTAGAATGGCTGAATCATATGGTAGGTATAGGTTTTTAACTTTTTAAGGAACTGTCAAGCCATGTTCGACAATGTGATACCATTGTACATTTTCACCAGGGGTACCTGAGAGCCCCAGGTCCTTCACATCCTCACCAACACTGGTAGGTATGCCTAATCTTTTTAATTTTAGACATTCTAATAGGTATGTACTAGTATAATATTGTGAATTTAACTTACATTTCCCTAATGACTAATGATATTGAGCATTTTAAGTGTTTATTTATATCATACATGTATCTTGTTTGGTAAAGTGTGAAAATTTTTGGCCCATTTATAAAAACGGGGTTGTTGTTTTATTAAGTTTAAAAGTTTATAGATTTTTGACATGAGTCCTTTATCAGATTCATGATTTGCAAATATTTTCTCCCAAGTCTGTCACTTGTCCTTCATCATGTTTTAAACTTCTAATCCTTATTCTTACCTAAGTTTTGCTTATATATATACTTAGCATCTATCATTACTAACAGCATAAAAAGTTTATGCATATAGTAGCTTATAATTGTCACTCCCTTCCCCCAAAGGAGGGTATTTCCCTGCTATTTTAAGTAAAACACTGGAATTCGGTTTTACGTATTATCACAGAAGAGTATTATCAAAGAAGAGGAAGAAATGAGAAATAGGCTTTAGGCTTATTGGTAGCAGGGTTTGCTTTACTCAGGCTGACTGTCTAGACTGGGGGTTGGAGAGCAAAAGCCTATATGATAAATCTGGCCTCTGCCTGTTTTTATAAATAGAGTTATATTAGAGCACAGCAACACTCACTCATGCATGTATTATCTATGGCTGCCTTCATGCAACCATGGCAGAATTAGATAGTTGTGACAAAGACCAACTGGCACACAAAACCTAAAATATTTACTATTTGACGCTTTTCAGAAAGTTTAGTGATGACTCATGTAGACTTAAAAAATGTCTTTTTACACAGATTGCTAATAACAAATATTATTTAATAGATTGTTCATAACATTAATAATTATTTATTAATATAATCTGCATTATTAACATTATTAAAATGTTAATAATTCAGATTAAACTTAAAAGTGTATTGCATCTGCAACATAAGAAACTGAAGACACAGTCTTGCAGTATTTAAACACTATTATCTAATTCAGCAAAGAAGATGGATGAGTTAAGTTCTAACTTCATTATTTCCATTTGACTTACTCATTGATGTAAATGAAAATATTAACCAATTTCTATGTTGGGACTACACTCAAAGAGCCAGCTGTTAGTGTTTATAAGCAGACTGCTTCCACCAGGTGATTCTTATGAATGCTGAAGTTTGACAAACTCTGGTATAAATCATTCTCACACAATTCTAGAGATAGAAAAGTTCAGCTGAAGGCTAAAATTAAATGAACCCGTGCTTTTTATAGTGCTCCCTCCCCCACAAGTATTTTCTCTAAATGAGCAAGAGAAATAACTTCCAGTTAGAAACCTAAGGGCAGCAGGCTTTTTAATAAAAACAAATTTTTCCTGTACTTTAATAGATAAACTTCCTTCTGTTTTAGAATCTCAAAATACTGCTTCTTTAGTAATAATAGGTTTTTCCTATTTGGAAAATACCAATACTTAGAGCAGAGTGATCTTGGCAGTGTGTTTTGTAGAGTGGTATTATTAACTTGGGTGGTTTGAACTCACTGAACCTACCAGAATGAGAATGGCAGAAAAATGAGGTCACAATAAGAAGTCTTGAAAGTACCAGAGCTAATGTTAAGAGACGGCTGTTTACTTGGGTCCTGAGCCTGACACTTGGCCCTGTCTTGAGTTTGAGACTCTGGCTTAGACTGGTGGTCATTTAGTTTTTTCCTCCTCTTTTCAGTTTGGTATCTAGGTTCACAGACCCAGGTGACTTGGGAGTTTTAGGGCTAGAGGTTTACAAAGGTTTAAAAGAATGTCTTAGAAGGTATTAGAGAATATAACATGAATTATCATTCACTAAGAGCCTATTGTGTACCTCACAGATACTACACTAAGTGACTTACATAATTTATCTCTTTTATTTTCACAACTTTGCAAGGTAGTTCTTATTATCCCCAGTTTACTAATAAAGAAAAGGAGGCTAATGAAATGAAGCTACTATGTACAATCATTTCCTTATTGTAAAATGAGGAAAATAATTACTAACTATCTCAAAGGGCAGTTATCACAATTAAAATTATACACATGCACCACTCAGGAAAGTACCTGGGACAGACTAAATGTTCAGGATATGTTATCTACTACCACACAACTAGTAAGAGGGAAGCTGGGATTTAAAACAGGTGTGCCTGGTTCCAAAATGTCTATTTTTTTTTTGCATAAAAAGGTGCTTGGTCACTGTTATAATCAGGATTGGAGCTATCTCGTAGTTAATTTATGCCTTTTTTTCTCCTTAAATTTTTCTATACATGTTCAATCACTCCCCTGCAAAATACCTGCCCTTCTACTTCATGATTTTCCCCCCTAAAACACTAGAAGATAATCACAAGTTACAGTTTCATTTAGCATCTTTAAAAAAACATAGTATGATAATAAAGAATTTGAAATTAAAATTATCATAAAGAGGTGGGTTTTCATACACATAAAGTAGTAGAATAGCATATCCCTACACCTGGCTTTCTTTTCTACATAGTGTATAGTTCTTTAAAAGCTTGAAGGAAGAAAACAAAATTAAAGAATATAGTTCCTGCATGCCACAGGAAAGACTCCTTTGGCAGAGAGACTGTTTTACGATTGTCTAAATGTTAACACTGTACTACTACAGAGCTTACAATACTCCCTCTAAGCTTCTTATTCACTTAGGTACCTTTTGAGATGGACGATAACTTGAATCAATGCCCCGAGCCAAAGATTCATCAAGTAATGCTTTTAGCTTTTCAGCAGAATCCTTACTCTTTGAATGTAAGAAGCCTAGTGCTTTCAAAAAAATGGGATCAAGTTCCAAGTTCACAGCAGCAGCCATTACAAACACCTGAAAGAAGAAAAGAGGGTAATCTAGAGATTTGTCAATTATAAATCTATAATTTATTTTGTTTATAACAAGTAATGTTGTGCACATGATACAAAATTTAAAACATTCAAACGGTTATTACATATAGAAGCAAATTTCCTTCTGAACACTGACTAGCATATCTAGTTCTTTTCCCTTGAAGCAAGAATGTTACTAGTTTTCTGTGCATCCATATCCAGTTTTAAATTCAGATAAGCTCCTCCCTGCCACAATGACCCTCCCTAACTCCATTTTAAAATACATACTTACACATATGCAAACATTCCCCACCCATGGGGAGAATAGCTCTCATTTTTCAAAATGTCAGTGACCACCATCCCCCACAACCCAAATTAAGAACCAGTGAAGAAAAAGGTATCTAAATTTGTGAAAATAGATACTAAGAAAAATGTTAAGGTATGATTTTCATTCATTTTTAAGACCTAGTGATACTTAGCCATAAGAGCCATTTTGTTAAAATACAATGTTGCTGATTAGTTTTTCTAAAAAATTAAAGCATTACTCTTTAAATCCTTTTCTGGTTATTACACTTTCTTACTTGGACTAACTAGCCTTCCTTTAGCATATGGTGTTACTATCCTGTAAACACAGAACATCTTCCTGACTTGAGCTTGCCATTTGCAAGTTGATTTCATAAATTAGAGATGGCTTTTTTCCTATTCTTTGATACTGTTAATAAAACACATAAAAATTTTTTTGGCATTCTAGACTAAAACAGCCCAAGATTTTATATACATATTAAAATAAAATATACACTTACAGTTTAGTACACATGAACCTGATGTGTTCAGATCAAGTTTACTTTATATCAAAATGCCTTCTCAAACCTTATTTCCATAACGGGGGAAAAAAACATTTAGTATGGGGGCAGGGTATCACAGGAGGGCAATGGTTAGAGGATGCGTCAAGTGATGACCTACAAAAGGGCACTGCTGCAGCTTTTGCCTCACCTCTTCATCTCCTTATTTCTCATCCCCAATTTTGCATGTCTCAAAATCATACTAATGATAATCTTATTGAATCACATTTAGATTGTGGCATCTCATGCCTTAACCTATTTATTTAAAGATTTTATTTATTTATATCTAGAGACAGGGGGGAGGCAGGGAGAAAGAGAGGGAGAGAAACGTCAATGTGTGGTTGCCTCTCGAGCGCGCCCTACTGGGGACCTGGCCTGCAACCCAGGCATGTGCCCTGACTGGGAATCCAAATGACAACCCTTTCATTTGTAGGCTGGCACTCAGTCCACTGAGCCATACCAGCCAGGGTGATTGCCTTAGCCTATTTTTAAAAAGCAGGGATTCTAAGGGATGGTGTCATATCTACCTAAAATAAATAAATAAATAAAATATAATTTATTTATATATTTATATATAAATGTAAAATTTATATATATAAAATTTATGTGTGTATATATAATATACACACCCTTAGTGCTTATGATAATGTTCTGTGGCCTAAGGAGCTTAAAACAAGTAAAGAAATACATTAAAGACTTATGAAATTCCAAAACATTAAAAGAGTTTTTTTCCCCCCAATACCAGTGCTATCCTGTGGCTCTACTTCTCATTATCACTTTTTCAAATATTTCTCCAGGCAAGGAATTATTAAAATAAAAATGTATACTTTGTGTTCAATCCTTTGATCAATATTCTATGGCTTGAAATATTCTTCTGTCTTTCAGGTTAATATTATAATAATGCAACACGCTTGCACTGCTAGACTTAAGGATTTGTCAGCAATTGCACAGTAATCTCTCATTTTCAGAGGTTTATAAAGCCATTAAAACTTGCTGTAGGTTGAATCTTGGCATATGAGAGCTTAGCCTGAAAATGGATTTTAGTTATTCCTTCTCTATCTACTTCCCCCCTAAGCCCTCTCCAATTTTGACACAAAACACACATGTGCGCGTGCACGCACACACACACACACCCTAGGCTTTGTTTTTAAGTTTTCAAGAAGATACTGAATAACTATCTGATAAGCCTCAAAATAGTTGTCAAATTCTGTGCTCTACTAAAATACATGAATTACCTATGAGAAGAAAAATAACCTACCTCAGTTATATTAATAAGAATTTAACAAAAACTGAGAAGGAACCTTGATCATTTCTTAATGTATTAATACATAAACCATCTATATATAGTAATAGGTACAGAAATGTTACTTTTATTTTTTTAAAGGTTTTATTTATTTATTTTTTAGAGAGGGGAAGGGAGGAAGAAAGGAAGAGAAACATCAATGTGTGGTTGCCTCTCGTACACCCACTACTGGGGACCTGGCCCACAACCCAGGCATGTGCCCTGACTGGGAACTGAACTTGTGACCCTGTGGTTCGCAGGCTGGTGCTTAATTCCCTGAGCCACACCAGCCAGGGCAGAAAGGTTACTTTTAAATTCATTCACGGAGCTGGTCACCATATATATTCTGAGGAGAAAACAGTTCCTCATTAAAATGTCCATAATAAAAAAGGTAAAATTGCTTCTCTTCTTGAGTACATAAGGGAATCATAGCCTAGTCTTTCCCTTAACCTAGCTTTTTATAGCTAAGGAGCAGAGCTGTTTACTTATCCAAAACAATGTTTTATGAGATGTTGACCAAAGGGTTGATAATTAGACAATTCCTTATAATAAATATAATAATATAATATAAAATGTATATACAACATGGCTGCTTTAAGATACAAACTACCTTCCCCTTGCAAATCCCTCCAGCATTCTCATTCAGCTCAGCCCTTCTTCCTCTCCACATTAACTTCAGTGCTAGTTGGTCATCATCTTCTAGACCCTATTCGTCACCAAAATATATTTTCCACTTTCATCCCAAGCATTCCTTTTATCGGTTTACGTCTAACCACTCCTCCCACCCCACCTCTAATCACCTCTCCATCAAGTACTGTTCCTTTGACTTATTTCTACTCAAAAAGTAAAAAGTACCTTACTCTATATTGCTGCTTTGGAGAAAAATACTCCATGAGCACCATTTTTCTACATCTTCCATTGAAATCCACACCTGCATCTCTACTGTGGCTAACATATAAAATATTTGCATGAAGCTCATCTTCCTCTCCCCCCTGCTATCACCTCCGGTAATTTTGGCATCTATGTTGACATCTTCAACACCAAGGAGCTTCCTCCTCAGTCAATAAAACTTGAAACTGGCCACAACTATTCTCCTCTTTGGCTATAATCAACTCTCACTTTGACTACAGTCTCCATCAGTCCATCTCTCCAACCTTTGACCCAGGGACCTTTTCAAGGCCCCGAGCCAGTCTTTCTTTCTTTTCTCATCTCTACTCCCTTCCACCTACCTGTACTTTGAATTTAGAAAGGCCTCCAATTTCCTGTTCCTCCTATTTTCTCCTTACTGGCACCTTCTTGGCCCAACTTCTTTCCTTCATCAAACAGAAAACAGTAGATGGGCCTAAAATAAACACTCATGGTTATGTGTTTTATCCTATTTATTTATGTATTTTGTCTGTAAACTGATTTTATCAGCCTGGCTCCTACAGACAGCTGAGTTCTTCTGCTTCAGGAAAGATAGGCTCTTGAGTCAGGGTAACTTATGGAGCCTTGACCAACTCAGAGAACTCTGAGTCTCAATCTAATCATCTGTGAAACCAGAACAATTAAACTGCCCAGCATAGAAATGAAAATCAACTGAGACTGGGGAGGAAAGCCTATTGGCAACTATCCTCCCCATTTTCTATTGCCTTCCCTGGTTTCTATTACTTCTCTTCTTTGTTACTGGCAAATGAACATATAGTGAAAGAAATTTATTTTCTTTTTACTGAAGTCCTACAGAAGTCAGGAACTGTGGTGTAACTCTGTCAATTTATCTCCTATATTATCTCCAAAAATAAAAAAAAAACACCAATAACCTAGCAAAGTGGTACAAGCGAAGTAGATGGGAGTAAATTCTTAGCTCATACTAGGAACTGTCTATGGCAAATGCATACAAGTAACACTGAAATTTCCTCTAGTGAACAATGTTCTTCTTTTTCATCCCTTTTTTCCTTCTTGATTTATTTGTAGTATGCCATTTACTTTCTATCCAGCTTACATTCCATGGTTTAGCCTTTCATAGACCCTTCTAGTACTGTAAGCACCCTTGTCCCATAGCCCTACAGTGTCACATACTTTATAGCCTATCATTAATACCTTCTCCCTGCTACCTCCAAACTCTAAGTCACAAGTGGCAAACACAAGGCCAGAGGGCCAAATTCGGCCCTCCAACCTTGTTTTATCCAGCCCAGCACCTTGTTTCTACCTGTGGCAGCACTGAGCTCCTTACCCCTAGTTAAGGAGTAGTTACATTTATACAGTCCTAAAATTACATTCAGCCCTTTGAAGGCAACTGGGAGAATGACGTGGCCCCTGGTGAAAATGAGTCTGACATCCCTGCTCTAAGTGCAGCTGAGAATAAAACACTCACTCTGTATCTCCTGAGTTACCAATATCAGCTAGGTGCTCGGTACAATTTAGCAATCCTATCATGCTTCTCTGGTCAACTCACTTCCCCACTTCCAGGAAAGACCAGTTATATTTCCCCTTTTTCTTTGAAACTGCTTCTGTCTCAGTAGATGGTCTCACCTAATTCACGGAGAAAACAGAAGCTGTCGAAGATGAAATCTCCTGCCACCAGATCTACAAACTTACCTGCAACCATCCTTTCCTATTTCCCAACTGATAAATAAGGAGGTGGCTCTCCATGTAATGCCACATGTACCTGGATCTATCTCTTCCATACCCCTCTGGAACCTTGAGCTGTAGATTATTTATTTACTGTCTTCTTACCCCACCCTCACAGTCTCCTTATTTATACTGGCATCTTTTCATTGACATTTAAATATAGTCAGTCAGGCCTCTTCTATTCTATCTTCTTCATTTCAGGGCACAACATCCTAAGGAAGTCAACTACATTTTATACTCTATTTATTTCTTCTACTTATGCTGAATTTTGTGCAATTTGGCCTTTGTTCCACCATTCCATAAAAATGCTCTCACCAAAGTATTCAGAGCCTAAGTCTGATAAATATAATAAACACTGTTTTTTCCTCCTTCTTTTTCAGTCTTCTTGGTAACTTCCTCCTGTTCCACTTAAACAAAAATAAGTTCTTCGAGGTTGGGTTCTGGATCTCTTCTTGTCTCATTCTAAACCTTCTTCTCAAAATGTACCCTCTGGATCAGCAGCACAGGAAGTACCTAGGAACCTGTTAGAAATGCAAACTCTTGGTCTCCACCACTGGACCTACTGAAGAAAAAATTCTGGGACTTGGGCCCAGAAATCTGCATTAAACCTTCCAGATGTTCTGATCCACTCTAAAGTTTGAGAATACTGCTTTAGACAACTTGATCTACACCCTTTGCCATGGATAGTAAGTTTATCTCTCTAGCCCTTGTGTCTCTTCCAAAATTTAATTGCCAGCTCTACTTGGATATGTCACTGGTACCTCCTACTCAACATAACTAAGAGAGCCACTCATAAGCTCTTGTTTTGTTTCCCAACCAGTTCTTCCTCTAATATTCCTTTCTCAGCTGAAAGCTACCATGCTCCAGCCAGAAACCTGAGAATCACTTTTAGCTACTCCTACTTCTTCAACCCTCCACCCCCATTCAATCGCAAAACATCTTAAATTCATCCACCTTTTTCAATTCTTATTACTACCACCCCTAGACTAAGCTACCATCCTCCATATATTATAAGGTCCACAACAATAACTTAATCAGTCTCCTCACAACCACTCTTGTCCTCCTAAAATCTTCTCATATCACTCATTTGCTTAAAATGCTCCTTAAGCTTCTCACTGTCCAAAGGTTAAAGAACAAGATTCTTAACAAGGACATGTAAAGCAGTTACAACAGTACCTGGCATAGAGTACGTGCTCATTGTATGATACCAAGTACCTCAAGCTATTCCCACTTTCTCTGTGGTAGCCACATGACTTACTTCAAGTCTTTCAACATGTCTTTTTCACCTCAGCACTATAGTAGTGACCCATCCCCCATCTTATTCATTCTTCAAGTCTCATTTTCTGCACATATTCTTACTGGTCCCAAAACATCCTGTAGTTACATGTAATAGTTACTACACTGTTAATAATGTAAACAGTGCTTGCCATTGTCACTAGAATGTAAATTCCATGAGGGTCAGCACTAGACTGGTCTTACCACAAGGCTAGCAGAGTGCCTGACAGATTGCAGGTACTCAGTAAATGCTGGCCATGTTAATACATGTTATTTACTTCCATTTTCAAAAACTTTCTCCTCCTTGAGTTCTATTCTATTCAGCTTTTCTGGTTTTCCTCTTTATTTCTGACTAGTCATTGTCTGCCTCATCTTCTTGTCCCTGTTGTTCTTCGTATTGCCCAAGTATCTCTCCTTGTCCATTTTCATTAGTTCTTGTACCAATTTCTTCCTTGGTAATCTTACATACAGGAGTGGGCAAGAGTTGCTTTATACTTGTTTGTATGGAAAAAGACAGGCAGGTTATGATTATTACAGGAGCTTTATTAACTCTGTGTTTCATGTACTCACAACTATAAACCTACTTATGACCACACTTGTATATCATGTTTTCAACTATCATATCTAGGCAGATGACTCAGCAAGTCATTCCCCACAATGCAGGAGCCATCTTTCTCAGGCAGACAACTCCCCTCCAAGTGACATCAGCCTAAAAG
This sequence comes from Trachops cirrhosus, assembly GCA_028533065.1. NCBI lineage: Eukaryota > Metazoa > Chordata > Mammalia > Chiroptera > Phyllostomidae > Trachops > Trachops cirrhosus. Next base: position 76,202,648 of record CM052538.1, on the reverse strand, counting down.
GAAGCAACAGCCCCACCACGTGGAGGTTATGCCTGGCTGATGAGTACAGCCTGAGGCTATATCATTGATTAAATTTAACCTGTAAGGCAGATCTCTGAGACCTTAGCTGACCCTCCCCTGGGCCGAGTGTTGGTAAAAGTCACCTTGGTGGGCAGCCTGATTCTTTCTGCACACAAACACGCCCAGCAGAGGGAGCTACACACTGTTGATTGCTGACAGGTACCAGCAGGCTGCCCGGGCCAGTCATAGGCAGCGTCTAACACAGGTATGCACCAGAGTCTTTGCAGATCTACCTAACACATAGAAACAAATATAAAGCAGCCAAAATGGGAAGACAAACAAACAGACCCCAAATGAAAGAACAAGAGAATTCTCCAGAAGAACTAGATGAAATGGAGGTAAGCAATTTATCAGATAGAGTTTAGAATAATCACTATAAGAACACTCAACAGCATGAATAAAGGCATAAAAAACCACAAAAAAAGGACTAGTCAGAAACAAAGAATGCAATCTTTGAAATAAATAATATGCTGGAAGGAATAAACAGTAGGTTAGATAAAGAGGATCAAATCATTGATTTGGAAGACAAGGTAGAAGAAATAGCAAAGCACAACAGCAAAAAGAAAAAGGAATTTTAAAAAAGGAAAGCTGCCCTGGCTGGTGTGGCTCAGTGGATTGAGCACTGGCCTGTGAACCAAAGGGTGGCTGGTTCAATTCCCAGTCAGGGCACATGCCTGGGCTGTGAGCCAGGTCCCCAGGAGAGGGCGCTCAAGAGGCAAACACACATTGACATTTCTCTCCCTCTCTTCCCCCCTCTAAAAGTCAATAAATAAAATCTTAAAAAAAAAGGAGAGCTTAAGAAACATTTTGGACAGCACGAAGCATAACAACATTTGCATCATAGGTATATCAGAAGGAGAAGAAAGTGACCAAGGGATCAAGAACCTATTTGAAGAAATAATGACTGAAAATTTCCCTAATTTGGTGAAGGAAAAGACACACAAATCCAGGAAGCTCAGACAGTCCCAAGCCAAAGAGGCCTATACAGAGACACATCCAAATTAAAATGACAAGGTTTAACCACAAAGAGAGAATTCTAAAAGCTGCAGTAGAAAAGCAGGTAGGTACCCACAAGGGAGCTCTCATTAGACAATCATCTGATTTCTCAATGGAAACAATTCAGGGCAGAAAGGAGTGGCATGAAACATTCAGGTGATAAAAAGCAAGGACCTACAACCAATGCTACTTTACCCAGCTAGAGTATCACTTAAAATCAAAGGAGAAATAAGGAATTTCTCAGACAAGAAAAAGCTAAAGGAGTTTGTTTGCTAGCACCATACCAGTAATGCAACAAATCTTAAAGGGTTTGCTTTGAGAAAAAGAAGAGAAAGAAAAAAAAAGCAGAGGAAAATAGTCTAACAATAAAATGGCACTAAATATGTATCTATCAATAATCACCTTAAATGTAAATGGCTTAAATACTACAGCCCAAAGACATGCAATACCTGAATGGATAAGAAAACATGACCCACATATATGCTGCCTCCAAGAGACCCACCTCAGATCTAAAGATATACACGGACTAAAAGTAAAGGGATGAAAAAGGTATTTCATGCAAATGGAAAGGAGAAAAAAAAAAGCTGGGGCAGCAATACTTATTTATATCTGACAAAATAGACTTTAAAACCAAGCCTGTAGTAAGAGACAAAGAAGGACAGTAGATAATGATAAAGGGCACAATCCGATTAACAAGAGAATGTAACCCTCGTACACATTTACACACCCAACATAGGAGCACCTATATAAGTGAAGCAAATCTTGATAAAAATAAAGGAAGAGAGAGACAGAATTACAGTCATAGTCGGGGACTTTAACACCACATTGACTTCAATGGATAGATCTCCCAGACAGAAAATCAACAAAAAGACAGCGGCCTTAAATGACACACTAAATCAAGTGGATTTAACTGATATTTTCAGAGCATTTCACCCCAAAGCAGCAGAATATTCATACTTTTCAAGTGCACATGGAATGTTTTCTAGGATAAACCACTTGTGTAGGACACATTTAACAAGAATGAAACCAGCCCTGGCTGGTGTGTGTCAGTGTACTGAGCACAGACCTGTAAACCAAAAGGTCACCAGTTAAATTCGCAGTAAGGGCACATGCCTGGGTTGCTGACCAGGCCTGCCGTTGGGGCACTAATTGCAAGAGACACCTGACCGATGTTTTTGTCTCTGTCTCCCTCCCTTCCCCTCTCTCTAAAAATAAATAAATAAAATATTTTTTAAAAAAGAAACTCAAACCTACTATCACCCCATCCCCCCCCAAAAACCCTAAACATTAAAAAAAAGCAAAAGTGAAACAAAAACATCTTTTACATGACTGGGTACTTCTATAATGTTGCTATATGCAATACTCTCTTCCCAGTCCTTCATCAGGCTTAAATTCATTAATCCACTGGACTGTACACTACATGAGAGCTGGGACTTTTTTTTTTTATTCACAGTTATATACTGTACCTAGTGCTTGGAACTTGACAAGCATTCAAATACATGCATTGAATGAACTAGGTTTTTGTTGAAATAACACTTACTAGGGGTTCTGTGATCTTCGGTTTAGATCTCCAATCTAAGGTGGGTCTGCATATCCCCTAGATCTTGTTCCCAGCCCTACGTGCCAATCTTTAAAGAAAAAGAGTCCGAAGTTGTTCATTTGCACGTACACGACAGGAAGGAAACTGAACTTATTCAAGCACAGGGAAACATTAGGACTGTCATCTCATAATGGCTCTAGAAAATTTTGCCCTTTATGTCTCTGCAAGATTGTGCAACTCTTTCTAATTAGCATCCTTGCAAAGATGCTGCCTTTTTCATTCCACCACTGAGTTCCTGGCCCTGGGTTATGTTGATATCTTAGGGACACGTCTAAAGAGGCAGCAGGCCCCCGATTCCAAACCAACCAAGTGACAGAGAACCTGAAAAGCGACAGCAGGCACTCAACAGGAATGTCTTCTTCTCAAAGCATGGCATACCAAAGGCCTAGCACGAGGGAAGGTCCTTGAAAGAGAGCCCGAGAGAAGATGAGAGACATGGAAACAGCGAGCTGCACAGTCGCCAAAACCTTGTGAGGAAGGTCCGAGACAGCGTTCCCAGGATTTAGCCCTTGGGACCGCGTCCTCCGCCCGCGTGCCTGAGCCCACAACACCCCGGGAGGAAGCCGAGCCCTCATTCAAAGGGGAGAGCGGTCAGCCTGAGACACGCGACCGCCCTTAAGTTAGGTTTCCCCAAAAGAAGGGAAAAAACTAAGACCCCTCACGGAACCACTCTCCCACCTCATCCCTCGCGGAGGTCTCGAGCCTCCCAGCGGCGGCAGGGAGGGGGGTCGCTCGTCACAACTCACCGCTCCGCCCCGCTACTCAGTCCTTTCCCGGTAGCCCCTTCCGAACTGGTCCCGGTACCACCGCCTCTGAGAGCGGGGAACAAAAGTTACCGCAGCACAGTCGAGGGGGAACGTTTTCGTTGTTACACGGTAGGAAGTGACGCGACCCTCTTTTTCCGGTCCGCCGGATTATGAATGATGGCTGGAGCTGCCGTTTCCCAGACACGTTGTCTGTTGTTTTGACAAACACGCATCCTTTCTGGTAGCGAGTGACCCGCTGGCGAAGACTCCAGAAGCCACCTCGGAATCCCGGCTCGGGCGGGGCGGGAAGGCGCAGGCGGCCCGTGTCGCCGACTCGTTCACGACCCTCCCTGCCTGGCCGCGCCTCTGCGACCAGGTAAAGAGGGCGCTCGGGCCGCCGACTCCTCAGTGCCTGCCCACCGCCAATGCCTACTCTTTGCATCCGGGGACAACGGGGCAGACGACGCGAGGGAAGGTCGAGGACGTGAATTAGTGTCCTGATCTCTCTCACTGGCCCATTACTCACAGCTTCTGAGGGTGGGGATGGAGGCCTCCGGGCTTCCTCTACGGGTGGGCGGAATGGAGCCGCGTCTAGTTGCAGGAGTCGCGAGCGTGGGGGAGGGGGTCGTTTGCCCTTTGCGGCTAAGTGTAATTTTCAGACCTCTTCCAACACGCTTTAACTTTTTTTTCTTTGACCCTTAGTTTTCCACTTCAGCTCTTGTGAGCATACTGCTGAACAGTTGCTCCAAAGGGCTGGCTTCATTTTGGGCCATTCGCTTCTTCACTTCGGCTTTAAACTTCTGTAGAAAGTTTGCGTTTAACTTGCATGAAAGTTGCTTTGACTTCAGAAACGTTTGCTAATTAATGCACGTACTTCCCATCCCATCTCTCTACTTGGTTTTGGCGTTAGATGATTTTTTTCTTTCCTTTTTTTTTAAATCCTCACATGAGGATATGTTTATTGATTTTAGAAAGAAAGTAGGGGGGGAGGGGAGAGGGAGAAACAAAGGACGTGAAAGAGAAACGTCAATGTGAGTGACACAGGATAGGTTGCCTCCTGGAGGCGCCCTGACCGGAGGATCTAACCGCAACCGAGGCATGTGCCCTGACCTGGAATGAACTGGCAACCTTCTGGTGTACCGTACAAAGCTCCAACCAATTGAGCCACTCGGCGGGGGCTTTCCTTTTATTCGTAATGCCATGATCCCATTCCTGTCGTAAGTTCTTGAGTGCCAAGGAAATGCCAGCATTTAATGTCTCTTGTGCTAAGTTATTGATAAAGAAGGTAGACTACTACTCTTTCTAAGCTTATCTATAGAAGGTGTTTAAAGGAGAAAAATACAAAAGCTGGCAAGAACTAATGTGACCATTTTAAACTTGTAAATATGATCATTTAAATATTGTAAAATAAATGCTCTGTTATAAATACAACTGAGTGATTTGCTGTCATGTTTAATAAACCATTAAGCTATGCGAGTTGTTTTATTTTTTTTAACCGCCTGGTGGGGAATATACACTACTCAGGATTGCCTTAAGCATACTCATTGGAAATTGTGTTTGAGTTATACCTGAAGGCAGCATTTTAAGAGGTCTCACTTCAAAAATAAGTGCGAAAAAATCAGATTTGAGAATCATTTTATCAATTTTTTTAACACTTCTAATTGTTTGCCTGCTTTAAACAAAGCTCAAATTTCAGTAGTAGTGGACCAATCAGGTTTTTTTTTTTTAAACCTGTGTTTAACTTTGTAGCTTTTGTATCACCTGTGATTTGAAATAAGAATAAATACTGAGTAGCCAATTGGCTTTTCTAACAGCAACAATTTAGCAGACCTTGAAATTTAACAAATTCTGGGGCCAGTCAACTAAAACATCTGTGGTATACACACAGTTCTGTAGTATATGTTGTGTTTATCTTAAGTTGTCAGAGGAGCCTCCTGGATTCTGTTATGATTAGTTCTTGAAATGCAAAGATTTAAACCACTGAGATCACATCAACACAAGTATTATTTGTTGTAGGGACTCAGTAATTTTATTTCAGGCTTGATGTTTCGAACATGTTAGCATTTCATGCTGTGAAATCCCTATTAATTATGAGGTCTGGCTTAGCTACAAGCATTATGAATCCCTGGCAACAAATGATTCCCTGATATTCAAGAAAGAAGACACACTTCCTTTATGACTAAGATTACAGTAACCTTTTTTACTTTTAAACATTTTTTTTCACTTCTTGCCCAGATAAGAAAGCAGCTAATTTTAATTGTAGGATTTTGTTTTCTAGGACTTAACTATATGCATTCCCACATTACAAAATATAATGAGCACCGAAATAGCTGTTTTTTTCTTTCTTTTGTTAATCTTTAATATTTAATTAGCTGCTACCTAATTCTGTAGGGGCAAGTGTTTTTTTTTTAAATCTATATTACTGCAATAAAATAGGGTGAGATTTGCAACCAAGTAGTGTTACTTTGTGAGATGTATAAAGCATGAGCTAACTCCATAACATTAAGCATTTGATGTAGTAAGGAACTTAAAGGGGTTTAAATTTAAGTTGTAATCTAAGAAAAAGTTCATAATTTTTTCATACTTGTAAACTGTGATGAGCTATTTATTTTGTACAATATAAGCAGTTAATATACATGCAAACTTAGGGTATCACGTTTATATTCTACCATTTTGTGACCTGGCTTTCAGCCTAAGAAAGGATTCTTTTCAATATTTAGGGGAATACCTTTTCAATTCAGCATGAATATCTTACCTTTCCTGAGAAATTTGGAAATAGAAAGCATAACTTGGGGCTTGCCCATAAACAATTATATATTTTAATAGTGTCAATGAATGAGCAATTTTGGGATAAATTATAAAAGAATAATAGCTAATATTTAAGAGCTTATGTAATAAACATTGTTCTCTTTTCACAACACACTATCTGGTAATTATTGTTACTGTTGTCCCCATTTTATAAGTGAGGAAACTAAGGCACAGACAAGTTTTATATTGCTTCTGAATATCAAGACCAGGATTTGAATCTGGTTAGCTCCAAAGTCTATACTCTTATCCATTACTTTATAGTTATTGGTGTATAAGTATTTGACTTCCTAAGTCAGTACATATAAAGAATCTGGTTATATTCCTAGTTCTCTTGCCTGAAAATCAACATATGTAAAAACTTTTTTGCTTTATTTACATGTTTGGATGAATTATAGTTATTCATTTTCCATTCAGCTCACAGAGGGGATCTTATTTCTTTAATTTATACATAGATGGCTCTTAAAATAGATGTATTCTTTGGGGAGAGAAAGAATGGTGTTAAGAAAAATGGGGTTCATGCTGTGCTAAGACTAGAGTTCTCAATAGTACTCATTACTGATACTCATTTATGTACGTTCATTTATTTTTGAACTGAGTTTTTAGTACTGTTAATTTAAGCATTGCAGATGTACTGTGAGGTAATAAGTGCTATACTCATGAAGTAAAATAAGACAGGATAAGGGGCTAGTGAATGGTGGGAATGGTTTTTCAATTCAGGTTGTCAGGAGAGGCTGCTCCAAGTTAATATTCTGAGACCTCAGTGAAATTAAGGAGCAAACCATGTGCATATCCTGAAGAAGAGCATTCTAAGTAGAGGAAACAGTAGGTACAAAAACTCAAGTGTGAGTATTCCTGGCATCTTCCAAGAACAGCAAAGAGAACAAGCTGCAGATGAGTGAGCAAGAGGACGGAGGGAAAGGAGAGGAGGTCAGGAAAAAAGGAAGCTAGCATCACATTCGGCCCTGAACAGACTGTGTTAGGACATTTAGATTTTAGTCTAAGTGAGCTGGGGAACCATTGGATAGTTGTGAACAGGGAACGTGATCTGATTTATGTGTTTGAAGGATCACCCTGAGTTGGAGTACTTACTATTTGTGTGGAGACTAGAGGAAATAGTTAATAATGGCTTTTGCGCTGGTCTTTGTGAGAGCTAATGATGATTGAGATTAAGATGATAGTGGCAGAGGTGCTCAGAAGTGGGGAATTTCAGGGGAGAAGGGAAGGGTTTACAGGAACAAATATAGAGGACACATGGACAAAACTAGGGGTGTTGGAAAGGGGAGGGAGGAGGGGAGGAATGGGTGGGTGGGCTGGAATGGGAATAAAGGATAGAAACTGTACTGAATAAACTAAAATAAAAAATTAAAAAAAAAGAAGTTGGATTTAGCACATATTTCAAAGGTAGAAATAGTAGGTTACGAGAGGGACTGAAAGGAGTTGAGTGAGACTTCAGAGTTACAGCCCAGACATCTAGGTGAATGGTGTTGTGCTTTTACCAAGAAGAGGATTGGGTTAGACCACTAAAGGAAGAGGAGCAGGTTTAGAAAAATGCCTAAATTGAGATGTCAAGTAGGATACAGGACTCTGATGTTCAGGAGAAAGGATATAGGTAAGAAATATGGAAGTCATAAATGCTATTTAAACCTCTGGCACTGGAGAACAGGGCTGTTATTGTGAGTTGTTGGCCCATTAACAGGTCTTGAAATCAGTTTAGTGAGTACTAACCAACACTAAAAAAAAAAGTGGAAAAAAGCACAGCATAAAAAAACCCTATATCTCCCACGTAGTAGGATATTTCTTCAAAATTCTTTTGTTTTGGTTTTATTCAGTCTATAATAAGTTGCATTACAAAATGTATTTCTTCGTGTGTGGCATGATCAAAAGTTTGAAAGCCAGTGCTCAAAGGAGTGAATGTAGATTGAGAATAGGGCAAAGGTTTGAGCCAAGGGTCCTTAAGAGGTTTGAGGATGATCCGATAAAGAGAATGAGGAAGACATCAAATCCAATGCTAAGAATGTTTAAGTAACACTGCCTTTAGAACAGTTTTTTCCCCAATGATTGCTTCAGATAACATAATTTCTAATGATTTTTTACGATGGTAAAATTGTTGCATATATAACAAGCCCTCAAGTTGGCTCCGACTCCTGGTGGCCCTATGAATGAGTGATGTCCCCAGTGTCCTATCCATAGTAGCTCTGCTCAGCTGGAGACTCATACCTATGGTTTCTTTTATGGAATTCATCCATCTCATATTTGGTCTTCCTCTTTTCTTGCTGCCTTCTATTTTTCACCATCATTAGTGTCTTTTCTAACAAAAAGCCTTATGATGTGCCCGAAGTAGGACAGCTTCGGTTTTGTCATTTTCCCCTGTAGCTGTATTTCAGGGCTAATTTGCTCTAGGATCCACTTATTTATCTTCCTGGTGGTCCAGGATATGCTTAGAGCTTTCCTCCAACACCATCTTTCGAGTGGATGCATTTTTTTTCCTGTAGCCTTCTTCGCTGTCCAACTTTCATATCCATACATAGAAACTGGGAATAAGAGGGTGTGGATGATATTAACCTTGGTCTCTAATGACACATCTTTGCTCTTGGAGATCTTTTCCCAATTCTTCTGTTGTTGCACTTCCCATCTCATCATTCTCTTGATTTCTTGGCTGCAGTCTTCATTTGAATTATTGATTGAACCAAGATAAGCAAAATCTTTAACAATTTCAGTCTTCGTTGACTTTATTATAAAGTTGTATATTTATTCTGTAGGAATGGTTTTTGTCTTCCTAACGTTTAAATGCAGTCCTGCTTTGGCACTTCTTTCACATTCATCGGAGGTCAGTTCATCCCTGGCTGGTGTGGCTTAGTAGATAGAGTGAGGGCCTGCCAACCAAAAGTTGCCAGTTCGATTCCCAGTCAGGGTACATGCCTGGGTTGCAAGCCAGGTTCCCAGTTGGGGGAGTGTGAGAGGCAACCAATCGTGTTTCCCTTTCTTTCTCCCTTCCTCTTGCTCTAAAAATAAATAAATAAAATATGTATTTTTAAAAGTTGGTTCAAATCATTGCTAATTTCTGTCAGTGAAATGTCATCGTTTTTGTATCTTAAGTTATTGCTATTTCTTCCATCAGTTTTCACTCCTCCCTTTGAGTCCAGCCCAGTTTTTCATATGGTATGTTCCACATAGAGATTATACGGGGAGATAAAACACTCCCTTGTTTGACACTGTTGCCTATAGGAACCTGAATTTGTTGTTGCAATAAAATTCCAACATGCTTCAATTTATGAAATTCTGAGTTTATAAAGTAGTGCTATTTATATTAGAAAAGTACCAATTCCTGAATGCTTTCAAATAAGATCCCTTTATAGATTCATTTGATTTGTGGGGTGGGGGGATTTATGCATGGTTCTCCTTCATGTACTGGAAGTAAATGTACTTTAAGGATTGTGAAGATTAGAAGTAATGTTTGAAAGTTCTCTGTCCTTAGCATGTGGTGGTGGAAAATAAAATGTACATAATATTATTTAGGATTTTATTATTTGTTCACTTAATATATAAGATCCTGTCAAGTTCCAGGCACAGTGATATTTTCTTATTTGAGAACAAATAAAGAAGTTATATTTAGTTGCCATAGATCAAGACTTAAATTTTGAGCACAAAACTTTCTAACTTATTTTTCAGCTTCTGGAGAAATATGCTTATTTTCAATATATTTATTGCATTTTTCTCCCTCTGTGTGTGTGTTTGTATGTGTATTTTAGATAAGCAAACATCTATAAAGTGCATTTCCCTTTTTATATGTGAAATGCTTTTATTTATCAACATATAGATATATTAATTAGGATGAGAATGCAGACATACATTGAAATGGCTAAATATTAAAACTGTGACTCCTTTGGTTGTTTAAACTACCTTTGAATTTTTCCAAGTAATGAGACCAAAGCTTAAATATTTTCTTCTTACCTATTTATTCCCTTTTCAACATTTCCAAGCAAACCGACATGCCCAGGGAAGAGACGCACACTCTATCCTCTGTTCAGCTCCTAAAGTTTGGGTTTTTGTGTGCTGCTGTCTCGCTTTGTTTCAGGGTAGCACATGTCAAAGCTGAGAGAGCAAATGACACTCCTTCTGTGCTGGCAGGAATGTAATATGAAGGGCTGTGTCCCAGAAGCTCTGGAGGCCCTGGAGATGATTCTACAGGACCTACCTCTTTAAAGCTCATGACATAAATTAGTGAACAAAGGAATTCTCTAGGTAGAAATGGAGAAGAACAAGGGGAGTTTCTTTGCCTATTGCATTTGAAAACTTCAAGCAAAAACTGTGTTCGACTCTGTTGAAACATTAAAGACACATTGCAAGCCAAAAACATCAAATTTGTATAAGTTTGTTAATAGTTAACATTTATTTTAGAAATTACATCAGTACTTTGTGAGGAGAAATTGCCCAGGGAGAGGAATTTTTTTTAACTCCAAGATCATTAAGTAACATTTTAAATCTCCTAGGGAAAAAAAAAAAAAACATCAACATCTATCTTGGAAAAACAAATTTTGTTAAGAATCAACAGTACTTTGCATTTTTTCCCAGGCATCTCATTAATTTTTAGATATCTTCATGGGCAGGTTATTGCTACTCTATCTCATTGACATTTAGCACTAATAAGTGCTGATGGAGAGAATAGTTTATATAATATGTAAAAGCCTATTCTCAAGGTTCTTATGTGCCTTAGAATGTGGCAAGTATACATATACCTTAACTTAAAAAAATATTTCTATATTTTCTAAATCAATAGCTTTAACATAATATGACATTGTTTTCATGATTTTTTTTTCTTTTAAGTGTTAGGACCAGTCTTACAATTACTGTTTCCTACACTGCTGGGCAAATGAAGTCTATCGTGTTTTAGTTCAAATCTGGTTCTTGAGGCAATTAGGGATCTTCTACAGTATTGCACTGTCAGAAGAAGGAGTTACGAGGATTGGTAAGTTAGTAACAGATTTACAGGGGCAAACACCTCAAAGAGACTGTCAATTTCCTAGAAAATGTTGGTTTATTTTGCCTGTGGGCTGATATATATAAATATAAAATTTTAAGTTAGTTCTAGGTTAAAAAAAAAAGGCACTTCAGCTCAGGGAAAAATGGTTTCCATGTGTTAAAAAGTTGCTTTTAAATTACATGAAATAGTTTTCCTGTAGATAGTCTTCTATTTTTTTAGACTACAACAGGCAAAAAATGTTTCATTCATTTAATACATTTGTATACATCATGGTGATGATCATTACAGAAGAATGAAGAATTCAGATAGGTAATCTTTTAAAGAAGCAGCAAACATGGTGCACATCGGCTGCGTTTGGATAAAAGAAATATAAAAGTAATGATGATTTACATTATCAAGAGGTTTTCTAAGATTGTATGTTACTAACTATATCTTTGTTATAACAGATTATTATATCTTTAATAGCAAAGTTGAGAACCAAAAAGCTTAAAGAGTATTTGACTATTTGCTTTTGATTAAAAAAAACCCTAAGGAATTTAGAATATTAAAGGAAAAATACTTTGTTCAACTGTTCTTAAAATTTAGGGTCCACTAATGTTTCAAATGTACTTAAAAGAAACAGTAGCGTTTGTATTTTTTAAGGGTTTTTAAAATAATTTTTCTTCTAATAATACCTTCTTCTATTACTACATGTTTCCATGGTGAATGCTTTCAAAGAGTGCCATCTAGTGTCAATTTTTGAATCGTGATTTATGGGTAAGAGCATGGGGAATTTTAGACCCAGGAAATGTAAAAATCAAACAAGAAGTTATAATTGACAAAAGTCTTAAGGACTATAACTTGAAAATATTATCAATAATTTGACCTCAAAATTGTGTATGTTTGCAACTTTAAAATAACAAGTGTTTATATTCATCTATGCATTCATTCAACAAATACTTCTTGATTTCATATATATAGCAGAGACTGTTTTAGGCATAGTAGTGAACAAAACAAAATTTCTGGTCATGGAACATTTTAGTTTGGATAGACAAAATAAGTATATACCATATTACAACAGTGATGAGTGCTATGAAGAAGATTTAAATTAAATAGCCCAGAAGATCTCAAACTTGACATTTCTGTAAGTGCCTGAAGGAGATGAGGGTGTGTTCCAGGCACTGGAAACACCAAGTGCAAAGGCCCTGGCGGGGATGTACCTACTTACTATCTTAGAGGAGTGACAAGGCACTTTGGCTAGAGGAGTATGAGGAGAGCTGAAATGAACCTATCTACAGAAAAAGAGGATTAGATCAAAGAATCTTCGTAGGTCTTTGTCAGAACTTTGCCTTTTTCTGAGTAGGATGGGAAGACATTGGAAGGTTTGAGCAGAGTAGTGATGTACTCTTTAGTTTTGACAGGATCACTTTGGTGGCTGTGCTGAGACTAGACTGGAGGGCTGTAGGCTGGGAAGCAATGTCAGGAGGCAAACGCTATAATCCAGAAGAAGAGGTGGTGGTGCTTTGGATTATGGCGGAAGCAATGAGGATGTTTTGAAGTCAGATCCTAGATCTATGTTGTAGGTAGAACCAAAATAATTTAATCGACTAGTTATGGAGGTGAAAGAAACGAGTAATTAGTAATGACTCCCCAGGTTTTTGGCCTAAGCAGCTATGAGAATGGTATTCTATTAACTGAGATGGGAAAGATACGTGAGGAGCAGATTTGGGGGTGGGAGAGAATAAGGAACTTGATTTTGGATGTGTTAGCTTTGAGATATCTCAGTTATCAATACCTAAGTTGTGGGGAAATTTAATTATTTTTCTCTTGTTTTTCAGCAAGCTATTGCCAATCACATATCAAAACCCACTTACCTTAGGGGAAGCCTTTTCTCATGAGGGAGTAAATATATCACCCCCAATGATTACGTTGCAGGGTTATAAGTCAGAAACAGTGTGAGAAGACCAGCTCTGTCAAAGCTTCTCAAGGCCCCAGACACCGCACAGTCTTCTTGGTGGTTTCTTATTTTCCATCCTATTTCTTTCTCGTTCTGTCCTGTAATGACACCTCAAAGTACTTGATGGGGAGGGCTCTACTGCAAAGCACCTGAGTTGCTCATTTTATTTTTATTGTATTTTTTCCATTATCCTTTAGTCCCTTTATACCCCTCTGCCCGCAGCAATCACCACACTGAGTAGCTCATTTTAAAGGCATGGGTATAAAATCACCCCTAAGACTTGTTAATTGCACGGGGTGCAGATCTTTCTTTTGGAAGCCAGTTGTTCAGTCTAGGAACAAATTCATGTTGAATTTTAGCTATCACAAATCCCTGCTGATTTATAGAGCATTCTTTTAAAATATTCATCTTTTAGCTTCTAAATTCTTAGAGTCTAAGGCCTATAACTACTTCAATTTATGCTTCAGGTGATCCAATGAAAGAAGAAAATGAAAGGCATTAAGAAAAGTCTTACGGAAGAATATCTATACCTAGACTTTTCTCACCAAGTAGAAGGATGCATTTTTCCACTTCATACATCTGTAACTTTATTTTTATTATCATACTGTGACTGCAAAATCTTTAAAGTTTGCTTAGTTCTCACCAGAGAAAGTACGGATGTTTCGCTACTTAGTGTGCCGTCTCAAGATGTTGAAATACAGATTATTTCAAGGCAAGAACTCCCGCCGATAGTCCAGAATTGCCGTTTACCTGCGGTTGTGGAAACCCCAGACAACTTCTGCAGAGCAGGACTTGCTGTTGTGCTGAGACACATAATCCAGAAATCATGCGAAGCAGACCCCTCAAAGAAGGAAATTTTGGAACTGCTGGGTTTTAAAAAGACTTGCTTGAAAGCCTGTGCTGAAGTAAGTATAATGTGTCTTTTCTGTTATTTAAAGCCATAAAGCGGTAACACATTCACTTAAACATTTTAACTTTCTGCTGGAAACTAGGCCTTCATTTCCTTAAAAATACCTACAGTAACCAATGAAATATAAAGTAGCCCATCATGCAGGCCAATATTTCAATGCAGGATTGATATATAAGAATTTGAGTTTTAATTTATGAGGTTTGGAGAAATTTAGAGAATGACTTCTTTGTTATCTTTTATTTTAATTACACTGAGGATTTTTAAAGGGAACTTTTACATATGAACAGGAACGGAAATATCAATGCTTTGGAACCCTATCTTATTTTGGGGGGGTCATGTACTTCAAAGACTTCAGGAAATAAGATTTTATTTGGTAAGAAAACACAGGTGGATAGCATGCGTTCCAGATACAGGAATGCTACACCTCCATGATTTGATGTTATCACTTCTGAAGCATTGTAAATATGTCTTGACATAGCATAAAAGCCTAGCCCAGAAATGGTTTAGCTCAATACAAATTCTCCCAATAGAAAGTTATCTCTGTTCAAGCTATGTTGAAAGTAAAGAATTATTTCATCTCTTGTTCTGTTTTGTAGGTTAGTCAGTGGACCAGGCTATGTGAAATCACCATGCCTTTAGCTATTGAGAACTTTCTCAAAGAACCTTTTGACCAGCATCCAACTATCCCTGCAGAAATACTACGACTAGAGAAAAAGCTTAGGGAGCCTGTTAGAGTGCATAACGATGACAAGCTCCGTCGGCAGAAGCTGAAGCAACAGAAGGCTGCCAGAGTGGAGCCCACCCTTGCTCAGCAAAAAATAAAGAGCAAGGTCCACGGACAGGAAACATCTGAAGATTTGGACTCTTCATCCAGGAGCCTGGAACTGCAAGTGGCACTCTCGAAGCTCACAGTGCAAGAAGAACCAGCCACTCCAAACAGAGAACCTTCTCACATCAGAAAAGCCAAGGCCTCCGACCTTCCACCTCTGGAGCACGTGTTTGCAGAAGGCCTGTACTTCACTTTGACAGATATCGTGCTCTTGCCCTGTGTACATCACTTCTTGGTAAGGTATATTTGGAGTGGATATATTACTGTAAGTTTCAGTGTATAAAACTGCTGAGGTTTAAATCCCAGTTCCACTTCTTACTATCATTATGCTCCTGGGCAAGTTATTAATATCTGTCTCCATTTTCTTATTTATAAAATAGAGATAGTAACATTCAGTGTGAGGAATAAATGATAACATGTGTGAATTGTGGACAATAGTGTTTGGGACATAGTAAGCTGTCAATAAATGTTAGTAACTATTATGACTTTTAATTCTGATTTGCTAAAATGTTATTGTTATAATAATTTCAAATTTCTATTGTAATTACCTTCTAATATTAGAGAGCCCACTGTTAAAGCACTATAAAATCTTGTCAGCTATATTTTATAATTTAGTAGTCACTTAAAATACTAATTTGATTATGTATTATCAAATTAGAAATATTTTATTCTTATTTGTATGCCTCTCTGTTATCCATAAGACTACATGGAAAGTTTTCTTTCTTTCCTAGTAGGGCAGTAGATATATATATATATATTCCCCCATCTTTCACCCCCTCCCTGTATGCCAGGAAAAAAACAAGGTGAAAAATAACATTCGAGTGAACATGGGAATCTATAGCTGTCTGTGGCTTTCCAGTTGGTTTTTAAGAGCTGCATTTTTCCTGCTTTGAAGTATTTCACCTTTTTCTCTACTAAGGAATCAGATACCAGATTTCAGATACTGACGGATGAAGAAAGACTTCTAAGAAAAATCTATATATTGGGAGGCCAGAGCTTCACTAAGTTAGGTAGTATTAATCAATTGGTATTTTCTTAAAGAATATTTCTCTTTTCTTCAAAATGGAAATAAAACAAGATTGGAAACCAAAATAACTTCAGTTGTAAAAGAGAGATTCAGGAATGTTTAGATGTTAATTAGTATTTTAAGTGTCATATGTATTCATATTGTCCATAGAGCTGGGTGATGAAAAAATACCTGTTTTTGTTTTTTGTCAAATGATTTCTAAATTCTCTTATGATTGACTTGTCCCCTCTTATCAAATTCAGTCATTAGAGCAGTCATTTGATACATGTTATAAAATACTGTTGTAGGTTGTCTCGAATAACTATATTTGTTTCTAACTTCATGAAAATGGAACCAAAGTGGCACATCCATTAATTCAGTCATTTGAGAAATTTACTGAAAGCCTACTGCATATGCCAGGCACTGCGGTAGGCACTAGGAATACAGTGATGAACAAGACAAATTAAGTCCAGCTCTCATGGAGTTAATATTCTAGTAGGAGAAGATAGAATGAACATGCAAATAAATAATACATACCATACTTAAGTAATGTAACTGATACAAAGAAAATAAAACAAGGTGATAGAGAAGATGAGTATTTGCTTTCAAACACCCACAAAACATAAAAAAGTAGATGCACCTGCAGGAAGGTAATTTTAGATCATTATTTAGACATCCATCTTTAACTAGTTTGCATTTGATTTTAGCTTAACTTAACTACTATTCACCTGATTAGGGTCAATTGAGGTTGAAGTATTCCTGAATGAGAGGGTTTTTCCTCCTCTCAAATCAGGCAGGACATTTACTGACTTCAACTGAGGAAATCTACCTAATACTACAAAGACAAACTTGTTTTCATTCAATTTCAAACAGAGGAAAACTTGTACAATTGGCCTTCTCGATTACATGTATTCTGTGATTAAATTCTTCTGTTGACATTTATATGTAAACTAATTCTCAAAATATTTTCTTTTGTTTGCCTGTATTTTTCCTGGGTCTGTACCTTTTCTTTTAGGAATTCATCTTTCTTTGCCAAAGCCTTGATGTTATCTTTGTTATATTTATTTTCCTCCTTTAAGTCATCTTGGGTTATGAAGTAGTCATTTTTGTTCAGACAGTGGCTACGATGCTGAGACTTCATGCTTGCCTTCTCACACATTGAGGTGATGGAGTGTAGTCCTGATGATCAGGATCAAGTTCTTGATCAGGAATCAAGGTCAGGTTACCAGGTTTGGATCAGAAACATAGAGCTGAACCTTAGGCCAGGATATTTAATCACAGGAATAAGGCCAATAATATAAAAGAGCAGTCAATTTTGCTAAGTCAAGGTTTGGAATGCCAGAGGCCAATGTTCAAAGAGTTATAGGGAACACCCAAGTTCACTAAACATAATAAAGCCAAAGATGAGCAATAGCAGGTAGAATGGCTGAGGTGCTGGGTCTGACCCTGCTCCAAGCTCCTCTTCCTCTTCAGAGGACGTGTGTTTGCAGTGTTATCCCCTGACTGACCCGGCACTTCTCTGTGGAAGGTGCCTGACCAAACCCTCTCCTCTGCAAAGTTTTCAGTACACTTTGACAGAACTACTTAAAAGATTATTCTCCTGGAATGTAGAGAAGTTGCCATTTTATGAAATCTTTTTGTAATTTTAGCACTTAAACAATTTAATTTCTACATTTTAACCTCTAGTGCTTTGAATTTCAGTTTTTTTAAAGTACAACACCTAGTTATTGCAAAAGCAAAATCTTTGCAGAAATTGATTTTTAAGCAAAATATTAAATACCTGTTTAAGTATCCCCATTGACATAAAATTCAGGAGAAATGGGAATCTCCCTATTGGCTGACATATTGCAAAAAGCATGGATGTCATTGTTTTAGTGGTTAATTTATATTTTCCATATTCTCTCCTATGCATTATGCCCTTAAGAGTTTTCAGTTTTTACCCATAGGTGGTAATCTATAAGTAAAAAAAAGCTGTGGTTATATTACTACTTAGATAGGTTGTTTACAGTTTTTTTACCCTGTTTATCACACTGCTCACCTATGACATATTTTGAAAGAATAGCCATAAGAAAATTATATAAAATAAGTACAAAATATTTTATATAATAGGTGATTGCAAAGTGATGCGGGAGAGCCATGCAGAGGGAGGTATTTTGGATAGCTGTTAACATTTTGCTTTTCTTGTTATTCAGACAAGTTTTTTTGCCCCTATTTTAAAGCCATTAGGATTTCATTTTCTACTCTTGGTAGTATAATTTTTGCTATTTTAAGAATAAGTTCTCTTGTTTTCTTGTCCTTAAATAACTCTGACATTTATAATGGCTTTGATCTTACTACTCAGGTAGGTTTTTGAAAATATCTTTTTAGGAACAAATTTCATTTTTATTTCACATATTTTTCATTAGCCACTTCCTTAAATATATCTTCTTGAGTGGAATGAATGTGGTTCAGTGCCTGCTGAGCTGACTGGATATTGCAGAGGAGCTCAGCATGCTGATGACAAGGGATGGGTGATCTGTCCTGCAGAGTGAAACTCCTCAATGTCTTTTACACATGAATTACTGTTATGTAATCACAACTTATTTTCAAAAAGAAGGAAAGATACCATATAGATTTAACAAATAAGAATAAATCACTACCAAGGAGAGTTAAGGAAAGGTGAGGACATTTTTTATTTGATTAATTTATCATGGCTTAAACTCAGTTCCCTTAGCACATAATTTATTTCCAGGCAATTAAAAATTTTGATGAGAATTATAAACTGTTTAGTTTCTAGAGCACCATTCAAACAGTGTTTTTCAAATTTTACTTCCATAATAAATAATATATTTTCCAAGGTGATAGAACATGTACATACAAATATACATCTTTATGTAGTACTTTATATAAATATATTTACAATATAATTCTTGTTACTACGTTCTGTGCACTTTCATATTTTCTATTTTATTTCATATGTTTTTATTCCATCCTTCTGTCCCCTTCCCTTTGACAATCATCAGCTTGTTCTCTGTATCTATGGGTCTGTTTCTGTTTTGTTTTGTTTACTTATTTATTAGTTTTTATTAGACTCCACATATAGGTGAGTTAGTATGGTATTTGTCATTCTCTGTCTGACTTCACATAGCATAATACCCTCTAGTCCATCCATGTTTCTGCAAATGGCAAGATTTTATTCTTTTTAATTGCATAATATTCCATTGCACCGCTTTCTTTATCCATTCATCTGTTCATCTAATGGTGAACACCTAGTTGCTTTCATATCTTGGCTATTAGTAGTAATGCTGCAATGAACATAAGAGGTGCATATATCTTTTGAGTTAGTGTTTTTGTTGTCTTCAGATAAATACCCAGAGAGAAATTACTGGGTCATATGACAACTCTATTTTTAATTTTTTCCTCAAAAAATTAAAGGGATCTTTAACCAGCTTTCCATAGTGGCTACACTAATTTACAATTCCACCAACAGTGTACAAGGAACCCCTTTTCTCCACATCCTCACCAGCACTTATTTGTTGATTTATTGACAATAGCCATTCTAACAAGTGGGAAGTTGTATTTCATTGTGGTTTTAAAATTTCTCTGAAAATTAGTGATGTTGAGCATTTTTTCTTATGTGTGTTGGTCACCTATGTGTCTTCTTAAGAGAAATGTCTATTGAGGTGCTCTGCCTATTTTTTAATTGGATTGTTTGTAGGGTTCTTTTTTATTTTGTTTTTTTTTTTGGTGTTGTGTGAGTTATTTATATATTTTGGATATTGGCCCTGTATCAATATATCATTTGTGAATATCTTCTCCCATTTAGTAGGTTATTTATCATTTTCTTGATGGTTTCCTTCACTGTGCAATTTTTTTTTTAGTTTGATATAGTACTATTTGTTTATTTTTTCTTTTGTTTCACTTGCCTGAGGAGATATAACTAAAAATATGTTGGTAAGAGTAATGTCAAAGATTTTATTGCCTACCTTTTCTTCTAGAAGTTTTATGGTTTCGGGTCTAACATTTAAGCCTTTAACCCATTTTGAGTTTATTTTTATGTGATGTAAGAGAGTAATCCAATGTCATCTTTTTTGCATGTATCTGTCTAGTTTTGCCGACACCACTTATAAAAGAGACTGTCTTTATCCCATTGTATATCCTTGCCTCCTTTGTCCTAGATGAATTGACCATATAAGTGAAGATCTACTTCTAGGATCTCTATTCTATACCATTGATCTATATATCTGTTTTTATCCCAGTACCATACTGTTTTGATTATTGTACCTTTGTAGTATAGTTTATATCAGGGAGCATAATACCTCCCACTTTATTCTTTCTCAGGATTTGTTTGGCTATTATGGGTCTTTGGTGATTCCATGTAAATTTTAAGATCAGATGTTCTAATTTTGAGATGATTGTAATTGGTATTTTAATAGAGATAGCATTGAATCTATATATTATTTTAGATAGTGATGACATTTTAACAACATAATCCTTCCAATACATGAGCAAGGTATTCCTTTCCATTTATTTGTATCTTGTTCAGTTTCTTTCTTTAATGTCTTATAGTTTTTGGACTACAGGTGTTTCACCACTTTGGTTAAATTTATTCCTATTGTGTACTTTTTGTTATAATTATAAATGGGATTATCTTCCTAATTTCTTTTTCCAACCTTTTAGTATTGGTGTAAAAAGAGCAACAGATTTCTGTACATTGATTCTGTATTCTGCAACTTTACTGAAGTCACATATTAGTTGTAATAGTTTACTGGCAGAGACTTTAGGGATTTCTATATATAGTATCATAACATCTGCAAATAACGAGTATTTTACTCCTTTCTTTACAATTTGGATGCCCTTTATTTCTTTCTCCTGACTGATGTGACTAGGACTTCCAATAATATATTGAATAGCAGTAGTGAAAGTGGGCACCGTCTTGTTTCTGATATGTTATTTCCTGTCTTAAAAAAATCAAAGTGGATTTCACAATGTCCTAATGACTCATAAAATGTAGTTAGAAAAATTCATGATTATTCTTTGAAGGTAATAAATGGTTCCTTGATAATTGTTCATTCACTAAAAAACTTGTATTTTTTGCAAGGCGGTATTTTTTAAGTGTTTCTGTGTACAAAGAGTTGAACATACTGTGCCCTTATAGTAAATTGTGTGTGCTTACTTAAACTTAAAGTCCAGTTAAAATAGAGTAAATATATGTACATGTGTAATTTTTAAAATTTATTTTCTGTGCTTTCTGGCTCCTGCTTTGGTACCAATTATTGCTAGATATATTTGTAAAAATTTTCTGTAACTTGACCTTTTTATTTATCTGTTCACAACCATTAATCATAATTTGTGATATTATAACTGTTTCTATGGAAACAACATTCAGTGCCTCACAAAGAAGCAAGTACATCCTAATTTTTAAGGAAATTAAAGTTTGGTGGTGGTGCTAGGGAGAAAACATCTGAGCAAGAGAAAATAAAAAGATATTAATTTATATCAGGAGTAATGGTTTCAAATTGTTCTAATTTGAATAAATAAAAGCCTTTATGTGCTGTATCATAATGAAAAGAAACAAACTACTGATAAATGCAACTACTTGATGAATCTCAGAAACATAATGCTAAATGAAAGAAAAGACACATTTTATGATTTCATTTACATGAAATTCCAGAGACACATTTGCACATGGTGAGTAAAATAGTGGTTACCTGCAACTGAGTGAGGGAGCAGAGACTGACCGTAAGTGGTCACAAGGGAACTTTGTCATTTGACTCGAGTGTTCTCATTCTAGATTATGGTGGTAGTTGCACAACTGTATAAATTTACTAAAATTCATTGTCTGAACTGTACAGTTAGTAAATGTAAATTTTATGGTATGTGAAGTTGCTTCAATATAGCTGTCATAAACAAAAAATATATAATAATGTGCTTTGTTCTTTTCCTGCCCAGTTAATTATCTGCAAGAAACTTTCTGAAAAGCTGGTAGAGTTTCCACTGCTGGCCGCTTGGTACCAGAGGATTCAGGAAGTGCCAGGAGTAAAAGCAGCAGCTTCTCAGTGTGGGATCCACTTTTTCCAATTACCAGAGTTGCCAAGCCCCTCAGAGGAGCCACATCCAAGTTTAAACGAGGCCCCAGGTATAGAGGAGCAAAATGAACCTTCATTTATCGGAGGACCGAGACCCACTATGACCAAGTTAATGGTACTTCATTTGTTTTCATGAAAATTTTCTTTGAAAAATTCAGTGTGATAATGTTACCCTAACTTATAATCATTTGTTTTATTGACATTATTTGTTATAAATTTTATTTGTAGCTATCTTATGTCACTTTTGACCAATTAGTATCTCTACTAACCCTTTGCATTTACATGAGATATAGTAAACTGAAGATTTTTAATGTTATGTGTCACTGGATTCAATAAGTCAGAATATATATTTCTAAACAGTATGTTTTTTTAAATATTCAAGACACCAGGCTCATATCACACCTGGTCAAGTTTATTGTTTTACCTGATGATTTTCTGTTGCAAGCATTTGGTTTCAAATTTTTTTTTTTAATTTTAAGATGATGACTTAAATAAAGAAATATGAAGATGAATATCTCTATTTAATTTCTAAGATTTTTTCTAAATTTAAGATTTTTGAATTCTTTGAATTTTATTTTTATTTTATTCTTTGATTGTAAAACTTAGTTTTCTCTCTTTGCAGCACAATTTGTTTCTAATAGTACTAATTGTAAAAGTTTCTACCAATAGACTTTCTTTTCTCTGCCATTCCAGACACTCTACAAAACTGTTTTACTTTTAACTAGACTATTTGAAGATTTATTTGAATAGAGAATTCATGACGTAATTTGAGCTAATCATCTGAGTTGTATTGGAAGAATTATTCATTATATTTTCTTACTTGAGTTAGGAATTATTTGAGTGTTATAGTTAACAGAAAATTTATGGATTTAGAAAAGCATGAGATGATTTTAGTAATGATACCCATTCCATATTTCTTTAGCTAAGCTCTGTTAGCCTAGCGATGAAACAATGAAAGAGCATTACAGTATATAGTTGATTTTAGAAGGTATCAAGGCATGTCCTAAGTTTGATGTGCCTTGATCAGATGGTTATACTGTTCACCTCTGGAGTGTGCTTAAATCAGTAATCATCAGGAGAGTAATCTGCTTTGTATTAAAATGCTAATTTTTAAAATTTTTAACAAAGAAAAAATTTGTGCTATTAATTTATACTATACAGAGTCTT
Source organism: Trachops cirrhosus (assembly GCA_028533065.1). Classification (NCBI taxonomy): domain Eukaryota; kingdom Metazoa; phylum Chordata; class Mammalia; order Chiroptera; family Phyllostomidae; genus Trachops; species Trachops cirrhosus. The sequence goes on along the minus strand of CM052538.1, from coordinate 76,179,541 downwards.
GAAAGAAAGATTAGTAATTCAGACTTCTATCTATGCTTTCCCAGCAATAAAATAATATAGGAAAAACTTTTGCATTTAATACACTTAAAATATTTAAAACAAAGGAAGATAACTTAAATTCAGAAAAAGTTAATAATCAATTATAAAAATAAGTCACTTTGTAATGACATAAAAATACAAAGGAATACTGAATTTTAACTCACAGATGATTCGTTAGTTCAGGTCCTCCAAGCAGAGTTAGAGTCCAGGATAAGGTTCGACATGCAAGGGGCCTGCTGAAGAAAACACCTGTGCGGAGCCTGGGGGCCTTCAGTCATGTGTAGGTTTGACCGCAGTGCAGGAGTAGGAAAGGAAGGAAGGTTGGGTCTGCAAATTCTTAGATGTAAGTGTAGTTCTGAGAAAGTTTTCACAAGCTGATGGAGAACCACTGAGCCTGAATCATCTGTCAGAGAGTTCCATATTTCTAATGAATGGGTCTGCCTTAGTATCCCTGCCACTCTCTGTCATTGACTCGGGAGCAGTCCATGCAAAGACAACAGTACGGCCCAGGTGACTTGAATGCTAGTCTCAGCTTTGCCGCTACATTGTGCCCTTCAATAGTCATTAAACTGAATGATAGCAATTTCTGCATTTGTGAATTATGAGAGTATAGCAGTCATTCTGCATGATTCATTTTTATTTTAAATCTTGTATAAAAATTGTGATAATGCATTTATAATTTGAAAAAAAGGAATACTCAAATGTGAAAATAAGTTAAAATTTTTATTTTATTTAACTCAAATTTGATCGTTGATACAGTATAAATACAATAAAATTTCTTTTTTCAACAGGGAATTATTTTTACTACTTACCAGTGGATTTCTCTCTTGACATATTTTTGAAAGGCTGTAAATATATTAAATTCATATATTATCATAATATTGATTTTAATTACACAATAACTTTTCATTGCTGTATAGTCACAGTATTTTGCACTAATTGCATGCAGACACATTAAAGTAGTACTAATGGAAGTATAAAATAATAAAGTATTTCTTAGGAATACTCACATGTCACCTTTTTCCCCCCTTCTTTATTTTTTAGCACAGTCTTATCTCCACAATTTTCCTTATTTTCCAGAAATTTTACATTTATTTAGTCAGTCAATCCAAAAAATATACATGTGTTTACTAAATACCATGCACTGGTCCGAATATTGGATATATGAAGAAAAAAATTGGATTGTTCTCTTGGCACTTCCATTCTGGTGGGGGAAGTAAATTAAAGACACATTAGGTAATGATGAGTGCTATAAAAAGGTAATTAATGTAGGATAAAAGAGTGGTGGTGATTGGGGAGGAGTCCTTTTTTGGTAGGATGGTCAGGAGGCTTATCTGGTTAGGTAAAAACATTAAGTGGATAACCTGAATGAATGGAATATTTTTGGAGAAAGTGTTCTAGGCAGAGGATTCTACCAGCAAAAAGACCCTGAAAACAATCTATAGAGGCTGAGTAGAGCAGTAGTTGCCTAGGGCAGGGAGCTGAGCGGGGTAGGGAGGAGGATGGAGAGTGTCTGCTAATGGATATGCGGCTTCTTTTTGAGGTGATGAAAATGCTCTCAAAATAGATGGTGGTGATGGTTGTCCAACTGTGAATATTCTAAAAACCACTGAATTGTGTGCTTTAAAGGGGTAAATTGTATGACATATAAATTGTATGTCAATGTACTTGTATTCTTAAAAGACCCTAAAATAGGAATGAGTTTGGTGAAATGAAGAATAAAAAGAAGTTCAGTATGGCTAGACTAAAATAAGGAAGATAGGAGAGAGGTAAATGACATCAAGAGATATGATGTATATGTCTTTCTGGAGGCAAGGGAGTGCTCGAGACCTTTAGACCTACATAGCTATAACTCTGCCCCAACAAAAATAATCTTTATACTATTACCTGTGAGACAGGAATTCAGCTAGTTTTCATAAAAGAAAACAGTCTCATGAACTAACATATGAACAGGTTAATGATAGAATTCTCAGGGATTTTTCTCTTGAATAAGATATTACCAAAGATTTTTAAAAAGCACCCTTTGTGACAGCATGGATGGACCTGGAGAACATTATGCCAAGTGAAATAAGCCAGTCAAAGAAAGACAAATACCATATGATTTAACATATTTGGAATCTAATGAAAATACTGAAATAACAAGGAAAATGGGGATATACTCATAGATGGAGAGTAGGATGCCAGCTGGAGCGGGTGGTAGGGTGGAGGTTAGGGGGTAGAGGAAAAAGTACTTATAGACATGAACCACTGTGTGGTGATTGCTGGGGATGGGAGTATACAATAAAGATTAAATTAAAAAAATAAAGTTTTGCTTCATAAGCAAAAAACAAAACAAAACCATGAACCATGGATATTTATTCTGTGGGCTGTGGACCCAGAATTTGATAGGAAGGAGTCGAGGAATCATGCGTATGCCATACCACTTGTCTGTTGATCAAATAAAGAAATGTACAACTTTTAATGTGGGAAAGAAACCTGAGAATTTTTGATACATTTAAAGGTGTGGTCCTCATCCTTGAAAATGTTGGCAACTGTTTGGTTGAACCAAAGGAATCCCTTTCTAGAGACATTGCTGGCACTCATAAGAGATTGGTATGGATGATATATTGGGGGTGTGTGCTGAAGTGGGGCTTTTCGGTCTTGTAAAATATAGCTCCTAGGTATGGCAATGTTTGTATATGTAAACACAGATATTGATGGATCTATGCAGAGTCAGTTTTCTATCATCTCTTTGTGGATTGTTTTTTTATAAAATTTTATCTTGAGGTAGATTTTCTCTTTGACAGCCAATATATTTCTAGATAGCTCTTTGCTTCTATGTATTTTCAGGTAATACTTTTTAAATACTGTATCATTACTTTTTCTTACCTCAGTATTAAAAATAATAGGAAAATAACTGCTGTCAAAAAATTTCAATGTGTTATATTTATTATGTAACCCAATATTTTGAGGAAACCTGATGATTATTGATATTTATGATCTTACTTGCTAGTATAGAAAATAGAAATTAGGCCTTGTAGAATATAATAGAATTTTATTAATACCTCAGTTTATAGAGGGCCTATTTCCTTTCCAGGAGAAAGGCATTGAAGCGGTGTTCTCCCCGCACCCTTGCCCTACCTGGACCCTCGACTGGGACCATCTTCCTGCCGCAGTGAGCCCAAAGGAAGGTGAGTTTCTTTCCGTCTTTCTTTTTTGCCTTTAAATTTCACTCAATGTGGGTAGTCACTTCAGATATATCTCCTAATTCTCTAATTCTTTTTTTTGTTGTATCTAAAATTCTGATTATCCTATCCAGTGAGTTTTCATTTTATTTTTATTATAAAAATTTCTCATGTACACATCACTCAGATTTCATATTCTCACATGTATCTAACCTTTGTTCCATTTACTCCTTTTTTACTTTGCTGAAATATTTTGAAGCAAAACCCAGAGAACATGTTACACTATATAGTGCACACAGCTAAAAAATATTTACATGTAAAATAATCACCATGTAATTATCACACATAATAAATATTACCAAAAATTCCTTGATCATCTAATAATTATTCCATAATTATTTTCCCCAATTATTTAAAACATTCTTTGAAAAAATATATAATTATGGTTAGGTTTTTAGTTAAATATATTTTTCATTGCTAGAAATTATATTTGGCTTGTTTGTTTTTGATAATGTTTTCCTTGCTCATGTTTTAATTCTTCTTTTTATAATTTTTTGAACAGTGATTTTATAGTATGTATGAGGGGGAATCCCCTAAAAACTGGAATTTATTTATAAAAAATTGTGTGTTCTTACATGTTTAAACTCAGCCACCTTCAAAGTACTCTCAATTTGATGTAGTACACCTATCGAGACTTCTTCCCACTGCTCAAAACAGTTTTCCAACTTGTTGATTTTGATACTGTTTAGAGCTCCTGCCATTTTTTGTTTCACCTCTCCCACAACAGTAAAATGTTTTCTTCTGAGGACTTTTTAATCCAGGGAAACAACAAAAAAGGTTATTTGCGGTGAGATTGGGTGAATAGGGAGGGTGGGGTATAGGATCATGCTGTTTTTGATCAAAAACTGTTGAACACTCAGTGCGGTGTGGACAGGTATGCTTGTAAATTGCCCATCATGAAATGGGCAAAGGCATTGAACTAGTCTTCCAAAAAATATTCACTGAAGCTGAACACACCCTCTCACAACACCAGCTGGTACACTGATACAGATGGGTTCCTAGAACATGCTCCTAGCAGAGGAATCCTGTGTTATAATATAAGGGGCCTGCCTTCCAGAAGATAATTCCGGGTTTTTGGGTCCCCTCTCACATTTGTTATTTCTAACAGCCGAAGTCACATCTAATTCTGCTGTTTGTTATTTCTGTTGACTTTACTCCTGGTTTCTTATTTTCCTATTAGTTTGGTAATTTAAAATTGTGAATTCATTTTAGGTTACCTAAATCTGTTGGAATCTTATTGGTTTTTGTGGGGTTAGGAGAGGGGGGAGGGGGATAACGGGGGAAAGAAGGGGAAGGTTGTCAAGGAACATGTATAAAGGACCCAGGGGCAAAGCCAAAGGCGGGTAGGATTGAGGCTGAGAAGTAGGGGTGGATGGGGTGGGGAGAAAGCACAACTGTGCTTGACTAATGCTAAATGAAATGAAATAAAATATACTTAAAAAACAAAATGAATATACAGATGATGAATAAGCACACAAAAAAAAGTTTGGGGAAGAAGGAACTATTCTATACCCTGATTGTAGTGGTATTTATATGAACCTATACATGTATGAAAACTCACAGAACTATACATCAACAAAAAGGCCAAAGAAAAAGATAATTTGAAAATGCAATTAACATAAAAATAACATCATAATCAGTGTAAAAAAAGAGCAAATTCTCATAGAAAGAATTTATATTTGCTTTGCTGGGGATCTCAAGGTATTAGAATTTAAGACCATTCAGCATTAATTTTTCAGCTTGAATTTCCTTCAGCCTTTTCTATCAGGACCTGAAGTTTAAATGAACAGGTTACCTATCATTTTCCTTTGCTGTTGAGTAGATTTTTTAAAATACATCTTTTCCAAGGGAATGTAAGTTTTCAAGGTTTCTTTTCTTTTTTTTTTTAAAGAACTTTATTGAGGTATAACTTAACATGACAAAAACCTCACCCATTTTTCTTGGTTTGTTTACATCTTCTTTTAACTTTTTTTGTTGTTGTTCAAGTACAGTTGTCTCCATTTTCCCCCTACCACTCCCCACAACCCCAGCCATTGCCACTTCCCACCCTTGATCCTACCCCACTTTGGTTTTGTCCATGTGTCCTTTATACATGTTCCTGAAAACCTTCCCCCTTTCCCCCCATTATCCCCTCCATCCTGTCCTCTGTTCACTGTCAGTTTATTCTTAATTTCACTGTCTCTGGTTCTATTTCGCTTGCTTGTTTGTTCTGTTGATTAGGTTCCACTTATAGGTGAGATCATATGGTATTTGTCTTTCATGGCCTGGCTTATTTCACTTAGCATAATGCTCTCCAGTTCTATCCCTGCTGTCGCAAAGGGTAGGAGCTCCTTCTTTCTTTCTGCTGCATAGAATTCCATCATGTAAATACACCATCATTTTTTGATTCATTCATTTACTGATGGGCATTTAGGTTGTTTCCAGCACTTGCCTATTGTAAGTTGTGCTGCTATGAACATTGGGGTGCATAGATTCCTTTGGATTGCTGTTTCAGGGTTCTTAGGGTATGATCCCAGCAGTGGAACTGCTGGGTCAAAAGGCAGTTCCATTTTTAGTTTTCTGAGGAAATTCCATACTGTTTTCCACAGTGGTTGCACCAGTCTGCATTCCTACCAAAAGTGCACTAGGGTTCCCTTTTCTCCACATCTTTTCCAACACTTGTTTGTTGATTTGTTTATGATGGCCATTCTGACTAGTGTGAGGTGATATCTCATTGTGGTTTTAATTTGCATCTCTCTGATAGCTAGTAATGCTGAGCATCTTTTCATATGTCTCTGGGCCCTCTGTATGTCCTCCTTGGAGAAGCGTCTGTTCAAGTCCTTTGCCCATTTTTAGTTGGGTTGTTTGTCTTCCTGGAACGGAGTCTGTATGGTCAATTAATATTCAACAAAGGGGGCAGAAGCATAAAATGGAGTAACAATAGCCTCTTCAGCAAATGGTGTTGGGAGAACTGGACAGCTACATGCAAAAAAAGAAACTTCATCACCAACTTACATCATACACAAAAATAAATTCCAGGTGGGTAAAAGACTTAAATATAAGTCCTGACACCATAAAAGTCCTAGAGGAGAACATAAGCAGGAAAATCTCAGACGTTCCATGTAGTAATATTTTCACCAATATGTCCCCTAGAGTAAGGGACATAAAGGAAAGAATAAACAAATGGGATCTCATCAAAATAAAAAGCTTCTGCATGGCTAAAGAAAACATCATTAAAATGAAAAGAACCAACCATATGGGAAAACATATTTGCAAATGATATCTCGGACAAGGGTTTGATCTCCAAAATATATAAGGAACTCGAGGTCTCTGTTCGTGGTGATATTAGCTCCAGTTCTCACCATGCTGGGTAGGAATCAAGAACTAGCTTCTCTTTGTCTTGCTGTCAAAGCCTAGATTCCTATCATTAGCAAATACCCTCCAGGCAGCTGTGCTATCAGTTCAAGATTATTGCACTGCTTTTGAGTTCCTTACCCCTTTAAAACTCTTAGAGATTTTTCTTACTCTTGGAAATCCAGTTAGACATGTAAAGGATGACTGTTGAAATTTAAGTATCATATTAGGTATTTTTATGTGGGGAACTTTTTTATATCTGAATGTTCTACATATTTAATTGTTCATGTATTCTTTACATTTATACTAAACCAAATATAACTTCATTTTCAAATGTTCTTTGTAATCATTTACCTTTCTTACCCTCTTCTCTGATACTTCATAATATTGTCTGTATCTCACTGATCCATTCTGTTCTCTCAATCAAGGAAATATTTTAGGATCTTTCAGAATGGAGAAAGATTATGTTGGGCAGTTAAAAACTCTATATCAAAGATATTATATAAAATAAAATTTATTTTTTGGTCTTTTATTAAGTATATGGAAAATTGTAACTGATGACTGTTAATGTTTTAATTATAAATTTATTTTTAAGATTTTATTTATTTCTTTTTAGAGAGAGGGGTAAGGGAGGTAGAAAGAGAGGGAGGGAGACATCAATGTGTGGTTGCCTCTGGCATGTCCCCTAATGGAGACCTGACCCATAAAACCAGGCAGGTGCCCTGAATAGGAATCCAACTGGTGACCCTTTGGTTCGAAGGCCAGCACTCAATCCACTAAGCCATACCAGCCAGGGCTAATTATAAATATTTTTGACATTTTGAAAACTTTAAATGTTTGAAAACATTTTGGAAAGTTTATTCATTCTCTTTGTAATTGGATTTTATATACTCTTTAATTATAGTATAGATTTTGAACAGATTAAACTTATCGTTTACTATAGCTTATTACATAAAAATCAGCTTTTCATTAATATTTATAAAGAAGTAAAAATAGAGTTTTACAAGTACCACATGTTTTGCTTATTCATAATTAATTCACTATGAGGCCAAAGTAACGTTTTTACTTATTTATATGAGCAATCAATTAACTCAGGAATATGACATTAAGCATTCACATCTGGTTGTTTTACTGGTTAGAAGTGCATATCTAATGGGGTGTATGGAATTAATCACTCATTATATTCTTATAAATGGATCACCTTGTTTGCATAAATATGAGAAAGATGAAGTTATCACAGAAGAGATACACAGTATACTCACATTTTATTTACTATTTCTAGAAAAAATTATAGTCTTATACAAACTAAGCCAGAATCATGGCATTTTGACTTTCTGTTTTCAGCTCTGGCACTTTAAATATCACATGGTAATAGGATTTTTGTGAATGGAATTATTATACCTGGGGGTGTGTGAGGTCACCATGAAAGTCATGATTCGTCTTCTGGTACTTTCTTTTAGGAGCCACTGAATTGTGGTAAGTTGTTTTTGCACTTGGTTTGTTCGGCTATTGCAGACTGACTCCTTCTGCGGAATTCATTGAATTTCATCAAGATTGTAAAATATCATTCTCTTTACTAACAGCAGCTGCATTAATACTCATTATGGAGTCTAATATATTTCCAAAGCTTGCCTGATTTTCTGTCCTCTGCTCCTACCCATTTTTCTGTCTACATCTTATATATCATTTCCTGAACATTCCGATCTTTTCCTTATACAACCTATACTTACTATCTCTATATGTTCACTTTTGTTTTTCCTCCAGCTTTGCATATTCTTCTTTCTGCTTTCCACCCTTTTGAAATTGTGCTCATCTCTTAAGGATCACTCCAACACTGCTTCCTTCACTGAGCCTTCTTTGTGGGCTATGAAGTCTGCCTGCCTGAGTTTAAAACATGGACTACTAACTAGCTGCTTCCTGCACACAGATTCTCAACCTCTCTATGCCTCTATTTCCTCATCAGTAGAATGGGGATAATACTGCCTTTCTTATGAGTTTGTTGGTATACTCAATGAATTAATACAGGGTGGGATAAAAGTAGGTTTACAGTTGTGAGTTCATGAAAAATAGTTTTTTCTTGTATTATTATTTATGAATTATTGTGCTATTTTCCATATCAGCAACCATAGCCTACTTTTTCCCCACCCTGTATATAAAGCACTTAGTACAGTGCCTAGTTAATAGTAAATGTTATATAATACTAATATAGTAGTCAGAGGTTATTACTCCCTTTCAATATTCCCTTAGCACTCTCTTATACTTCATTTTTGATACTTAGAGTGTGCTTCTCTTACACTATGATTACTTATATGCATGTTTCCCTTTTCCAATAGACTATGAACTCTTTGAACACAGGATTTCTATATACAAGTACTTAATACATTTTTATTAAATTGAATTGAAACTATAGACCTTTTTTAATCTTCCCAAATTTCTGTTTTAAACAAATAACTTTTAAAATTCTTTGTCTCACATAGATTTAATAGGCTAAAATAACTGAGATTATTATATATCTATGTCTGTTATCTCTATATATGGAACAACATGAATTTATACCATAGGTAAGTGGAGGCAGTCTGGCTTCCTCACCCAAGTGTCTGGGTAGCTGAGGGAAGCAGTGCTCCCCAAGCCTTGTAGGGGTCTGATAACCAGTGTTCTCAGAGCCTTGAGACTGGGTCTCCGATAAACTGTTCCCATAACATGAAGTGAACTTGCATGCACAGAATTATGTTAGGTCATGTTCTGGCAGTTTTCCCTGCTTTGTTCCCCTCTAGCACTTAAACAGGTAGGGGCTCCCTGCTGGGGGTGATGATGGGAGACACACACAAGGGGACAGGTGCCATGATGGGTGCCATGCTGGGAGACATGCAGCTTGCAATGTGCGTGGCTCGCCCACATATGAATAAAGGCACGCCAGACATCCCAACAACTCCATGAATATTATTCTGTCTGCTTGAAAACCGTGGACCTGCCCAGCCTTGAAGGGTCTCAATACAATACTTATACCTGTAAGTCCATTCCAACACCATCAGATTCTTCCTAGTTTTTTAAATTTGATATCTGTATTGACCTTTTTCAACAGAAAATATCATAGCTCCCAACATCACCTATGTATTTGCTTATTTGTTCAGTTCTACAATATATGAACAATAATTTCAAAATTGCTATATTCAGAATCACTGTATTTTCACTATAAAAAAACACAACTGCTAAGTTGAATGCCAGATTGTTGGCAGTGATTTTCTTGTTTGAATTGAGGGTATATGGTCATAGTTCTTATGTAGATAGCCATGATCAGATGGTTCTGTATAAGAGAAATGATAAAAATGAGGCACAAAGGGTTTATGTTAATATTAATCATGTCCACTGATAGAAAAATCTTCAACCACCAGTCTCCTACTGCCTGAGAAAACCTAGGCAGTTGTATACTCTACTATTTGTCCTCAAACAACCGTGATTTCCTACTCTAATTAGCTAGGGTAAATAACATGTGAGCCTGAGGATTCCCTTTGTTAAGTTCACAGGCAACTCTGTTTTGCCCCATGACTGTTTGCCTTCTGAGTATGAAGGTGGGAATGGAGCTAGTCTTTTGCCTTAAGATCTAGAATGGAGCCACTCATTTAACACAATATTTCTCTATGGTCCCTTCTATTCTCCAGTAGTTTTTAGGTGGCTGATTCTCATATTAGGAGTTGCTCCTGGCTCAGAATAATCATGTCAGTCATATAGGACGGGGGAGAGTCAGAAGATGACCTTATAGAAAATAAAGGAGACAATAAGAGGCTTAGTTGTTGTTGTAGTTATAATCTGTTTTATTCTTGTATTCGAAGTTTCACTGTTTTAGGAATGTGGCCCGATTAGGTATATTCAAGCCCTTCGTTTTGCTTCTGAGCTATGTGAGAGTCCCATCTCCTAGGGAGACTGATATTGAGGTAGTGCATAAAAACCTTAAACATAACTGTCTATTTACCCTCGCCCTCTGCTACCCAGTATAGAGCATATACTTATTAGTTCAGATAAAAAGAAACATATTTAATGGAACAGTTTTACTAGAAGGAGATTGTAAGATCTCTCCTTTCTAGAGGGCTTTAAACCCAGGAGATTTTATTGGCTTGTGGTAGGCATATAGGAGTAATTAGAATAAGAATTACAAACTGGCATGTCCTAATACCTTTTATATAAATCATTGATTGAATTTATGGTTCTAAGGAAATGCATACTTTTTCAATTCTAGTGGCATATTATACTCTCTTAGTATCAAGATATTTTCTTTTTATCAACTTTTATACATTTAAAAGTTTATCCTGGGAAGGATCATTTGTGTAAATAATCCAGTTTTCCTCTATTTGTCTTCTGTATAATATTTGGAGTTGAAAAGAATGAATTGATCCTTAACATTAGGAAAATATAGAAAACCAGATAGTGATTATATGACATAATAATTGGCCTCATACAAAGTCTGTGCCCTCACCCCACCCCCTTGTTGTACACTCCATACGCCAACAGGATCACCCTCGTTTCCTCTGCTAGCAGAAGGGATTTGGGTAAGCAAGGGAAGAACGTGGTCAAGGTCTTTGGAGAGACTTGGATCTAAGGTGGACAGTGGAAGGACTGACTTGAGCCTGTTCCCCAACAGTGATTTATTTCTTAACCATCTTCTTACCAGCCCTCTGGGACATGGTAAATAGCATTATTTGTTGCTATTTGTTCCATAAGGCTAGGGATGCTAAATGTTCACCATAACAAGAATTGTCTCACCCACAATATAAGTGCCCTTCTTTGGGGAATCTAAAACATAAAAGCTTGTTTTAGGGCATAGGTAGGGTATAAGGATGTGTCATTGTCCTAAACCATTGCTTTTCACACTAGGATATCCATCATAGTCATTTGGAAGGCTTGGTAAACCAGATTGCTGGGCCCAACCCCAGAGCCCCTCAGGTAGTCGGAGATGGGGCCCTGAATTTGTTTTTCTAAGAAGTATCCCCCTGCTGCTGCTGCTGCTCTGGGGACCAAACAGTGTAACTGACAGAGAGCATGATTTGGCTGTTTTGATTTCAGACTTTTGCCACAAAAATAAGATCAATAACAAGAATAAAGTTCTCTGAAATTTTTCTCTATAACCTAAAAAAAATTTTTTTTTGCTTTTAGCATGAAGTACATCAAATATTAGAGCCTGTGCATGCCTTTGAACCATTTGGTAACAATGAAAACTTCTACTTCAAGTTAATTATGCTAGCAAGCATGAATGGAAATAGAAGTGTCTTGATAACGTAAATAAAAATAACTCAAGAATTTTTTTCTGAAATACAAGTCTCAGAGTCCTATTTTTTCTAGTTTACCACACTAGAGAAGACTCAAAAATTACATATTTGTCTTCTTAACTTTTAACAAGTTGTCCTCTGGTGAAAAATGTAAGAATATAATCTGTCCAGCATTCTTTTATTTATACTGAATAACTTTATGTTATAAGCTGTTATATTTTGAAGATTTTGGCAAAATACTAAAAGCACACAAAGAGAATGAGATCAAAAGTTTCTCTGTTCTTCACTTTTCTGGGGGAAAAATTTAAACATAAATGTTTTTCATTTCTCTAAGTTATACTTAGCTGTGTAATCCAAAACCTGACCATATTTGATTCAAAACTCTACATACTTATAACTATTTTCCCTTTTTACAAGGGTGAGTTTTTTACAAGCATTTTGGTGCTTTACCAAAAAGTAACAGAATCTTTTATCTAAATTGCATTTTAATCTGAAGCTAAAAGCCTCTAGAAGATAGTATATATAGACAGAGTTTATATTAAATGGTTTAAACTATAAGAAGATTACAAAGGACAAGTTTGTTATAGGCTTAGTGGGACTCGTGATCCAGTGCCAACACACACACACGCACACGCAGATAGATGATAGATGGATAGATAGATGATAGAAGGATAACATGTACTATGTTATATTATGTATATGAATGATACAGAGCAGGCCACATGTTAAATCCATCTCCTAGTAGAAAGTTAGAGAAGTCAGTGAGACTAATAGTAGAAGGAATTGAAACTGGGAGAGAGGTGGGTAAAGTTTTAATAGGAAAATTCTAATTACTATAGTGTTAGACATTCCTTATATGAAAATGCTGTTCTTTTATACAATACTAATTAATTATACTTGGAAATCAAGAGAGTACTGGTGGTAAGAATATTATTATATAAGTTTTAAGGAGTAATCATTGGGTGAATTTTTTCATTAAAGACATAATATACTATGTTGTGATCTTTATTGAAGAGGAAGGTAACATAAAGAGATAGGCAACTAGTAGAAAGGTATTTTCATTTTCCTTTTTTTATTTATTAAGTTTATTGGGATGATGTTAGTAACATTACATAAGTTTCAAGTGTACAGTTCTATAATACATTGTCTGTTCATTGCATTGTTTGCCTACCACCCACAGTTCGGTCTCCATCACCATGAATTTGACTCCCTTGACCCTCCTTATCCTCTCCCCAACCAGCTTACCCCTCTGGTGACCACCCATCTGTTGTCTGTGTCCATGAGTTTATTTGTCTGGTTTCTTTATGCCTTTGTTGGTTTCTGTTTTATATCCCACATGTGAGTGAAATCATATGGTTCTTGTCCTTTTCCATCTGACTTATTTCACATAGCATGATATTCTCAAGTCCATCCATGTTGTTGCAAATGGCAGTACGTTATCCTTTCTTATGGTGGAGTAGTATTCCATTGTATAAATGTGCCACATCTTCTTTGTCTAAAAATCTATCAAAGGACATTTAGGTTGTTTCCATGTCTTTGTCACTGTGTATACTGCTGCAATGAATGTTAGGTGTGCATGTGTCTTTATGAATAAATATTTTTAAATTTGGGGGGTATATGCCCAGAAGAGGGATTCCTGGGTCATATGGTAGCTCTATTCTTAATTTTTTGAGGAATCTCCATACTGTTTTCCAAAGTGGCTGTTTGAATTTACATTCTCACCAGTGGTATATGAGAATTACATTTTCTCCACAACCTTTCTAACAGTTGTTATTTCTTATCTTGTTGATAATAGGCATTCTAACAGGTGTGAGGTGGTATCTCATTTTGGTTTTGACTTGCATTTTCCTGACAGTGAAGTTGAGCATTATTTTACATATCTGTTGGCCATTCATATATCTTCTTGGGAAAGTGTCCATTGGTCCTCTGCCCATTTTTTAGTATTGTTTTTGTTGTTGTTGTTCAGATGTATCAGTTCTGTATATATTTTAGATATTAGCTTCTTCTTTGAGGTATTGTATGCAAATATCCTCTCTCATTTAGTTTGTTGACTTTTTGTTATGTGGATGGTTTCTTTTAGTTTGTATTTTTATTTTTCAGTGTTGCTTTATTCATGTGAAATTTTAAAATGTTTAAAGTGTCTTCATATGAGATTATAGTGTTTAAATAAAAAAGAACCATGAAATGCACAATTTTATGTTAATTGTATAGAAATAATACTTTGGTCTTCAGTTATTTAAGCCTTTTTAAAATTTAAGCCTTAAACATTTTAAATCTTTTAAAATCTCATATGAATTAGCACTTAAATAATTTAATCAAATTCTCCTTGAGTTTATCTCTAGGTTTAATACAGTATTTATCAAAATCTCAACAAGATATTTTTGTATATCTATACAGGTTTATTCTAAACTTTTTGTATAAAAAGAATTTTAAAAAGAATAATAAATTAGAATCACTCTACTGAATGTTAAGACTTACTGTATACCTATAGTAATTGGGGAGATAGAAATAGATTAATAGAACAGAATATATAACCTATAAAACAGCATGAAAGCAACTCAACAAAGGAAAGACAGTCTTTTCAACAAATATTTCTGTATTTATCAGACCCAGTAAATAAATATCTAAATTTCAAACCTTATATAAAAGCTAACTCAAAATGGAGCATGGATTTAAATGTAAAATTTAAAACTGTAAAATTTTAGTAGAAAATGTAAAAAAAAATGTAGACAGGCTTTGAGAGCTGGGGATAGAAAAAGTTTTCACATATGACACCGAAAGTACAGTCCTTTAAAAACAAAGTCTCGATAAATTAGATTTGATCAAAATTAAAACTGTTTTCTCACAAAGAGTCTGTTCAGAGGATGATAAAACTAGTTAAAGACTAAGAAGAAAATTTTTTCAAATCATAAATGTATGCAAATCTGACACAGGACTTGCTTGGATCTGGAATAGATAAAGAATGATGAGAAGTCGACAGTAAAAAAAAAGAATCTGATTAGAAAGCGGGTAAAAGACATGAACAGACATTGTACCAAAGAAGATACAGTTGGCACATATGCACATGAAAAAACTTTTCTACTTCTTAACTGTCAAGGAAATGTAAGTTAAACTAGAGAGATATACTACACACCTAGTAGGATGGCTAGAATAAAAAAGTAACAGCACCAAATGTTGATGAGACTGTTGAGAAACTGAATCGTTGATACAGTGCTGATAGAAATGTAAAATGGCACTTTCGTACAAAACTGCACATGCAATTACCAGAAGACTGAGCAATTGCACAGCTGGACATTTATCCCAGAGAAGTGAAGACTTATATTCCTATAAAAACCTGCACATGAATGTTCATAGAAACTTTATTCTTAATAGCCTCAAACTAGAAACAAGTCTGTGTCTTTTATGGGTGAATGATTAAACAGATTCCAGTGTGTCCATGCTATAGAATACTGCTCAGCAATAAAAAAAATGGACTATTGATACTTATAACAACTTCAAGAGATCTCCAGGGCATTATGATTAATGACAAAAGCCATCTCAGAAGGTTAGCTATATCATATGGTTGCATTTAGTTAACATTCTCAAAATGATAAAACCATTTTGATTCATGGTTGCCGGGGAGTAACGATGGGCATGGCAGGTGCTACTGTAATTCTGACTGTACAGAAATAACCTGCCTTGTGTTGTTGAGGCAAAAGCTGGTGAAAACTGAGCAAGGTCTGTCAACAGCAGATTGTACTAACTAACAATAATTGCCTGGTTTTGATATTATACTACAGTTATATAAGATGTCTTCATCAGGGAAACTAGGTGAAAGTTTCAGGGGACTCTACATACTATTTTTGCAACTTCCTGTGAGTTTATAATTATTGAGAAATAAAAAGTTTATAAATACAATTTAAATAGAAGTATTGTAAAATATGGAGAAAATAAAGAATATTGAAAATTTTCTCAGCTCTTTTCAAAAATATTAATCAGAAAACTGGAGATCACTTACAAATCAAATGATAGTTTGATCCAAGGTAAGAACTACAAAGATATCTTAATATATTTCCTTTGTAAAGAATAGCAATGCAATGCTAATATATAGAGATAAACATTTACTTTCACTTTTAATAGTCCATTTCACGGGTTGCTATTCTTAAACACCCAGAGAAATTCAGAAAATCAAATTGACATAACATGATTTAAGTTTCTTTATATCAACATTGTTTCAAAATAGTGATTAGTATGGTCTAAGAATAGCTCTTAATCTTGGCTGATAGTTTGCTGAGGGCCCCTGTTCTGCAGCAGAAAACCTCGGGATTCGTCGAGAATGTCTCGGTGTTTAATACATGGTGGTGGGCAAAGGTAGGCTTACAGTTCTGAGTACCAGAAACAGAGTTTATTCTTGTATTTTTATTTATTCATTATTGTATTATTTTCCGTACAAACAACTGTAAACCTACTTTGTGCACCATCTATGTTGTGATGATGTGGATGTTGTATTCATGGGAAGTAGAAAAATTCTTTCATACTGAAAGCTGAGCAGTGTCCAACTTCAGTTATATATTTGCCTGTCAAAGTACTGAAAGGTGGAACTGAGTGTTTTGCTCTTTCAAAATGGTTGAGTGAATGAGTTTATTTTGACCTTTACATCAACTCTGGTGTTGAAATGATACAGTTGTGTAACATTGTACTGCTAACTAAATCATCTAGAACCCACTTTGCTGTAGAAAAGACCTGAAATGGGTAACAAAATTGAATTCAAATTTCATTACTTCAAAGCCCTCAAGACCAAAGTAAGTGCAGGACCCGTCTCTGCCACAGAGGCAGCAATTCTTTGCTGCGTGGAGCGCTGGTAAAATGGTCTCCCAGCGCTGGTGCCTGCAACCCACAGAGCACTGGGCTTACTGGGCTTTTTTTTTTTCCTTCTGCTTTTAAGCCATGGGACCAGAATATCTTCTTAGAAAAATACAATGCCTTCACATTTTTAAAAGTATACTTAACTCTGGCATGTGATTAAAGAAAAAAAGCTAAAAGTCTGTTTTTTTTCCTCTTGGAGTTAGATTTGTTGTAATGCTACCCAGCATTATGCATGCTTTGCTCTACCCTCTAGGGTTAGACTTCAGGAACTGTATTTACAGACCAGGTTTCTAAGCACTTTGCAAGCAGAGCTCTTGATGACTGATTACCAAGAAAGATTTTAATGGCTAGTTTATCCAGCATGTATTATGTAGAATCTTCTAAGAGTATTGCTTTTTAAAACAAAAAAAAAGTATTTGACATGAGAAGTATCTACATGATTATATGAATTTATGTGAAGTTTATTTCAATTGGGTCATATGTAGGATGTAATAAATATTTGGAATGTTTCTGCCTGTATACAAATGAAAAATTGAGAATTTAGTGAACAGTCAAGGATATTTGGGTCTATTCCTAACTCTGCTCAATCACGTATTATATTACTAGGCAAGTTTGAAGATACCATGGTTTAGTTTTAAGAATATTGTGAATTTCCTAATAAGAAACCTGAATCATTCATTCAAGAGTGAATATTGTTAAGTACTAGTATGTCTCAGAGAATGAATTGCTTCAAAAGGTTGAAATAGGATTTATGTAACAAAACACTTATTTCTGAAAACCAGCACTGGGCAGGGGTTCTAATTTCTTCAATTTGTGTTAAAATGTAGTCGGGGTGGGGCCGTTTTAATTCAGCAGGACCTTTCTGGTGAGCAGATCTGGAGCGTCATTCCAGTACTGCTGTGTTTCTAATCGCACCCACGTCCTCGTAGGACTGGCGATTTGTACCCAGGTTAAGATAAGACTTCTAAGAATTTCTTTCACTTTTTGCCTTTATCCTTTTTTCGGATGATTCCAGTGATCCCAGTGATTGGATACCACAAAAACAGGGTTTGATATTTCAGAACAAGGCTGCTGCAGATGAAAATTCAGAGATTTTACATTAATTATTAATGGTTGAATTTTCAATAAGTACCCATTTTAAGTGGAACAAACCTTACTGTTTGTGTCATCCAGAGGCAGGGAAGAATGGGAAAGAACCCTTTCTCTAAAACAAAGATATCTGCAGTAAAGTGTTTCATTCCAGCCTTTAACATCATTTCTGATGAAGAAAAATGGACAAACCCAAAACACTTGCAGCTATTTGCAGTTATATGGAAACTGTGTGTAACTGCTCTGAAAGCCCTGAAAGATGACTTCTGTTTATACTTAATGCAAAGTCAGCCCTGTATTAACTTCATTGCATACATTTGCAAAGAGGTATTACCTCATATGATTTAGCTCCTGGAGTGCCTTTTCATGCTACTGTTCAATATTTCACACTAAGTAACTTAGTCTTTAAACTTACAAATACTTTTTAAAATTTTTTAATTAATTTTTTATTTATTGATTTTAGAGTGGGCAGGAGAAAGATAGATAGATAGATAGATAGATAGATAGATAGATAGATAGATAGATAGTTAGATAGATAGAGAGAGAGAGAGAGAGATTTGTTGTTCCACTTATCTACACACTCAGTGGTTGTGCCCTGACCGGGATCGAACCTGCAACCCTGGCATGTCAGGATGATGCTCTAACCAACTGAGCAACTGAGCTACTCTGCCAGGGCTAAGCTTAACAACTCTTGATATTGCTAAACTTTCTGGAATTATTTTTTTTAATTAAAAATGTTCATAATCACATGTAGGAGACAGAGGGAAAACTAATGATGTGGATCCTTATTTTTCTTCTAATGAAAACTAATTAGTATTCATTCGATTTAAATTGTCATTCTCCCTGCTATTCTGGACATTTATGATTAAAATAAGCCTGACTACACAATGAACTGTGTTATTCAGTACTTTGGACCAGCTTCTCTCAGCACCCAAGCCCAGTCATTATTTTTATTTAATTAGGCCTACCGCACATTGGAGAGCCACCTGAAGCAAGGAAATTTCCCTAATAGCTATGCAATTACAATAGCTCACAGGTTCTGCAACAATACAGTTGTTCACGATTGAATAGTCTTAAGAATTAAAAAAAAATATCCTTAACCATGGGACAAAAGCGTAGTCAGAAATAGAAAACTGTCATTATTTAAATTGCATAAGTATACAATATTAGTAATCAGTAGCATAATGTTTCTAAATGTGAATTTTAATATTTGTGTGAAATTATTCAATTAGTTTTTGTATTGAATCAAGTGATTATATTAGGAAGTTGACTGTATTCTATGCCCATAAGTGCAAATTTATATGCTTCCTAGGAAAAAATACCTCAAAATTTTGCACATGATTACATAGCAAATATTTTATAAAACTAAGGTAAGTTCAATTCCCAGTACAACTCTTTATCTGAAAAACAAATTTGTCATATGACAGTTTTACTCTGACTTGGCTACTGCAATGACAAACGGAGGTGATCTTGTGGCAATGTGCCCACCTGAAAACCAGGCATCAAACACTGGGGGGCTCGGGGGAGGTGGAAGTTAGATAGGGCCGCCCCGCCTCTTTTTGGAGAACTGTATTGATTAGATAGTTTTATGTCTTTGGGGACTTCTTCACACTTAATTTTTTTTTTTTCAGAAAAAGTAGGAAAGGAAAGAAAACTGCCAAAGGTAGCATTGAAGAAAATTACTTAATTATTTTCCAGTCATGCCTATTTGCTTTCATCTGAATGATTTACTATAAAATCAGGTAATTGTATTAATCTATGACCTAGCCAAAGGGATATTTTAAAATAATTTTCTTTGTTTATAAAATGTGCTTTGGGTAAGCTTCTTTCAAGTGACTTTAAATCTCATTAATAAATTTACATAGCTACTTTTCACTAGGTACTAGATTCTGACTTACACCTGATCAAACTCTTGTAAAAGTGATTGAATGAGTCAGATTCCCAATAGGAAAAAATGGTATATTCAAATTGGGATCATTTCAGTAACGGGAGAAAGAAGGGGAAGGGTCCAGTCAATGAATGTGTATAAAGGACCAAGGACAAAGACAGTTGTGGGGGGCATGGAATTGAATGTGGGAGGTGGGGAGTGAGTGGAACAGGGGAGAGTAATGGGGGAAGATGGGGACAGATGTAATTGAACTACAATAAAAAAGTTGGGATAATTTGAGGAGGCTTTATATGTAAAGAGATATTACAAACTTGTGGTCAGGGTGTCTTGAACCATAAAAGGAAAAGGCAGGTAACCTGGGGTTAGTAGCCATGGAGTTCTTTCCATCTCTAGGCCTGGCTGGACTTGAAGAGGGAAAAAAAAGGCAAGTCCAGCATAGCAAGCTGCTTTGAGAGAGGTGGTAACCTTCAGGCAAGAGATCGAGGCAGCCTCCGGTGACTGTAGGGGTGGCAATGAGAGGAAACGTACCCTGCCCTCATTCTTCTTCACCAGTACCCACTATCTATCTATCTAACCTGCTGGGGCTTCTCACTGACAAACCCTTCCAGATGCCAGGGGCTGAAGAAGGCTGTTGATGTAGCCATACAGGTCAACTTCTAGGGCAGAGGGGCGGCAAACTAAAGATCATCTAGAATATGAAAATTGGAGGCTCATAGAGAAGTAAAGCAACACGTGTTCTGTAAAATACAGTCAAGACACATTGTCTGTCAGTTAGCTGAGTCCAGAACTTGAGCTCTGCATCATCTATGCTTTGTAATTATGCCTCAGTCACCCCGTACAGCATCTGTGCAGATCTCGGATGGGAAGCTATACTGATTTTATTGCTATTATCTTAGCAAAGTTAATAAAATTTGAAATTTATTAACCTGAGGGTGGGCTTTTCTCATACTAGAGGAAGTATTTTGGAATAGTAGTTTGTCCCGCAAAACTTATTTCAGACCATACTATAATTGCCTGAAAATTACTTTCAATGGCTATACCTATTATAGAAAGTTACTGTTTAATGTGATTTTTCTTAAGTCCTAGAGTTGCCCTCTATCTTTTGGAGTTAGTTGAGGAGGCTTAAAATTTAGAACTCATATGATTACAATTAAAAGCAGCATATATAACTCATATTAAGAATTTCCATCCTCAAGATGAATTCTACCCTTGATTGGTGAATATGGTTACTTTTAACATTTTCAGTGGTTTCCTTACCTTATTCTTTTCACTATGCTGTTAACACCATCTGGTCATATTACACTGATTTTTTACTGGTGGACTGCCCCTGTGTTCTACTAAAGGTAAGGGTGGGACATTATGGAGCATCTCTTTAAATTCTGCTCACATTCCGGGAGCTCTTGATCACAATGCTTGCTCTGAAATTAAAAATCTTGCTTGTGAACAGCAAATTTTGTGCATTTCTCACGCAAATGGTCTCCTTGCATTCTAGGTCTCTTTCTCCTCTCTCATGTAGCTTCTGTTGTTAGCAATAATGAGTAGATACTTAAGCCACAACAGTTGTATTTATTTTATTTAAGTTATTGCTAAGGTCTTTTATATCTCTATATCAAGGAGTAGGAATGATCAATGCCAGCCAGGCTTTTCTGCTGCATCTGTTTATAATATTTAATTGTAAATGCTAGATTGCACCCAACCTGCTATACTTTGTCGTGCATAATGCACTCCCATGGATAATGCACACCCATGTTCTTGGCCCAGACGTTCAGGAAAAATTTTTTTCATTTTAATTTTTTATTAAATTATTTTTTTATGTTTAGATACTTGTTTTTTATATTGTAAAGGAATTTCAGCATTTATTTTTTAGCATATTATGGTACAAGAAATTTTATGCAACAAATAATTACAAAACACAAGAAAAGATACAAGGTATTTCAGGTACTATGTGTGTATAATGTGCATCCTTATTTTCCCCTCAAATTTGGGCAAAATAGTGTACATTATCCATGACAAAATACAGGGTATTTCCCAAAGAGCTACATTTCCTTCATTTTCTAATAGTGAATGGCCTTTGTTAAGTTTTAATGCCTATGGAATAAAAAAGTTTCTAATTTTGAAAGAAAACTGTATCAACAAAAATGCAGCATTTTCTTTCTTTTAGAAAGCAATAAACTGTAATTAGTTTGGAAAAATTTGGAACTCAGATTCTATGTTTATTTGGAAGCATATTCTAGCTTTATAAATAATTTTATTGGATTTTAAAATATTTTTCATATATATATTTATCAGTGTGCTAGAACTTGGCATTTAACCAAACCATATTAAATAATTCACCTACTTCATATATTTATAGTGTTTACTTCTGACAAAAATTAATTTTAAAAAATTTGAAACAATACAATAACCCACTAAAATAACTGGTCATTTTTTAAAATCCTCACCTGAGGATATATTCATTGATTTTGGAGAGAGAGGAATAGAGGGGGGAGGGAAACAACATTGATGTTGAGAGAGAAACATGGATTTATTGCCTCCTGTACACAGCCCAATGGAATCAAACCCACAACCTAGGTATGTGCCTTGCCCGGGGATCTCAAACCAGAAGTCTTTTGGTGTACAGGATGACGCTCCAGCCACCTGAGCCACCCAGACAAGTCTAACTGCTTATTTTTAATGGTTTTATAAAATTTCAAAAGGAGATTTAATACATTTTGCTTAATTATCTGCAGTTGAATAGAAAGTTGCTCTCAACTATTACAGTACAGGTAACACTGCAGTGAAAACATTCTGCTCATAGCTTTTCCACACTTTGAATTTCATTCCAGAAGAGAGATGACAAGGTCAAAGGATGTGACCACTTCTGTTGCTTATGATCCATATAGCTACATGAATTTCCAAAGGGGTTTTAACCAGTTCATTTTACCCTCAGGAAACTTGAGGAGCCCCGCCTTCACTCCCACCTTCACTGGCCTTAGTTCATCACAATTGTTGGTAATTTTTACAGGCTAATAGGGATAACTTGTTTTATTTTGTATTATTTTATGATAGCAGGATTGAATATTTGCACTTATTTTGCTTATATCTATTTTTGTCAACTTGAATGAGTTCCTTAATAAAATAAACATATTAATCTTATGTTTACTTGCTAAAAATATTTTTCTTAGAGTATTGTTTGCCTTTTTAATTTAGTTAATAACATGTTTTTCTTTAAGCTGAGAAATACCGCAGGCCTTATGGTTTAGTTCCATTTTGTATGTAGAACACTGTAGCAGAAGTGGGCAGTCCCTATAGGTTCCTAAAACGGTCACAGTCTCAAAAAGGCTGAGCAATAATGACACAGAGCCTATAAGCTCTAGAAGTCAGCTAACAATGGTGAGACCAGATATCTGAGATTACTTTTAAGCTGCATGTATTTTATTTTATTAATTTCCTATTTGTTCTACCTTAACTATTTAGCAAAGTCTTTTTAAAATACCAACGTGTCTCCATTGTGCTCAGGGGAGCCCAAAAAAGATGTGTTGAAAGTAACACACCCCATGAAGGCAGAATGAAGGTGCATGTGGTCATTCAGTCAGCCCCACTTGAGAGGTAAAGCTTAAGGGGACAAAGTAGAGGACACTCAATCCAGTTGTCCTTAGTCCTTGAGGGTTAAGTGTTCATAGTTGTGTCTAGTTTCATTAAAGAAGGAGATTCCCTTACCAGGTGCTCTCTCTCCTCCCCATCCATTTACCCAACAGACTGAGCTTCTTGAGGGTGTGGAGTTCTTACTTATGCCTGGCTGAGTGACCAGCACAAAGAAGGCATGAATGAATAGTTGAATGGAATAATGAATGAATTACAGGGTGAAAACAGTGTGAGAGGCAATGGGAGTTGAAAACATAATGCTGAAACTCACCACTGAATGTCCTAGAAGAAAATAAATTAAGAATTATCTCTAAGATCTGTTTTTTTTTAGTTTACTGAAAATAGTAATATCTTTAAACAGCTATATGGAGTTATAACATAAATGGACTTATTATAGTGAAGTTTGTTTTTCAATGGAACGCTTGGTGAAATGCAATACTTAAGCCCTTCAAAACCAGTGTTTTGAGATAACTCAGTCTTATACTTGTGTCCCAGCCACCTCATTGGGTCTGTGAAGCTGTGCCAGTGTGTTCTCTACTTTCACAGCATGAAGAAGACCAGTTCAGAAAGCTGTAATGCAAACTAGTAATTGGTCGGTTAATAGCCCAAGTATTCTGCTAAGATTTGGAAAAAAAAAAAACCAAAACTGGAGGCAGGGGGATGGTGAGGACAAGAATTCAGGTATAAAATGCAGTAAATTCTAAGGCAGTAAGGGCTGCTTCAAGAGCTTGTAGCTCCTAACATTAACCTTGGAGAATCTGCTTCAGCAGTAGGGTTTCCTATCAGAAGCCCACAGGAGGAGATATCTCCAATGAATCTATATTGCTTTGGAATACATGCCTTCTAGAGCATTCTTTTGGAGGAAAATAGAATTAAAAGTATAACTTTTTAATCCCTTATGTTCTGAGACTTTGATCTTACCAGCTAGGTTTTGGCAACTACTGTACTACATTTTAGGAACATAATTTCTGTGATTTAAGAGATCACTGAATTGGAAAGACTGAAGTAGTAGGTATTGTAAAAGGCTAGAAAGGAAAGAGAATGTTTCTGGTTGAGAAAGATGTCAAACAAGTCCTGAATTTGGCCGTGAAACTAAGTAGACTTTAGATGAAAAGAAAGAAGAATCTGAAGTGTTTTCTTGAGAGGGAACAGCACTAACGACGAGAGAGAATGCATATGGAATGGGCAGTTAAAATGGAAGAAAGCTAGTTTTATGAAGTGATGCCCAGTATGGATGGATTGGTAAACTGGCATCAGCTCTTTGAAAGCCTTTCAGGTCATAATTATGCCTTTTTTCTTTGTTCATAATAAAGGTCAATTTTTGTGGCATTTTGTGGGGGCAGGGACTGAGTTGCTACTTTGTTTTGACTTAAAAACATTTTCAGCTGTTTCAGAAATCTTCATAAGGACAAATAGCAAGTAATAATTTTATATGTCTTTTAATAATTTTATATGTTATTTCCTAAAAATAAACTTCCTGGGGAGAATATCAGTGCTGATAAAATCTATTAATTTTCTGGCCCTGTGGACAGTAGTGACATTCTAGAGTATGAGTACCAGAGACCAGTGACTTGTGAATTAAATAACAGAATAGATCATCTTTCCTTGAGAGAAGGCTATAGCAAATTTACTATACTTACTGAATTTATCGAATATAAAGTAATGTCTGTCTGGCTTTTTGATTCAGGAAACCTTTATTTGACTCTGCAAGTTGTCTTTCACCAAAGGGCTACAGCCTTTTTATGGGCTCTCTTCTCTGACCACCATTATTTTCAAGATATAATAAAAGCCTGGTATTGGTGTGCAGTTGACTGCTCCCTGGCTTGTTCTGTCATTTGTAGCAATGTGGGCCTATCCAGGTATGTCCAACCTTCGGCCTGCGGGATGCACGCAGCCCAGGATGGCTATGAGTGTGGCCCAACACAAAATCGTAAATTTACTTAAAACCTTTTTTTGGCTTATCAGTTTTCATTAGTGTTTGTGTATTTAATGTGTGGCCCAAGACAATTCTTCTTCCATTGTGGCCCAGAGACGCCAGATGGCTGGACACCCGTGGACCATGGAAAGAAACTTGACCAAAAGCACATGGGAAGAATTCTACCTATTACTTTTTAAGGGTCCATTCTCCTCTTTGTGTGCTTTACATCTAAGTCACCAATTTGCATCTGTGTGCTTTATCACCCTGAATTTGAAATTAAATCTGCCTGAATTTGAAAATTCTATTTCTGGAGTTGCTGCCACTTGCAGTTACTGACAGAACTCATTTGCTCACGTCAGGGAGGGACTGGGTAGTGCCGAGTGCCCCCAGCCACACGCTCCCCAAGGGAGGGAATTCCTGAGAGGTTCTGAGTAAGACAGCAACACATTCTTCTGCTTTGTTGTCAGATGGGAGGTGTCTTCAGTCCCTGCCAGGTTTCAAGTGTTTTCCCAAAGGACTTTTTCGTATGGAAAATATTCAGTCCTCTCCTGAATAATTTTTATCACCTAGTAGATGATGCAGATTGGGACTGTCAGCGCCCGTGGTGGGCACCTTACGGAAGAGCACAGGTGAGTGGCACATGGTGGCAATAGGTTATATATTTCAGCTGTCAGCCTGAAATTCTAGATCAACGTTTCTAACTCAGTTCTCCCCCACCTGCATTTTTAGGTTATTCTGAGGACTTACTTATACCAAGCCAAACTACAGTTTATTTGGAGTTAGTTGATTTTTCCAGGTCAATTAACACATCTGATTTAAAAGTGATAAACACTCAAAGAGATGGAAAGTGATTCTGGAGTGAGTAGGTCCACGTAGGTGCACTTTTGTTCCTGACCTAGCTCATCTATTACTTCACAGAGTGTAGTAGCAGGTGCTGACGTTTTTGCAAGCAGCAGTTTGGTCGCGTTTCCTAGGATATGCTCAGTGCAGTGTGAAATTGACATTTCAGAGCTCCAGGTTGCCATTTACAGTGGCCAGTTTCTGCAGATGAACTTTTTGCTATTTCTGCTTACAGACAGATCCACAGGAGATTTTAAAAATTCTCAGTTCTAAATTGATTCATGCTTTTATTTCAGATAAGGTTGTTTGAATTTGCCTGAATGCTTTTATTCTTGAGTGTAATATCTATTGAACAGTGTCTTCTATTTCACTCTTTCCTGCATGTTTCTAAATCAAAAATTTTAGATTTTAGGAGGTCAGTTAAGCATTTCAGCTGTTTCCAGTTAAGAACGAACTTAATGTATCCCAGACAAGCATAATCTGTCTTATTAAAAATATATATTCTAGGTACAAACTTCCAGTTTTAAAATAAGTAATGTATAGCATGGTGGCTATGGTTAATAATACTGTATTGAATATTTGAAAGTTTCTGAAAGAGTAATGTTAAAAGTTCTCACCACAAGAAGAAAAGCTTTTTTCTAGCTATGTATCATGACAGATGTTAACTAGACTTATTGTGGGGATCATTTTGCAATATATACAAATATCAAATCATTATAATGTGTACCTAAAATTAATATAGTGCTATATGTCACTCATACCTCAATGAAATATCTATGGACATACACACACATATCTGTTCTAAAGTTAGGTGAGTTTAAGAATAACCATCTGTTAAATATCTAGCATGATACCTCCCTTGTTTACATGATGAATAAGATAAACCTATGAACCAACATCACAATGTTGGTACAATATCAAATCTGTCACAATTTCCTCTTTTATTGTAGGAGGCCCTCAACTTGAAAATTTTACATAAGCAGATCAGTATTTACGAATGCAGAGGATATTAAGATTGCTTCTTCCAAGCTGTTTTTTATAAAGCCCTTCACTGTTAGTTCACCATAAAACAGAAATAAATAAAAAGGAAGAGGGAATAACTATACTTCAGAATTTAAGAGGTGAGCATTTTCCTTTCAGCTAGCATTTATATATGTCTTTTAAAAAACATTTATAAAGTAGTGTGTGCAAGACACTGTCTTAATATTAACTCATATAATCGATGTGACAACCTAGTGCTGTGTGCACTGTTACTATCTCCAATTCACAGATGGAGAGACCAAAGTACAGATTAGGTTTAGTGTGCCAGCTCCCACAGCTAGCAAATGCAGGCCTGGGACTGGAAGCAGACAGTGATGATAAAGCACGGCCTCCGGAGCCAGACCATCATAACCAGCTACAGTACGCTGCTCCTCTGCTCGCACGTAAGAGACTGCACACCAATTTCCTTTGTTCTGCTGTATCATGCATCTTACCGTGTGTTATCAGAGGAGCAGTTATAAACATAACACACTTATTTGGGTATTTCTAGAAGACCAAAATATACAATCAGATGTACCGGAGAACTGTACGCTGCATTAGAACTCAGAATCAAAGTTGCACTCTTTTGAGTTTTCTGACCACATTTCTCCCATTTCAAACCATTCCAAGACTTTGTTAATGCTTTTATTTTCACTGAATTAAAAATAAAGGTTTAGTAATAATTTTGTTTTCCCTAGTTGTGACTCCATTACTTCCAAGGGTTATTGATTGAAGTCACATTAGAATCGTTATTGGCTGAGAAAAGAAGCCTTCACATATTTCTAGTGTCAGACTTGCCGTATGGATTTGGTTGCCTACATATATTCTTTATATCTCATCACTCAAACAATTCTTTCCCTGGAAGTGATACAATTAAAACGCGTGGGCTACAACGAAGAGAACTAGGACAGGAATCACTTTAGGAGTTTAACAGTGTGCCTATGAAGTATACATACAGTATCTGTCAGTCACCCAGTTATTTACTTATATATGCATTAATTAGCAAGTGAAAAAGTGAACAAATATTTACAGAAAAATAAAAAACATATCAAAAAGTAAAAATTTAGAATTTTAATATCTTTGAATTATTTTGTTCCTATTGTACCTGTAACTCACATATTCTAAATGTAATCTTTTACGACTGCCAGTTCATACTATTATACACCTCTCCAGTTGACATTACTTATTTTAAACTGTGTAATAATTTCTTCATTCATGAATGGGTATAAACAGGTTTAGAGAAAGATATGGGATAGTTACGGTATTAGTCTTCTCAGGCTGCCATAACGAAACACCACAGAGTAGGTAGCTTTACTAACAGAAATTTATATTCTCAGATTTCTGGAGGCAAGTAGTCCAAGCTCAAGGTGCCAGCGGGGCCGGTTCCTGGTGAGGCCTTCCTTCCTGGCTTGTAGGCGGCCTGCTTCCCACTGTGTCTCACAGGACTGTTTCCTGTGTCGGCACGCCCTGTGCCCTGTGCCTCTTTCTCTTCTGGTGTAGACACCGGTCCTGTCAGATTAGGGCCTCACCTTTATTACCTCGTTCGACCTTAATCACCTCTTTGAAGGCCCATTCTCCAAATACAGTCACATTGTGGGGTTAGGCCTTCAGGATATGAATTTTGGGAGAACACAATTCAATATAACCTCTAGCATCAGTAATATGGGTGATCTGCCAGATTCTACTAATGATAGTCTCATAACCAGTAATTTTAATGTTAAACATAAGAGTGTTAGGTTCTTTTGTAGTCATGACCCTTTAAATAATTAAGACCCATGAAATGAAGATATATTTCTTTAACTTATCCCATCAGAGAAAACTTTGAGGTGTTTTGTAATCACTTCATATCTCTTAAGTTTAGGCAACAAGTCAACTAATGTGATGACTTTCAAAAATTCTACCCTTTGTGACAGCATGGATGGACCCAGAGATTGTTATGCTAAGTGAGATATGCCGGTCAGTGAAAGACAAATACCATAGGACCTCACTTACATGTGGAATCTAATAAAAAAATGATGAAGAAAGTAGAAACAGAGTCATGGGCACATGGAACAGACTGACAGCAGTCAGAGGGGAGGAGGGGGGATGGATGAAAGGAGGGGAGGGGATCAGCCAGAGAACATACTGTGCATCACCATGGACACAGACTACAGTGTGGTGGTGGCCAGAGGGAAGGCGGGGCAAGGACTGGGTGCAAGGTGGGGAAGGTGACAAAGGGAGATAAATGGGGACATCTGTAATAGTGTCAACAATTAAAATAAAGTTAAAAAAACCTTAAAATGTGACCTATATGTAGTACTAGATTGTCTATCACAAACTATAAGAATTCACATGCACCCACAACCACATATTATATACATGTACTGTATAACTGAAACCAGTTAATGTTACAAATCTTACCCTCTTATAAGCAATGCACCTTGATATTTTCTGTTATTTTACATTCTTATATTCTGTTCTCTCATTTATTTTTTTAAATTATAGTCATGACCCTCTAAACCATTATGACCCCACTAAATAGACTCATGGGTCACTACCAACGATTTGGAAAACTGTTTGCTTAAGAAGTCAAAACTCTTGTTCAACCAATATTATCTCAGAATGTGGTAATGTTGTGTGTGCATTTCTAATAATTTACTTAGGCTGTAACTATGTATTGTATTTTTAGCAGAGTTTTTCTATGAAGTGTTAACCATTACCACATTCTCAAAGACTAGAAGAAAACTCTAGAAAGTATACACCTTCATTTAGAGAGTGCCCTAGTTTCTTCCAACTCTTGAAACAGCTCAAATAAGAAATCCAGGTGATTGCTATATTGTTGGGGTTGGCCTGCTTGAAAGCCAGAGTCCTGTAAGGAGCAGATGCAAACACACAGTGATACAAACCATTGAACAAGAATCTTGATGTGTTCATTGTTATCAACCATCTCTGTCCCTTTTGCATTAATTGGAGATTTATTCAATTTCATTTATTCATTTTATTCAAGATCCTTTCAGAAAATAAACTCCTCTGTTACAAACAGAGAATTTAATACAGGGTATTAGTTAGGCTCTAGAAGCCAAATGCAGGGGTGGTGACTTGTCCCAGAGAACAGCAATAACCAGAAGCTGATGCGAGCAGGCAGTAGTGTCTCTAGAATCCAGGAGGCGGGGTCCCCTGGCAAAAGCGGAACCATGGAGAGGACTGTCTGGGTGAGCTGAAGCCACAGAGGAGGTTCAGCTGCTGCTGGAGACACAACCAGAAATAGGGAGGGGAGAGAAGCAATACTCTGGCTTCTCCTCCTCCTACCATCCAGTCTTCTGAAGCTGCCACTTGTCAAAAATGCTAGTGCTAGAGATCATGGGAAATAGAAATGTAGTTCCCTGCTATAGAGAATAGAGCCAGAACAGTAGGCAGGGGATGGATCTAAGACTAAACAAGCAAATGATTGGCTCAGATACTAAGGCATCTGTTTATTCTTATTTGATTGATTTTATCCATGACACCTACATAACAATGCATTGTTATAAATCACATTTTGCATATGGATTGATAGAACGAGTTTCAGGATTTAAAAAACTCTACCTTTTCTCTCATGTTCTCATTGAATAGATGTGCCATGATTTATTTCACCGTTTTCTTCTTTTGCACATTGAGGTTGGTTGCATTTGACATTTTGCTATTATAAATTACTTTGCAGTGACTATGTTCATGCATATACCCTTTCTCCCATATTTGTTAATTATTAGTTTAAAAGTTATATACTCAGAAAATAGATTACTGTGCCAAAAGCATGAACAGATTTATGGCCCTTGTTACTTATTATTAGATTGCTTTTCTACAACATTGTCCCAGTATACTAGTATCAACATACAATATGATCAATTTTAGTGGCTTTTGTCTATGTTGGAATAGCATCATTAAAAAATCTTGTTGCCCAGTTTAATTAACTGACTTTCAGTTGTTGACTCTTTGATTATGAGGATGGTGAATATATTTTTCACGTTTGCTGACTAGACACATTTTTTCTTTCATGGGTAGTTTATTTCCATTCTTGAATAGTCTTCTAACAACTTTGCTAAGACTGTGGATTGAAGAAGACAGAAAAAAATGAATAGAAAAAAAAGGCACAAGTCTTGTTTCTGTCCTCAGGTCACGTAGCCGAGGTGGTGGGCTACAATCAAACATCTGAAAGATCCTCTAAAGAACATTTGCTAAACATTGAGCCTGACTGGTTCCCCTGGCAGTTCACAGTAACAGCATCCTTTGTAATTTCTCTTCTACACCCTTAGAACCAACGGGTGGGGTGTCACTTTTTCAAACACCAAGTAATTAATTTCTTGAAGTGTGGTCTTATATTTTATAATAATTTGAACACATGATAAGATTAGATGAGATGATCAAAGTTCTTTTTTTATAAGAGAATGCTATAGCTCTTTATCTTTTTCTTTTAACTTAAAACATTTATTTACAAATGAAAAACTTTAAGCATTTTGACAGAAAATAGCAAAATAGCTTTTATATGCTTAAATCTGTTTGTATTTTTACACATAGTATGGGCTATTGCTTTATTATGGTGCTGAAAAATAGTTCTTAGCATTCTGTAGTTGTGCAATTTTTTTTTTTAGGCTTAGGAAAGATCTTAGTGATGCTCAGGACTTCTGTTGTATTTTTTACATGTTTACTAACAGCAGAAAATATCTTGAGTTTTAAAAGCAAAATAAAACATCTTTTTTATACTCAAAGCTTATACCAATAAAAGACTTAATTGATCTCCCTGTAAAAGCTTTCATTTCTTTTTCTGAAAACATTAGACTGCAAGCTCTAAACTAAATTTATAATAATTGTATCATTAGCATTCATAAGATATATGAAATGTCTAAGATATGCTGATTTTTATTTTAATGTTAACATAGTTAAGATTTTTTCCTACTATTGGCTGTTATAGAGTATTATTTATGACTTATTCTTCTCATGAGAAAGTTATTAAGTATGTTATGCTCATATAATCTATAAAACAAGTATAAAGCAAAAAAGCACAAAGTATAAAAACACACATTTTCTAAAATATTTTTATTTGAGGAAATTATTTTACACTTACTAAAGATATATGGACAGGATTTATACCAACTAATTTAAAATCAAATTTCTTAAATATTATTAAATAAAATTTTATTATCAATCTTTTCTATTTAAGTAGAGAAATTAATTGGAAGTTATTTTTTGAACACATTATATACAGCCAATTGTTACTTCCTGCCACGAGAAAGTCATCTTAAGTTAAGGTCCACAGAGAAGCAGTCTGTGAATCACAGGCTTTTGATGACGAAAGGAAGCAGCCAGGAATGCATGGGTTAAATAACCGTGCCCTTGGTGACCACATTTTATGAATCCACAATTAGAAGGTGTAGTGTGTTATCTGCAGTAGCCTATTCTTCCACCATCTCCCTGTCTTCCCCAGACTGGTATTCCAGGTAGTTCTTCTCAGATCCTTGAAGGTCCCATATGATTGCGTGGCCCTGTGCCTTTGCTGCAGCTGTTTTCTCTTTGTAGACTCCCCAGAATGGTTATTGGTTCATCTCTCCAAATTCTTAATACTAGCTGTCTCTGGTTTGTGAATTTCATAGTTGATTCTTTCATTGGTCCATTTGTTTGGTTGGTTGCTTGGTTGGTTGGTTTTTCAAATTTTCTTCCACTGGTATGTATACGTAACTTTTACAATGAGAAAACAGATTTGCTTGTTTATTTTTTATAAAGCATAACAAAGATTGCCAAGGGGGGAAAAGTTTGTGTGAAAGTCCATTTTAACTTAACCTTGGAGTGGCAAATTGAGCTAAATATGAAGCCCAGGCAGGATTTAAAAGTGCACACATGTTCTTTCTCTGTTTTCTTTTTTATATTTCTCTTCTACCAAGCACTATTCTATTTTAGCATTTCCCCACAGAGTACCTTTCTGAGAATTACTTCACAAAAACTTAACCATCTGCCACTTACAATCTTAAAGATTCTAATTTTATTTATGTTGCTTGGTTTCTTCATCTCTAGGATATGGAAATTTTGTCAGATGGTCTTCACATGGGTCCACCCATTTCCGAAATGCTACAGTCATGTCACTTTCCAATTGCTCCCCGATCTCTGCTCTTTACTTCTCTCCAGCCCAGTCTAAGGTTCTTACCAGATTAATCTTCATAATATATAACTGATCAAATCTAGCCTCTGTCCTGGAATTAGAAGAGACTAAAATGTGAGTAGTTTTCTTTATGCATTGGGATTATGGTGAATTACCATTTACTAAAAGCCTACTAAATACTTGTTAAACAAAAATGTGTTGATGCATTTTTTGTGTCTGATATGTTCTCACAGTTAGAGATACTGAATTGATTCTAAATATATGCATCTCACACTAGAGGGGAAGTTCAAAGCCTATAATTTTTGTTTAACCTTCTTAAGTGGTAAATATGCTTATCTTTCTAATGCTAATTTCCCTTATGCGGAATATGGGCCTTCCAAGCATAACTAGTTTCTGTTTCTCATGTTGGTTCCCACAATCCCTCACACCTCTCCATCACTGCCAGTTTGGAATGGCTTCCTCTGTTGCCCACATATCTATTTATCTTTTACTACTCACATGTTACTTAGAAATCTTTTCTCAACTTCTGCCTTCTCCTTTTATGGACCATTACAATTTGACCTTCTACTATAATTTACTTAGACACATGTTTTCTTCTTCACTAGTCTGTCATCCTCAAGGAGGTAATTTAAAAGCATATGCTTTAGAGTCAGATAGACCAGGTTCTGTCATTCTACCAGTTATGCCCACTCAGACAA
>CM052538.1:76095131-76145153 GCA_028533065.1 Trachops cirrhosus | reverse complement strand
AGTGGTATTCCAGACAAAACATGTTTAAATCATCAGAAAGATGATAGGGCATGGTGTGTTTGGAGGATAACTAGTGGTTATTCTGGCCGGAGAATGGTGAGACTGTGGAACTAAAGGGTTGCAGGAAGTGATCTGGGCCAGATAATGAAGTCTCAGTTTTTTAAATCTATTCTTTCAGAAGTGGGGAGCCATTGAAGACTTTTAAGAAGGAAGGTAGCACAAACACATTTGCATTTTTAAGAGAATGGGCATGAAAGGGTGAGACTATAAGGCAGAGTATTTAATTCAAAGATGACTGCAGTAGTGAAGTGAGAAATTATAAGAATGGAAACTGAGGCCCTGGCTGGGGTGGCTCAGTTGGTTGGAAGACCATCCCATACACCAAAAGGTCGTGGGTTCTATTCCTGTGAGGGCACATACCTAGGTTGCAGATTCAATCCCCAGTTGGCGGGAGGGGGGTGGGGGGTGGGAGGCAACCTATCCATGTTTCTCACATCAATCTCTCTCTCTCTCTCTTTCTCTCTCCACTCTTGCTCTCACTCTCTCTCCCTTCAAAAGTCAATGGACATATCCTCCAGGAGTAAAAAGAAAAAAAGAAACTATTGACTTTTGCACTTTAAAGTCTAAGTAGTGAAGACACTGAAATATTAGTATTAATTGAGCTTTGGTCATGACCAAAAGGAATACTTGCCCTGAATATACAATAACCAGCAAGACAAATCCTGAACAACATTTGTTTACTAAATGAAAACCACTGTAGGTACATATGCTTTGACTCCAGCGCTTCCACCACCTGAATTTCCCTGAAAAACTGACTTTAGCATGCCTTTCATGTTGAGATCAGAATTAAGTGTATTATCAAAATACAAAAGAATGATATTCAGTAGTGATGGAAATTTCACTGGTGTCAGAAATACAGATGAAACAGCCCTGGGTACCATGCAGGAAAGGAAGCGTAGTGCACACTAAAATAGAAAAAAGTTCTATTATTTTTTCCAAAACAGACAGTAAACTTTATTAATGTGTAACAGATAGATAAATAGATAGTCCCACATATATTTGGGTCCTATTCAAAACTATTTTACTGAGAAGGATTTGTGACTCCTGGGGTGGCAGAGAGAACACAGGCCCTGGAGTAAGACTGGGCAGATTCCAACCCTGACTCCACTGTGGAGTAAACATGTGACCAAGGCAATTCATCTGACAAGGCAGTAGTAGTGGCAGCCTTGGGACAAAGGATTGCAACCATAAACAAAACATGCTTAGTACATAGTAATCATTTAGTAGTGCTAGTGCCAGCAAATAGGTGTATCCATTCAGTGACTTTACATATGTGAGTGAGGGGGACAAATACATACGATTATAATTCCCTTTCTCCATCATCACTAGCTCCTCTCCAACAGAGACTGCACAGGCACTTCTTGAAGATCTCAGTTTTCTTACCTGCTCAGTGAAGGTTTTCTGACTACTTGATCTAAAATACACACTGTCGATCTCAGCCACATCATTTTATTTGAATTTTCTCCATAGAATTAATCACTTGATTTAATTTTTGTTGGTAAACCCCCTTTACTGGAATGTAAGTATCTCCCTTGTTCTCTGTTGTGCCCCAGCACCATGATCGGGCCAAGCAGGTAAGTGCTTAAAAAATATTTGCTAACTAATGAATTACTCTGCAGATTCTTTATAATGAAAGAATCAGAGAAAGGGAGTGAGATTCAAAGACCCAGTTTAGGAAAAAAAAAAATGTTCATCCCTGCCTTTCCCTGCCCTTCCTAGGCCCTGGACCAATGTGTCCACATGTCCGTGACTCAGACCTCCAAACTGGTACGGTTGCAGTGAAGCCTTGTGCTCTTTTAGAACTGTCATCTCTTGTGACTTAGGATAAGCCCTGGCCACCTGGATGTCCCTGTTGATACAACCTTCCTTTTCTTGGTGCTTTGTATTTCTCCCTTTCCCTCTTGCCTGCTGTTTGGATCACTGCTGCAGACTACTGTTGCTGGACCTGTGTGGATAAGAAATCTTGTCCCAATTGGTTCCCTTTTGAATACTAATTTGGATCACTGTCCACATCCCTAACCAGGCCTATAGCTGGGTTTTTTCCCATAGTCTTTTTCTTTCCACCATCCCTTGCTGCTGAAATCTCAATATTCCTTACACTTGAACCCATAAGGTTTAGGACCATTAAAAAGAGAAAAGGAACAGTAGGACTAGAATTTAGGACTGCCTTTGAGAGGTTTAGCCACTGCCAAGTAACTTGTAGCTCTTAGGTGTAACAACCATTCTCTATTTCGGTTATTGTCATAGTACCCAGCACCACTTCATACGTAGGTAGGTGTTCCAATAAATGTTACTCCAGGATGACAATCCTTACAAGCCAATGTTGGGATGTCGTTGTGATGATCTGTTGCCTTATAAATAACCTCTGCAAAGCTTAGTGCCTTTAAATAGCAATCACTGATTTTACTCACAAATCAGCTACTTAGGTAGGGATTGGTGGGAAAGCTTGTCTGTTCACACAGCATCAGCTGGGGAAGCTTGCCTTCCTGAAACACGGTGCTGTATACTAAGAACAAGTCTCTCAAAAGACAGGAAGTAGAAGCTGCCAGAAATAGGCAGTGTCATGCTGTAGTACACTGGCCAAGTAGTCCCAGAGCTGAGATTCACAGGACTAGACATAACTCTTGGTGGGTGTACCAATATTAACAATATTAATATTATCAAAGAATTTGGGGCCATGTCACCTTAGATATTCACCATTTTCATTTATTTAATTAAAATACATTATAAAATCAAATAAGAAAAACTGTGGGCCAAATCGCAATAGAAATTAGAATGCTGTGTACAAAAGAAGCTATTTTTAAAAATCACTTGAGACTTCTGGTCAATATGGAGGTGTAGGCAGATGTGCTTCACCTCTTTGCACAACCGTAAGAAGGATTACAACTAACCTCAAAACAAAAAAACACCCAGAACTGCCAGAAAGTCAACAACCAAAGATCTGAAGAAGACACATTCATCCAGACGGGTAGGAGGAGTGGAGAGGACACGCTGTAGTGGTGGTGAGGCAGTGGCGGTCAGGCTGCAGTGGTGGCTGGCAGTCCCACATTAGGGATACCTGGGGAGTGAACCCCAGGCCAAACGGCACAGCTCAAGGTTCCAGTGTCGGAAAAATAAAGTCTCATGACTTCTGGCTGTAAAAAACAGTGGGGTTTGGGGTGGTGGAAGAAACTACGGGTCTCTCAGCAGAGTCCATTTAAAGGGCCTACAGGGTCCTAAAATGCATGTAAACCCAACCATTGTGGAAATCACCACCAGGGCAACAGCTAGAGGAGCACCAGTTGCCTAAGCGACTGGTATTTCTGTATATTAGGTAGAGCATTTTCCCACTACCAGTCACTAAGTGCCAAAAAAGCCTCCAGAAATCAGGCAGCAGCAATGCCTTCTTTCTGACCCTTCCCCCAAATACAAAGCCACAAAGTGCTGAAGTGGGCTGCCCTGCCCTGCTGATTACCTAAGGCTCTGCCCCATACAGCATAACAGGTGTGCCAAGACAGAGACAAAGCAGCTCTACCTAATACACAGAAACAAACACAGAGAGGCTGCCAAATTGAGGAGACAAAGAAACATGGCCCAAATGAAAGAACAGAACAAAACCCCAGTAAAAGAATGAAGCAAAATGGAAACAGCCAACCTGCCAGATGCAGAGTTTAAAACACTGGTGATAAGGATGCTGAGATCTCATTGAGTATAGCAAAAACATAAGGGAAGAAATGAAGCCTACACTAAGTGAAATAAAGAATAATCCACAGGGAACCAACAGGGAAGGGAAGGAAACCAGGGTTCACATCAATGAACTGAAACATAAGGAAGAAAGAAACAGTCAACAAGAACAAAATGAAGAAACAACAAATTCGAAAACAACAGGGGAGAATAAGAAGACTCTGTGATATCTCCACACATGCCAACATCCAAATCATAGGGATGCCAGAGGGAGAAGACAAAGAGCAAGAAACTAAAAAATTATTTTAAAAAAATAATGAAAGAAAACTTCCCTAATTTGGTGAAAGAAATAAAAATGCAAGTCCAGGAAGCACAGACTCCCAGTCAAGTTGGACCCAAAGAGGCCCACTCCAAGACACATTGTAATTAAATTGCCAAAGGTTAAAGATGAAGAGAGAATCGTAAAAGCAGCAAGAGGAAAGAAGAGAGTTACCTACAAAGGAGTCTCCATAAGATTATCAGCTGATTTCTCAAAAGAAATTTTGCAGGCTAGAAGGGGCTGGAAAGAAGTACTCCAAGTGATGAGAAACAAAGACCTGTAACCTAGATTACTCTGTCCAGCAAAGCTATCATTTAGAATGGAAGGGCAGTTAAAGTGCTTCCCAGATAAGGTCCAGTTAAAGGAGTTCATCATCACCAAGCCCTTATTATATGAACTGTTAAAGGGACTTATTTAAGAAAAAGAAGATAAAAACTAGGAACATTAAAGTGACCACAAACTCACAACTATCAACAACTGAATCTAAAAAACAAAAACAAAAGCAAACAACCAGTACAGGAACATAATCATAGGTATGGAGATTATCTCGAGGGTTATCAGTGGCAGGCGGGGGAGGAGAGATTGGGGAAAAGGTACAGGGAATAAGAAGCAAAACTTGTAGGTACAAAATAGACAGGAGGAGGTTAAGAACAGTATAGGAAATGGAGAAACCAAAGAACTTATATGCATGACCTGCAGACATGGACTAAGAGGATATTGCTAGACAGGAAGGGGGCGCTGGCTAGAGTAGGGCAAAGGGCGGAAAAATTGGGACAACAGTAATAGCATAATCAATTAATATACTTTAAAAAATGACTTATTCTGGAAAAACTGGCACTCATCATTTCAAGCTACTAGATAAATCATTTAACCTACATACTATGAAACACACCAAACTGGAAGACAAATTGAGAATTACTTGAATATCTGAATATCTCAAAAAAGTAAATGAAACTACTAAATTATTATACCTTACTGTTGTTAACTCAAGCCTTTGACAAACAGAAAGAAATAAATATCTAAACTATTTTATGGAGTTAGCATTGTTCTAAAGCATTTCAATTTGATCTTGTGGGCAACTTGTAAGATATTGTGAACTTTCTTTTCAAATTGAATTCCAGAACAAAGTAATGTTTGCTTTGTGTGGTATAAATAGTATTTGAGTGAAATGAAAATATATGAATTTGATTAACTCTGGGATCTGGCATTCTGAAGTCAGAATGTTTAATTCATCTTAGAGACAAAACATGCAACAATAAGAAGGTTTTTAAATTTCCACTATTCATTGTATCTAAACTCTTCTATAAACAAAGCAGATGTTTTGTTTTGGCAAATAATGTGACTATATTTTTCTCAACTTTGGTCCCCCACTTTCCCTAAATATGTTTTAGTTGTTGGCTTTTTAAAAAATGCTCTAGAATTAGATATGAAGGGGCAAAGGAACATGCTATTTCTAGTCAGCGTCTGCAGTCCTGTCACATGAAAGATCTTCCCAATCTACTTTTATTTCTTTCCTCCTAGAGAATCTGATTTGCAGCAAATCGATTGCTCGACCTCTCCATGTCACTCTTCTATAAAATAAAAAAGGTTGCTGATAGTCCCCAGGTGGGGAATGGTCTCTTCTGGAAGGGATGACACACAAAGGTCAGTCCGTTAAACAGGGTGACCTGTGAGACTTCCCAATAACGCATTAGTGATGTATTCCAAAATGTTGAGTTCAAAATTCAAATGAATCCTTTTTACTGGTAGGCCTGCTCTTGGAAATTTTATTTAGGGGAAAAATAAGTAAAATGTGTTTTATGACCGATTCTGAAGAATTAATATTTTCCTTCAAGATGTAATTACTAGGGATATCCCTCACTTCCCTGCCAGAAAGCAGCTCAGTTTCTTTAACTCTCACAAATAAAAAAGGTACCAACACTGAAGTTCTGGAACTGCAATCAATCCGTCATCTGTTTAAGAAATAGCGGATCATATTGGAAAGAAGACTGCACCTGGTTAGAAGTCCTTGGTGAGGGTCCCAGCTTCTCCACTTACCAGCTGTGCCTGTCTCTGAGCAAGTGCTAAGGCTGAGCACGTCTTTCCTGTTCAGTGTCCTCATTTGTAAAATGAGGAAAATGTTATCCACTCTGGCGTCCTGACAGAGTTCTGAGGGTAGATGGTATATCAAATATGCAAGTGCTTAATAAATTGCAAAGCATCCTATAAACACAAAGTATGATCTCTCATTTCAGAAGCTTTGGTGAAAACATATGGATTTTTTTAGTTATAGTTGTTAAATCTTCATTATAAATATATGGTACAGTATTATTAGTAAGATACATTTCCTGAGTTCTATATAATAATATAATAAATATAATATAATATAATATAATGCTTTATACTAATTAAACAAGATATAATTTTATTAAGGAAAGAAACCAAGTATTATAAATGTTTGTGTCTTTAACATTATCTAGAACAGCTCTTTGTAGGTCAAGTTGGTTGATTAATTTATTGGTCAAATGACTGATTAAGAAGGATATTTGTGAAGTCATTATTCTTCAATTTACAAAGGAGTAAATTGGTTTCTTTTAACATTTTGGATTTCCAATAAAAAATTATTGAATGCTCGATAATGTATAGAACAAAACTATCAGGGTGAAAAATACCATCACGCTGTTGCACTGTTGTTAGTTGACTTCATAGACTGAATCACGGGATGTGTGAATAAGCCGGGGGTTGGGGAGCACAGGAGGAATGTATCAGAGGTTAGTATCCACTGTCACGAGAGCACTGACCCGGTGAGTCAGTGTGGCTAATGGTGCTAGCCTACAACCAGCTGTGAAAACGCTGAACCAAGGGAATTATTATAAGTTTTTAGTGTTTCTAAGAACTCATCTCCAAAGCTTAAAACAACGTTGCCTTAACCTAAAGTGTAAGCTTTATGTTGCTGCTTTATTTCATGTATCTTTTCAGAAATTTCTTTAGGAATTTTGTTCTGCCTTTCTAGCTTTTGATAAAACTTTTAAAATGGCTGATTTCTTATTTCCTCACAAAAAATTTCAGAAACTTTTTAATTCCCGCCTAAAACACTGTTTCATAGTTGACTTTTTTATTTTTTAAATTTCAGCAAATATGGGAAAAGCATTCACATCTAAATTATTTCTTACTTAGTGCCTTCAAAAGTTAGCATACTGCCTTGAAATGCAGTTTGTCATGACTGCAGAGAAAATTCTTTCATTAAACTTTTATCAAACACCTGTTATATGCCTATCAGTGTCCTAATACTCTTTATGTCTGTCCTTGGTTATAAGGTTCTCTCCCGCTAGTGTTCAGTTGGTTTTTCAGGATGATTTCTCTACAATTTAGTTGTAATTCCGGAACGGTCCTGGGAGATTAGTGTGGCTTCCACTTACTTCTCCGTCATCTTGGATCCCACTTGCCTAATACTCTTTAGACCCACGTTTATGTAGTTCCAGGGAAAAAAATCATCTATATCTATTTCAGGGAGACAAAAACAATTTTACCTAATGGTTCTTTAATATATTATAATTAATTGTGCCTAAGTATCATTTTATATTTTATTTTTAAATTGAGATATAATTAACACATATTAGTTTCAGTTGTACCATATAACAATTCAATATTTGTATATATTATAAAACAGGGGTCCCCATCCTCCAGGCCATGGACAGGTACCGTGGCCTGCTGTGAACCAGGCCTCCAGCCAAGCTTACCTGAGCTCCATTACCTGGCTCCTCCCCCCAACCCCGACCAAGTGAGAGAGAACCAGGGAAGCTCTCCTGAGTTTCCCACCCCATCCCACCACTCCCTGGTGCCAAAAATGTTGGGGACCACTGTAAAACGATCATCATAATAAGTTGAGTTAACATCTGTCACCATACATAGTTATATAATTTTTTTCTCATTATGAGAACTTTTTTTAAAATGTAAGATTTGTAGATAAGCTTTCCTTTTTAAAGATTTTATTTACTTATTTTAGAGAGAGGGAAGGGAGGGAGAAACAGAGGGAGAGAAACATCAATCAGTTGCCTCTCACGCCCCCCACTGGGGACCTAGCCCTCAACCCAGACATGTGCTCTGACTGGGAATCAGATCAGCAACGCTTTGGTTAGCAGGCCGGCTCTCAACCCGCTAAGCCACACCAGCCAGGGCTCATTATGAGAAGTTTCAAGATCTACTTTCTTAGCAACTTTCATAAATGGAATACAGTATTATTGCATCCCCATGACTTAACTGATTTTATAACTGGATGTTTATACCTTTTGACTTCCTTCACCCATTTTACCCAACCCCCATCTCTACAACCACCAGCCTGTTCTCTTAGATTCCACACGTGAGATCACATGTTGTTGTTCTCCATCTATTCTTCACAAAACTGGAGCACAAGGATGGATACACATACTATATGGCAGTACACAGCAGAAGATGCAGTTGGCAAACTAACAGCCCAGAGCACTAGAGGCTTTTATTCTTTCTTTGGCCAAGAAGTCAAAAGTTCTTCTTAAAGCAGAGCAGAGACTTTAGTAACGAAGTCTAATGTGTATAAAAGCACCTGCCTCTTTTCCTTTTCCCAGTAAGTTATAGCAGTCATGTTACTTTGGTGTTTCAGACTAAGAAACAAAAAATTAAGACGCTTTTTTTCTTGATAATTTATTAGACTGAGTGGGTGTCCGGGCTACACATGTGCACAATTTCCATGGTTTTTCTTTTGTTTTGATTTGCCTTATTTGATACTTGAAACTGATAAAAAAAATGCTAGTTTTCTAATATGGCTCTTTCTTAGCTTAAAAATTGGCTTCTTTACCGTTGTACTCTTTGGGGCAAAGGAAAGTTGTCCAAATCATCAGATTCCTCCTAACTTGAATCGGGCAAGGAGAAGACTTCAGTGTGGGAGAGTTACATTACAGAACTCATGAAGTCACTTGTATTAAAACATTTGATAATTTTTAGTCAAGCTAAAGTAGATTATAATTTGTGCTTGTATGGGGTGTCTTAGGCACAAGAATGTTAGATATAAATCAACAGTAGGATTTCATTTTTAATTGATGACTTATCTTAAAGTGCCACCTTCTAACTTTGTTCAATGTTCATGTTCCTAGGAGCTTCATAACACTTAGGAAACTGGAACGGGGAGGAGGAATGCTTTATTAGAGGCAGTTTTTCCATAAAGTATCTGGGCATCATTTTTAGCTTATTCTGTGAATAGTATGTGAAGCTCAATAGTCTCTTTATATAAACACAGCCCTGAAAAGTACTCTTTGCCTTCAGCCTTCATTCATTCCAGCATGGATTCTTTACATGCAAAGATACAGTCTGCAGGAAAAACAGAGCTTCATCAACATTTGCTCTTGAAACAGACTAAAGAAAGTCAGGTAATTCTAAATGAATAGAAATACGGTAGAGATCTTGTTAGATATTCTGTTAAATAAATTTTCTTATCTCCTTGTTCTTAACAAAGGATAATTCCCTTTGACTTTCTATTATGAAAATCCTTATGAAGAATTGTTAAGAAATCTACAAACAGAACAAAGACTGAAATGCTTGTGCTCACTCCTTGCTGGGTGGTGGCTCACATAATAGTGGCATTTGTGACCCTAGCCCTCCCAAGGGGCTCAAAGAACTTTTACATTTTTGCACTCTGACCCCCCTATCTCCTCCCCTTTCTTGTTCATATTCTTTCTCCTCCAAGGCAAGACTGTATTGCCATAAAAAAATAAATTGGATATATGAATGCATGGCTAGATAAATGCAAGTGTGACAAACCAAGCATAGTAATTTGTTGAGGGCAGCATCTAGGTGGAGTTTATAGGCGTGTTCATTCTTTCAGCTTTGCCACATTCTTGGAAACTGTCATAAAT
Source organism: Trachops cirrhosus (assembly GCA_028533065.1). Lineage (NCBI taxonomy): Eukaryota > Metazoa > Chordata > Mammalia > Chiroptera > Phyllostomidae > Trachops > Trachops cirrhosus. Next base: position 76,135,247 of record CM052538.1, on the reverse strand, counting down.
CTCTTCTGAATGGTTATCCACAGGGGTCGGATGACAGAGGCTTTCATTTGCTCTGAGTTTAAATCTTTAACAATTACATTATTAGAGAAAAGTGAAAATAATTCTTTTTAGAGCTACATGAAATTATCTTCACAAATGGAGTTGCCAGGCTATTGATTTAAAAGCTGTGCATGTTTGAAATTCACATTCAGCCATGCTAAGTAATTGAGAACATGCACAATTCAGCTGTGTGATGGTGACCACATCATTGTAACAGGAAATTTGTTACACAAGTATGACGATATATACAATGAATGTAACTATTAAAATGTATAGTATAAAAACAAATGCATAGACCTGGAATGATTTCTAGTATTTATGTGCTTTCTAAAAAAAATCTGAATTTATGGGCATGAATAGAAGAACATTTATAAAAGTATGCCTCCGACTTATGAGAGGATGGGTCTTTTTCTCTTATATAGATTTTAAGCCATATTTTCTATTCTTTCCTAAAATAAAAGTTTCACAGTGTTCTTAGTTTAGTAACATTAGAAAGGAGAAAAACAGAAAAGAGAACAACAGAAAAAAATGCTATTTTTCTGTGAAAATGGGGCAGGGAAACGTTGGTGTCTGTAAATAATGTTTCAAATGAAAAAGATTATCTGGGTTTTTAATCTATATCACTGAAATCTGCTCTCTTACATTTTCTTACTCTTGCTCTTACAACAAAATACATTTGAAACATGTAAAAACAAATAATTTCATTCATTCTTCTGAAGATATATTCATGGGCTTGACTAATAGCTTTTGAAAGTTCAGATGTTTTCATGCTGTTAGGCCCAAGGCATTTCATACTTGGAAATGCCTATCTTTAATCTCTAATTGCATTAAATTTCTGTGTCTGACTCATGAGGAAAAAGCTTCAAAGCAGAAATGAGAAAATCCATTTTCTCTCTTAATACAATAACCATTGACATATTTCAATGTGATGCCTATGTTCCAAGTATCCTAACCAGAAGAATTGAGATTAAGAATGGGCCAGTTAATTTTTTTAAGTTTTTATTTATTATAGACCTCATTTCTCTAAGGAGACTTAAGCAATGTGCTGAAATTAGATAATTTTTACAATAGGTCTCCGAGAAGCATAGAGCAAAGAGACCATTGCTGTTTTCATTCATCCAATAAATATTTATTGAACAGTTACTTTGTGACTCTGAACTTAATGTTTCATTTACTGTTTTCTCTCCTTACAAGACATTTTTTGTAGATTTTCTGCAAGTGGCTATTGAAAGAACAGTTAGATAGGACTAAAAGTAAAAGTAAGCAAATTAGAGTCCATTTCTGGGTTCCAGTTCTCTAGTCTTCTCATAGCAGATTATATGGAATTTGCAATTCATTTATCTATTCATCCCTCTTCCTGTATGCTGGTAGTCTATTCTACCAGGGCCTTCTCAGTCCTGCCCAATGCACGTTTCATTTTCTCCCTCTCTCGTCTTTCCCAGGTAAAATGTCCGGTGACCGAGCTTTGAGGAAGCAGCAGCAGCTAAACAACCTTGTGTATGTGGTGGCAAATCAGGCCAAACCTGGTGACAGAATTGTGGATTTCTGCAGCGGCGGGGTATGATATCTGTCCATATTCTCTTTAGCTTTCCCAAGACTGTGTGACTTTATATTACATTCAAGGCCATGCTTTTATTTAGCAAGATTGTTGTCTCAGAAATCGCAGAAGCCTTAGGGACCAACTTTAACTTGTTTCCTTTCCTGCTTCCTTCAGGGCCATGTTGGGATTGTGCTTGCTCATATGCTGCCGTTATGCCAGGTAAAGTCTGGTTCGTAGATGAAAGAAAACGTCGGAAAACGGTGTGATTCAGTTAGCTGAGTCTGGCTCACCCCTGCTCTCTGAGTTTGTGATCATTCACCCAGGCCAACTATGTGAGACACACATTTTCTTTTTTCTTTGAAATAAACTTCTAAGATTCAGAATCTTAAGGAAAAAATGTAAAGTAGGATCACAATAATTTTCAACTTTTATAAAAAGTTATATTTTAAAATAATTTTAAAAATAAATCACCATTCTACCTCTAAATAGAATAATGATTAAACCAGTTTAATTGTCAACATAATATACACTGGAAATACTGGCTTCTAAAACTTGTTGAGTATATTCTTTCAGTAACCTCGTTTTTATTCATTGCATCAAAATTCTAACAACAATAACAAAATTAAAAAAAAATCCAACTTACCACACTAATCAATCAAATGACTTTCTCCCTGTGTTCTCACTGTCATTGCCCTTGAGGACACTTATTGTTGCAAACTCTAAAAGTGCAAATACAGTTTTAGTTTTCTGATTTCAGTCAAGATTGGATCATAAGTGTTATAAATATCTTCATTAAAACATCACTTAAATATGACCACATAATATATTTTCAAGGAATGCACCATAATTCATGCAATTGCCACCATGTATTAGAAGTTTGTGCTATTTTTAGTCTTCTGCCATATTATATCATTTTATCACAGTGACCTTCTTTTAACAAAAAAGTATAGAATTTGATGTCACTTTTTTTCCAAAATGTTACAATTGAACTTGGGCACATTCTTTGCTTGTAAGCCTCTAAAAGATGCAAAATAATTACAGTGTGACTCCACTCCCAGGAGAAAAATGAGGAAGAACTCATAGACCAGTGCAAATGACGTGCCACAGAACGACGGCAGTTGGAGGGATGGTGTTACTCTTTTACCTTTTTAGAAAATAAGGAGTCAAATAAATGAGGACTCCTGGGAGAAACAGATAGGTGTCTGTTTTATTATTTAGAAAAGCAACAATAGTGTGGTTGGAAGAAGAGAAAGAAAGCTCACAGAGTAGAATCCCGGAGAAACAGCATCAGGGACATGCTGTCTTTATCCCCCTCCCTAAACAGACGTTCAGACTGGAAAGGGGAAGGCTTGGCTGAAATAAAGAGGGGAGAGCCTTTGACACCAAGTATACTCAGACAGGCTTTTTTACACAAAGGGACCCAGTACTTTTCCCATAAAGATAAGGATGAGGACAAAATTTGGGTAGAACTAGGAAGGTAGTGATGAAAGTGACTTAGTGCAGACCACTTTTCCCCACTCAAACCAACAATCTTTTCCCATCTGCCTTGGCCTGGATTACTGGAGAGACTCCTAATGGTTGCACTGCCTTCTCCCTCACCCCCACCAATCCGTACTATACATTGCAGCATGGAACTTCTCCCATCCCCCATGATCTGGCTCCTTTTGCCTCTCCAGCCTGGTGTCCACCTTCTATACCTTGCCCCCCACTCCCCCCCATCACCATCACATACTGTGCCCCAACTATACCGATTTTCTCAGTTCTTCAAACACACAGTACATTTCCCACCTTGAGCCTTCATATATGTTTCTCTCTCTACCTGAAACACTCCTTCAGTGCCCCAGCTAATTTCTACTTACTGTTCAAGCCTCAGTTAATAGATTACTTTTCCACATTAATTGACTAAAACCTGCTTTAGTCATCATGTTTAGGTGCTCTAATAACATATTACATGTATTTTATTAAGCACTTATCACTGTATTATAATTTCTGGTTTCACTTATATCACTGCAACTATAAGCTTTTAAGAGTTCAAGGACCTTGTTCATTTTTGTACCGTATTATCTGACATCCTTCTCGGCACAAGTTAGGAGTCAATATAGTATATTCTATATTGTTAAAGCTATGAAAAATACTTTGTTCTAATGTCTGAATCATGTTCCTGAATATGCTTTGTTTCCTCGGTGAAATCTAGGTTACATTAATAGAAAACAAGGAGTTATCATTAATTCGTGCTAAGAAGAGAAGTGACGAGCTAGGTCTAAGCAACATTTGGTTTATTCAAGCAAATATGGAGTATTTTACAGGAATGTTTAATATTGGGGTAAGTAATCCACAATTTCAATTTCCTTGGTTAAATAAATAAGAAAAATTATATGCCTTAGATAGCAGAAGTGTCCAACCTGCAGCCCGTGGGCCACATTTTAGCCCAGGATCACTGTGAATGTGGCCCAACAAAAAATTCTAAATTTACTCAAAACATTATGAGATTTTTTTATTATGTGTCACAATGTATTTAATGTGTGGCCCAAGACAACTCCTCTTCTCCAATGTGGCCCAGAGACACCAAAAGGTTGGACACCCCTGAAAAGGATATACTTTTATATTCTTTTCTAAACAAAGAAATTTATCATTTTTGTTTTCTATTATCTATATAGCATAGCATACCAGTGATATTATTTTATTCATAAAACTTTGCCATTACATGACAGAGATAACATGTGCCTCAACCAGACAAGAACTTTATTTTCCTTACTGCAGAATCCCACTCCTAAAAACAATGTTTGACACATGGCAAGTGCTTAAAAATTAGCTATTCATTGAATGAGTGAAGGAATGATGCTAATGAAATGACTTCTCTTGATCAAGAGATAATAAAAGAAAAGAAAAAGAAAGAAGATAATGAAAAACACAGCTTATTAGTAATGTATAGATACCAGAGTTACCTTTAGGTAATATTTACTTTAGCTAGGATTTGATATCTGCATGTATCTGTAGCTTCTAAGAGACAGCAAATATATTAATCATGTTTCTATAACCTTAAAACCAAAGTATTATTATTTGATATTACTAAAAAGACCTAAGACATGTGATTCTGCCGCTCATTTAAACCCAAGATCGTGGGCTCTGGTGGAATTTGAGTTTCATCAAGATGTTAGTGTTGCTGCTGTCCTTTGTATTTGTTTTAAATCTTTTTCCTGAGTATTATAGGACTTTATACTCAATAGAGAAAAACACATAATAATATTAAGAAGAACCACTGGTACTTCCATTACTGAGAGATAAATATGGATACCTGCCCAAAATCTTTGCTCTTCAGATATTTATGCACACATAGAAATTCATACTTACACACGTTAACATCATTGAGATTATAGTATATCGATTCTGCTTTAATTGAACGTTGTCACAAATCTTTTCCTTAGTAATTAATCCTTTCCCTTTTTCATGTCATTACAATGAAATTGTTACAATACAATGGTGGATATCTTATGCATCAACATGTTTAAGACTTTTGATACATTTGCCAAATCGCTTTCCAGGAAGGTTGTGCTATTGCACATTTTCAGCTGCATATGTCCACATAACACACACAGTGGGCTTCTCTAGCTGGAACTCTTGTCCAGTTTCAGAAGCTCAGACTTTTTGTAGTACTTATGATTTTTTTCCAATGAAGGTCATTTCTGAAGTATCAACTGTTGGAAATTTCTGGGGTGTCTTGTTAGTTTTTACATCCTAAAAAATATGGAATTGGTTTCCTTTGTAGACCTGATCTAGAGTGGTTCTTTCAAGCCCATAAAAAGAAAAGTAAACTTTAAGAAAACTATTAATGAGGTAACCCTTCATGAGGAAATTCAGGAAAATGTAGACATCTAATCCAGTAAACTCAAGTTAAATAAATATATATATTTATATATATATATACACATATATATTTATATATATATTTATATTTATATATATATATACACACACACATATATATGCAGCTTAAGTTGTACAGAAACATGGAGGTAAAGAGTAAAGCTTCTCCCATTAAATGAGTCCCTGAGACAGTGCCTATGTCACAGGACCCCAGGCAGAATGTGTAAGGTAGCACAGCATTGCTGCCTGTTTACTCACCTCTCAAATCACAAAATCCCAAGTCTATAACCATATGCCTCTTTTTCCTCCTGTGGCTTACAGAGAGTAAGTCACTGTGGCGTGTTCTTGTAAACTTCAAAGTCATAATTCACTAACAACAACTAAAAATGTATATGTCTTTTGGAAGTAATATTGTCTCTACATTTCATAATAATATATCCATAATTTCTCTTACTTTCATAATTGCCTTTGTCCAGATATATAGAAAATGATTTAAAATTACTTGGAGGAGTATTAAACCAAAATTAGATTTACTGTCAAGAAAATGATATGCCTGGGACAATAACTGAGGTACTGTCACTGGATAAATCAAGCTGAATGCATCAGTGACTCGAACTCTTGTATTGAATAGGTTCTAGTGAAAGTAATGCAGCTAGAGAGGAGATCAGGTATTGGAAATGTATTAAAACTGCATTGATCCCTGATTTTGTGATATTCCAAATAAGGGTTTAGATGGCAATTATGTTTATTTAATAAATGCTTTTTTCTCTTACTCTTTTTGTTTAGATATAAAAATTAATGGTGTAAACAAGATTTTAAGCAGAGAATTTTAAAGTCTTAGATCCAACTATCTTTAGGAATTATAAACAAATAATTTATATATAAGACAAAAATACTAATTACTACTTATATCTCCATTAGTACAACAAACCATATCAGGCAAAAATGGATAGATTTACTAATTTTATTACACTAGTTTTATTTGAAATAATGAAAGAAATATAATTTTTTTATCTTTACACAATGTCTTCCAACACCCTCACCTAATGTACTTCCCTCTTATAATGAGAATCAGTGAGGTAATAACTGTGTTTGTTCCAAACAGTCCCTTTGTAGTTTCTGATTTACATTGTGCTTATTTGAGAAATATATTTCTTTAGAAATATAAATACTTAATAAGCACATAAAAACATTCAAAGTCTCTAGTAACCAAATACATTTTAATTTGTTTTTTAAATATTTATTTTTTGTTTGTTTATTTATTTATTTATTGGGGTGGGGAGAGAGGGGGGAGAGAAACACCAATATGAGAGAAAAACGTCCATTGGTTGCCTCCCATACGTGCCCCCACTGGGGACTGAACCTGCAACCAGGCATGTGCCCTGACCAGAGATCTTTTGCTTTGCAGGACGATGCCCAACTGAGCCACATTGGTCTGACCCAAATACATTTCAATTTGAACAACAATATTTCATTTTTACTCTAAAATTTGCAAAGATTTTTGTAATATTGTTACCCATCGACTACAAGTTTTCAGTGAGGTGAACTTAATCATACAGTAGCTTTGAGAATTTTCACTTATATGATATTTGCAATGATTTGCTAAAGACATGAAAAATTAGTTACAATGGAAATAAAATAGTGAAAGATGCAAGATGGCAGGAGAGTAGGTAGAAGGTACACTAACCTCCTCCTGGGACCAAACTGGAATTGCAACTAAATTATAGATAAATCACCCAAATAACCAACTGAGCACTAGCTGGAGAGAAGCCTTATAACCAAGGACATATGGCAGAAACCACACCACCACCACAAGACTGGTAGGAAGTGTGGCGTTACAAAGAGGGCTGGCGGGACTCCCACAGGTGGCAGCTGAAGTTCCAAAGGGATATTTCAGCAGCCCAGGGGCTTGCCCCTGAGAAAAATGAGGTCTAAACCCCAAGTTGGGGTTCCCAGCCTAAAGCACCAAACCAGAAAAGGAACACATATAACATCTGGCTATGAAAAGTAGTGGGGTTTCTGTCCATCAGGGAGAGATGGCTGGATATGCAGAGAGCCTCTTAAAGGGCCAACAGAAAATTTTCTTTGTAGCCACTTACCCTGGGCTCCAGCACAATGATGACAGAGCAGACTAGAGACACATGAGGAGAATCTGGGGATGGTGGCTCTGGGGAGAGAGCTGAAGGGTCAGCTGCCAGGATCTCTATGATAAGTCCTTCCCCATACCGCAGAAGTCATCTTTCCTGGGCAAAGCGCTTCCTTCCATGCAGCATCAGCACTAGAGGAAGCAATAACGCCAATCGCAGCAGTCCCCCTTGCCCCACCTGGTGAAGCTTAAACCAGGCTGCTGAGGAGTAATGTTAGAGACTATTTCAGTGATTAAGTATAACAGAAAGTCTGCTGGTGCGGATGGATCTCTGGGAGCTTTGAGATTTTAGCTGACCCTCCCCCAACCACAGTGCAAGTAAAAGCGGGCCTCGGTGCACAACCTGGTCCTTTCTGCACTCAAACAGCCACTTACTGGCTGTATGACCTTGAGCAACTAACTAGTCCTGGTATTTTCATCTATTAAATGGAAATAATGTGGTTCATAACACATTGATACCATGTATGTGAAGTATTTAGCAGGTTGTCTGGCACTTAGGAAATACTCAGTATGTTGAGCCTCTTCTCTTCTTACTCTGCCGTGTGATATCAACTATATAAAAACTACAATGTAAGGATGGGAAGAAATTTTGCTAATGTGTATTTTTTAAAGGTGGCTAGCTCTATATACTCTATAATATATTGTTCTTTATTATTTTCAGTATTCTCAAAATATCCCAAATTTAAATGTTATTACTTTTATATTCATAATAATATAAACAATAGAGAAGAAATAAATATTTATGTTTAATATGTTATAGATAGCTTATTTAGCCAAAAAAGGCTAATAGGGTCAGAAGGATTACTATAATATATCTAAAAGAATTCTGCACATATAAGATATATATAATATTTAAATATTATATGTGTGATTTCTTTCAAAACAAGTATTTGATTATTATACAAGTACCTTTTAATTGATTTATTTTTATTTGGATTATAATGACTCTTAATGTCCCAAGGAAAATATAAAAGGCTTTCAAAAGTAAAATTTATCCAAGAAGGTGTTTTTCATTTCAGCTTCAATATATATGCAGCTGTATGACCCTGAATTGTGTTTTATAGATTGAATGTATCTGCCCTCCCACAAAAAACTCTCAGCAAAGTGAATATAGAGGGAACATAACTCAACATAATAAACACCTTTTATAACACATAATAGACATCATATTTGGTGGTAAAAAACTGAAAGCTTTTCTTTTAAAATCAGGAACAAAACAAAGATGCCCACTCTTTTAAAAATATTTTATTTATTTTTAGAAATAGGGGAAATGAGGGAAAAAGGGAGAAGAACATCAATGTGAGAGAGAAATATCAATTGGTTGCCTCTTTTACATGTCCCATTCAGTGACCAAATCCACACCCTAGGCTGAGAATCCAACTGGTGACCTTTCCCTTTGTGGGACAATACCCAACCAACTGAGCCAATGGACAGGTCAAGGATGCTCACTCTTCCCACTTTTATTCAACATAGTATTTAAAGTCCTAGCCTTAGCAATTAGACAAGAAAAAGAAATAAAAGGCATCCAAATGGGAAAGAAAGTAGTAAAACTGTCACTATATGCAGATGGTATAATACTATATACAGAAAACCCTAAGCTCCACCAACACTGTTAGAACTAATAAATAAATTCAGTCAAGTTGCAGGATACAAAGTTAATAAACTGAAATATGTTGCATTTTATACATTAATAAGACATTATTGGAAAGAAAAATTAAGAAAGTAACCCCATTTATAATGAGCATCAAAAAGGATAATATGGGAATAAATTTAACTAAGAATGTGAAAGACTTTTACTCTAAAAAATATGACAATGAAGAAATTAAAGACAACACAAATAAATGGGAAGATATAGCCTGAGCTCATGTAATAGAAGAATTAATATTTTTTAAATGTCCATACTACAAAACAAGCTACAGATTTAATGCAATTCTTATCGAAATAACAATGACAGTTTTTACAGAACTAGAACAAACAATTTTTATGGAACCACAGAAGAATAAATAGCCAAAGCAATCTTGTGAAAGAAGAACAAAGCTGGAGGCATCATGCTTTCTGATGTCAAACTATACCATACTAAACTATACTATATAGCAATTGTAATTAGAACAGTATGATACTGGCACAAGAGCAGATACATAAATCAGTGAAAGAGCATAGAGAGCTCAGATATAAATCCTGCTTATATGGTCAACTAATCCATGACAAAGGAATCAAGAATATAAATGGGGAAAAGAGTCTTTTATAAATGGTGTTGAAAAACTGGACAGCTATAGGCAAAATAATGAAACTGGACCACTTTCTTATACAGTATATAAAAATAAACTCATAATGGATTAAAAACTTAAATGTAAGGCCTAAAATTGTAAAATCTTAGAAGAAAATATATGTAGTAAACTCTTTGATGTTGGCCTTAGCAATATTTTATTTGATCTGTCTTTTCAGGCAAGGGAAACAAAATAAAAATAAATGGGACACCAAACTAGAAAGTTTTTTTCACAGTGAAGGAAATCATCAAAAAAAAAAAAGTGGGGGGGCAACATACTGAATCGGAGAAGATATTTACAAAAGATATATCAGATAATGGGTTAATATCTAAAATATATGAAGACCTTTACAAGTGAATACCCAAAAATAATCCAATCAAAAATGGGTGGAGAACTTGAATAGACATTTCTCCAAAGAAAACATACAGATGGCCAATAGGCATATGAAAAGACGCTCAACATCACTAATCAGGGAAATTCAAATTAAAACTACAGTGAGATATCACCTCACTTCTGTCCAGCAGGCTGTTACAAAAAAAGGCAACATACAATACATGTTGGAGAGGTTGTGGAGAAAAGGTAACCTTCCTGCTCTGTTGGTGGGAATGTTAATTGATACAACCACTATGGAAAACAGTACACAGATCCCTCAAAAAAAAAATGAAAATACAACTACCATACAATCCAGCAATCCTATTTCTGAGTATTTATTTGAAGAAATCCACAACACTAATTTGAAAAGACATATACACCTCTGTGTTTATTGAAGCATTATTTACAATAGCCAAGATATGGAAGCAACCTGTCAGTCAATTGATGAATTGATAAAGATTTGGTATGTACATACAACAAGGTATTATTCAGCCATAAATCAGGGTGAAGTCTTGCCATTTTTTACAACAAACACAGTTGGAAGTAGAGGGTATCCTAAGTAAAATACATCAGACAGAGAAAAACAAATACCATATAATCTTACTTACATGTGGAATATAAAAAAACAAAATAAATGAATAAATGAAACAAAACAGAAAGAAGTTGACAGATACATAGAACAAACTGATGGTGGCCAGAGGAGAGGAGAGTTGAGGGACTTTTAAAAAGTAGACTTTTTAAGGCTATTTTTTAAAACAAGGTTTTAAAAACCTCGTTTATTATTGCCTTCTTGGCTAGTGTGGGATAAATAATCCTGATTATTGTGAAAATTTACTTTACCGGATTATACTTTTAAGACCTAATTTAAAATGTGTATCAATACCTCTACTCTCAATATTACACAGACATTGTTGTCAAACAATATCACAGAAAGGGTCATTACTAAGAAAAATATGCTTTGCATTAAAAAACTAAAACTGTCAATGCTAAGCAACCTGCCGTCCAAAATGTTTTAGTTGAATAATTCCAGCAATAAAAAACAGTCATACTCATATAGTTTTGAGACTTTGAAATGGTAAATATTCCCAATGTCTGAAAAAGCATGATTCATAACTTTACAATCTTAATTACACAAAAATGGAAGCTTAGCTGTGTAGATACAGAGGAGACTGAGGACATGTCAAACTGTAAACTGCTTGTGGTTATGGATGACTTTGTTCTTTGCTTCTTGTGTTTTCCGGTTTCCTATAATATGCACTTATTAACTTTTAAAAATAAATGTTATTTAAAAAATAAAATAACATAAATGAAATGAAATAAAAATAGTCACCTCAACCAGGGAATAATGTATTGATTTTAACAGTAGGGTGAATATTTTTTTATTTGACAATATATATATCTCAAAATTGCCCTGGCTAGTGTAGCTTGGTTGGTTGGAGCATCGGCCTGTAAAGTGAAAGGTCACAGGTTCGATTCCTGGTCATAGCGCAGGCCTAGGTTGCAGTCTGGGTCCACAGTCAGGGAGCGTACAAGAGGCAACCAATCAATGTTTCTCTCTCACATTGAAATTTCTCCCTCTCTGCCTCTCCCTTGCCCACTTTCTAAAATCAATAAGCATGTCCTCGGGTAAGGATTAAAAAAAGAAAAAAGAACAAGAATATATATATATATGCACATATATATGTATACACACACATAAATATGTATCAGATCTGAGACATATATGTGTGTGTATATATATATATCAGAACAGTTTATGTTCAAGTTCTCTGTATTTAATTTTTTCTGTTTTACCCATATAAATTTTAATATGATTATGATTTATCAAGGCTGAGTGCTTAATTACAAGCTCATTTCTATTTATGTATGTTAGTGTACAATTAGAAGATGCTAATGCAATTATAGAATGTAATGAAGTAACCCTTTTGATGGGTAATTTATATAATCTTTTTTAAAAGATAAGAAGCTTGAGAAATTATATATTCTGCAAACACAATTTAGAAAAATCATTAAGGCAAATGGAGGACTTCCAGGTAAAGAGGGCAGATAGAGACATTTCAACCCCCTTCTCCCCAAGAAAGATCATGCCCCCAAATAACAAGAACCAGAAAATTGTTCTCTATCATTAATGAAATTACATTCAGCATTCTGTTACTTGAACCACAATATCTGAAGGCAGAAAGCAGATGGAAGAAAAACGATAACTTATTACATAGAGAAGAGGAAGATCAAACTTAAATACATGAGGAGAGGGATTGGCAAGAGGCCATCAAGAAGTTACTTTGCTCTCACAGAATCCCAGAAAATTTTGGGAATTCAGGATAACAGAAACCTCAGAGAAAGAGGATAAAGAGGGGCTGAAATCACGTTTAATTGAAAATATTTAGGGACCCAGATTCTCACCCCCATCTTGTGTGGACAAGTAACTATTTCTCCCCGACTCTCGCAGAACGGGAACTGTGTTCTATGAAGACACTGAATCAGAGACGCACCAAGTATAGGGAAAGGAGGGCAAGGGCGGTGCGCCACACCAGGAACGAGAACTGAGAAACTGCATACCAAACGGTGGAAAACTTCTCCCTCCCCATGCTGCCATTTGCTCTTAATTCCAGAACTTCAGAAGCTAGAATCATCTTCCTAATCAGAGGGATTAAAAGATCCTCCTCTGCAGAATCAGAATTGTTCCCAGAGAAAAGAATTACAGATGTGATAGCTGTAATTGAGATGGAAACCAGCTGGTCACCTGATCAAACACTAGTTAAGCCCTCTAGTCTTCAAGCCTTTCATTCAGAACTTCCAATCAACTTTTAGTGATTTGCTGATAGCCAAGGAATATGAAATGTGGAAAACTTCCAAAATAGAAGATAGAAACGAAAGCAACAAACATGCAAAGGATCTTCTGATTCAGGGAGAGATCAGAAAAGATAATGCATTGATGAAACAAGGGTTGAATAAAAAATGAAGTGAACTATCAGAGAACTTCTTAGAAATTAAAAATATGAATATATATCTAGATTAAAAAGTAGAAATCTAAAAAATGAAATGTAGAACATTATCTAAAAAAAATAGAACAGAAAACAAAGAAAGACAAAGAAATAGGAACTGGAAAGAAGTGGGTTTTTTTTTCAGAATCGTATGGTTTTATTAACACAGATACAACATGTACACAATCAGTCTGTTCCTTTCCTTCACTGCGCAGCCTGGCATTGGGACTGGTGACTCTGATGGGCAGCTGGGCCGCTCTTTCCACATTGGCTTTGTGGTTCTTAGAGGGAGATGTGAGCAATCTCAACACAGTGAAATTTATTGCACATCAACAGCACTTCAATCTCCTTGACATTGTGGACCAGGAATTTCTGGAATCCACTGGGCAGCATGTGCTTTGTTTTCTTGTTGCTCCCATAACCGGTGTTGGCATAACGATCTGGCCCTTGAATGTTCTGTGCATCCTATTGTCAGTGCCTCTGGGTTTCTGCCAGTTCCACCTAATTTTAACATATCAGTCTGACTGGTGTCAGATGAACTTCTTGGTCCTCTTTGTGACAATCTTGGGTTTCACGGGGGTCCGAGGGCAGCCATGGTGCCAAGTAGGAGATGGCTGCCACCTTGGCAGCACCAAGGAAGAGCAAGAAGTTATTATTTTTTAAAAAATAGAGACTCAGTTTACAAAGTCCAATGCTTTAGCAATAGAAGAACCAAAAAGAAGAAACAGATAAAATGGTAGGGAGGAAATATCAGAGAACTAAAAGAAAATAATGTATCAAAAATAATGTATTTCTTTTGATTGAAAATCTCACTTGAAAAATGACTCAAACTGTGGCACACTGTTGTGAAACTTCAGAACACCAAGGGTGAAAAGTAGTTCCTAACAGTTTCCAGACAGGGGGAGAAAAGTCATATTCAAAAAAATTGCAGTAAAAATGCCATCACACTTCTCAAGAGCAACATGGAGGACAGTGAGGCAAAGACTTTAAAATTCTAAAGGAAAATTTTCAGTCTAAAATTCTCTACCTAATTAAGCTGTCAATCATGTATGAAAGTAATAACATTTCCAGGTCTCAAGAAAGTGTGCATCAAGAAACTACTAGAAGATTTGCTTCATAAAACAAAAGAGTAAATAAGAAAAAGGAGTAAGTGGTAGCCAATGCAAGAGGGGGTAGGGAAAATCTTGGATGATTTTTAAAAAATGTACAGCACAGTTAACAGTGAACAGTATATACAAAGCAATAATAATAAAAACACTGCATGAACACAACTAAAAATTGAGGATAATAATAATGAGAGAATGAGAAAAAGGAAAAGTGGTATTTAAATGTGCAAAAAGAGTCCTAATCTCCCATAACAGGAAATCAATAGATAATGTCTAATATTTATAAGTCAGGAGAAAGCAATATACATTTATGATATAGAAAAACAGATGGACTTCAGAAAATAAAACTAATGAGTTGAAAAGCATTAGCTTTGGTCGCCAGATTTTCTTTTAGGGATAGAAGAGTGTGTACAGAGCAAGAGACTTTTGTAATTACATGCCTTTTAACATTATCTGCATTTTAAAGCTAATTACCTATAATATAATCACATGGAAGTTTTTAAGGAGGGGGGACATGAGTGCACAGTTGGGACCAAACTTGTTTTTGTCTAAGATTCATCTGGTTAAGAATCTCCCTTAGAGAAGGAAAGGTTCAGAGCAGGATTGGACTGGGGCGCACTGGGAGCTCACTCAGTTCATCCTTCTTGTTTTGCAGATGGAGGAATCAAGGCTCCAGGAGGGGAACAGGAGCATAGCTAGTTACTCTGTGAGTTGGCACTAAAGCCCACCAGTGACTTTCTGTGCACTCCCCACTTCTAAAAAAGGAGTAAATGGGAACATAAAGAACTAGAATAAAGCTTGGTGTCAGACAGACTGAGTCTAAATCTTGACTTCATCACTTGTGACCTTGGACCAGCCACTTAGCCATTTTGTAAAATGGGGAATAATAACACCTGTGTGCATGCTTAGGGCTAGGAAAAGGATAAATGTTAAATGAATCTCAAAGGAAATTAGAGTCATAAGTACATCTAACACAAGTTGGTTTTTGGGTATGAATAAAGTAGAGGTTTATTATATTTTAAAATGTGCCTTATATTAAAATTACCATATGTTTAATCAACATTTATTAATTATTAATAAATATTAATATATTCTCTTAGAGAAAAGTCAACATATATCTTTTTCATTCTGAAAAGAATGAAAAGATGTTATATCAGCTTATCTAGAGTCTTGCCTTATCTAGAAGCTGCCAGTTGAAAGACTTTATGAGAATGAGTGATGATTAATTTCATTTATATATACTACATATAGCAAAGGTGTGGATTGGAGTTTCTTGGCTGTTCAATTTTATTTTGCGAATTTACATGATAGAATAAGTGTTGTATCTAGAACCTTTATGATGTTCAGATTAATTGAAGAAAATGTAAGGGAAAGGCCCTTAATTTATAGACCATGAATTCCGTAGCATATATCTGGATAGAAAATACGTTTACTTTGGAATATGCATGACCTTGGTCAATCAACAAGTTTACAGCCTCAATTTTTATCTTTTATTAGAATTTGATGTACATACAGGGAAAGGGGTACATATTAAGAAACTTGTTGAGGCGACAGTTCTGAATTCCTTGCATCAGTCAGAGAAAGACTCGTTTGCTATGATGTCAGCTGAAGATTGGTTAAATAAGTTTTCCCCAGCACATTAGCTTTCATTACATACTAATAGTTGATGTTTTCATGTTCTCTCTACAGTTGTCAAATCTATCTGGTATGTATTATATTGATAAATCTATCATGTGTGTATCATGTTACAAATTCTCTGGGTCAGATGCTTGAAAAATAACTAGAGCCTGGCGAGGTGGCTCAGTTGGTTGGAGCATCATCAGGTACACCAAAATGGTGTGAGTTCAATTCCCAGTTATGGCACATACCTAGGTTGTGGGCTCGATGCCTGGTCACAGCACATATGGGAGGTGGCCAGACGATGTTTCTCTCTCTCTCTCTCCTTCTCCTCTCCCCCGTCCTCCTCCTCACCCCACCTTTTTCTCTCTAAAATCAATAAAAGCATGTCCTCAGGTGAGTATTAAAAATAAGTAAATAATTTTAAAAAATAAAAATAAATAAATGTAGTTTAGAAATTAGATTTCATATAATACTGTGGATTAGAATGTTTTAAGAAAAAAATAATATATTTATCTTTATTCCTTTGTCACTTTCTTTATGTGTGACCAACATGTATTTCCTTTCTTTTTCTCATAAGGCAATGGCGATCCTAAGAGAAATCCTTAATTTAAAAAAGATGGTCTGTAAGGTTCCTTCCAGCTCCAAAGATGCTGGTTGAAAGGCATAGCATTCATGATATAATGGAAAGAGTGTGAGCTTTTGAGTCAGACTTAGATTCAGAAATCATCTAGAATGCTTGCTGGCTAGGTGATCTTGGACATGTTATTGCAAATGAAGATGATAAGAGCTACTTACTATATTAAATTAAGGGGGAAAACTAAATGATGAAGTCAAGAAAAAAATCTATGTAAAAGATTTTGACATCTAACAAATCCTGAATACATAGTCATTCCCTATGGTGCTCTAATTGCCAAAGATATTTAGTTGGACCAGTGAGAGGAATAAAATGACCGGAAATGTATTTGTAGAGTATTTAGGATGGAGGCCCCAAACTGAGTTACGATCCTTAATTTGTTGTGTAGGGAGAAACAAGTTACTTAACCTCTCTGGCCCTCAATTTCCTCATCTTAAAATAGATATTTACACACTCATGTTCATAGCAGCACTATTCACATTAACCAAGAGGTGGGAACAACCCAGTGTCCATGGACAGATGAATGGATAAGCAAAGTGCAGTATACATATGTAGGGACAATGGAATATTACTCAGCCTTTTAAAAGAAGGAATTCCTATCATATGCTGCAACATGAATGAACCTTGGGGACATTATGCAAAGTGAAATGAGCCAGTCACAAAAAGATAAATGATTCCACCAATATGAAGTATCTAAGGGGGTCATACACACAGAAACAAAAAGTTGAGTGGTGTACAGTGTTTCATGCTTCTTTATATCCCCAGTGAGTCCCACACATTAGACACATGAAATAACTTACATAAGTTTTTTAAACTTAAACAATTGCCACATTGAGTTAATTAATGTATGAAATAGTTTCAATTCAGTTGTTACTATTAATAGAGCATAGAAAAGGAACCATATTTTTGACTTTTGTATTCCCAGCCAGTCATAATATTGACACACAGAAAATGCCCAGTGATTGTTGAATGAATGAATGGATGGATGCATGATGAATGAATGAGTTGTGCAGTTTCTAGAACTAACGCAGTAATTATAGACCTTTATGATTAAGAAGAAAGACTAACAAATTCCTCAACAAAATTACTCAACTCCACAATCCTGCAGAAATTCTCTATACCAGGTGTTTGATGATTTTTTATAGCATATTTCTTTTAGTAAGAATTACAATAAGATACAAAAATTTAAATGGTTAATGTGAATCTTAAGGCTTAAAATTGATAGGTTTTCATCTGCATTAGGTTTCTATTTCTGTTGTAACAAATGACCACAAATCTGGTGGCTTATAATAACACAAATTAATTATCTCAGTCCTACAGGTTAGAAATCAAGGTGGCTCAATTAGTCTCTCTGTTCCAGGAGGCATTAGGTCAAAGTCAGGCATTGGCTTGGTTTGGCTTTTTCCTGGTGGGAGAATCCACTTCCAGGATCATTCAGTTGACTCGGTTCCAAGCGGTTGTAGGACTGAGGTCCCTGTTCCCCTGCTGGCTCAGCCGGGATTGTTGTCAGCTGCTACAGAGCTGTCCATGTTCCCTGTCTCCCACCTCCTCACCCGGAAAGCCAGGAGTGGGGCATCAGGTCCTCCTCAGGCTTCCAGTCTCTGGCTTTTCCTTCAGTCTCATCTCTCCTGCTTCCTGCCTGAGAAAGTTCTCTATTTTAAGACCTCTTGTGGTTAGATTGAGCCCACCTATGTAATCCAGAATAATCTTGCTGTTTTAAGGTGCTTAGTCTTACTTACATCTGCAAAGTAATCCTTTTTTGCCATGTTGACAGGTTCTAAATGCTAGAA
Organism: Trachops cirrhosus; assembly: GCA_028533065.1. Taxonomy (NCBI): domain Eukaryota; kingdom Metazoa; phylum Chordata; class Mammalia; order Chiroptera; family Phyllostomidae; genus Trachops; species Trachops cirrhosus. The sequence goes on along the minus strand of CM052538.1, from coordinate 76,116,885 downwards.
TGTGAACATCTTTGAATAACAATTCTGTCTACCCCATCATCGCTCTTTCTTTTCTTGCAGTTTATTTGTTTACATAACCATGCCATTTCTCCTTTAGAGTTTTCCGCAGTGTGGGTTTTGCTGATCGCATCCCTCTGGTGTTGTTTCACTGAACTTGTTCCCTATATCGCCCAGGAATTGGTAGTTCGATCTTGAGTGTAGTGGCATAATCCGATCAGGTTCACTTTGGGGTAAGACGGCATCCAAGGTGGTGGTGTGTTCTCTGTGCAGGCACTTACCTCTGGCTGGCCCCCGTGACATTAGCAGCATTCCTGACCACTGCCCCTAGCTCTATCATCAGTAAAGGTTATGAAATGATGATATTCTTCTACTTGTGTCATTCTGCCTTAATTTACTTTTCTTTATCAACTGTTTGGTTACACTGAGATGTAGTTCACATAGGAAATGCCAGGTAAAACTTGTCTCTTTTCTTATATTTTCCAATTTTCAAAGTCAGTTGGTTATCTACCAAAAGTAACCAGTTAGTATTTTTTAGTTTGATTATTGACTCATCAATTTAATATTTGAAATACTTCAATCCATTGTCATTGATGCTCAGATATCCCCATCTTTGTTCAGTGGGAGCCTGTTGGAGTTGGCCCCTGGGTCTTTTTGATGAGGCTTCCATGGTACTGAGAGCATCCATGCTTTCCCCGTAACAAGCTGTTCCAGCTCATCTTGTGTATTTCCTGCCTCGTCAGCTATTTCTCCGTGGAGCTCTAAATTCTTTGAAAGGAAAATGATTACCACAATCTAAGTACTAGGAATGGTCATTGCTACTGGTCTGGTCTTTATTTCTAGGCGTCTCCGTGGTTTCAGCTAAGCAATACTTTTTTTTTTTAACAAAATCATCATAGGTTCATATTGATACTGCCAATGTAAATTCAGGATGATGGAATTTGAACTTAGCCTCATTTATTTATTGTACATCTCTTCTTTCTCTTATGCTAAAAAATATTTCCTAATGACATCAGCACATTTCTTGTTTCAGCTCACAATATATTAGACTTCTAAAAAAGCACTATGATTACTGAAAGTAGTTGAGAGTTTTTTAACAATGTTTTTCATTTAATAAATATCTTCCACAGCCACGTATAAAGATATTCCTCTGCTCTGTTTAGAGCTGCAGAGTACTTTATTATGTTTATTCATCAGCTCTCTTATATGTAGAAAATGCCTAGTTTCCATTTTGTTGTTATTTTAAATGTTGCCTCAATGAATAAATCTTTTTTACATTTTTGCAAGTGTGTCCCTTGAATACATTTTTGGAAGTGAGATCATAAATTACACGTGTAATTTTGCTGAATATCACCAAAACCCTCCTCCATAGGGATGGGACATTTTTGTTTCCCCACAGCCTGACCCATAAACTGGCATCAATTTTTAGGATTTTTATAATTTTAATAGGTGATAAGTAATATCTTAATGTAGTCTAAATATTTATGTCTCTTAATTTGAGTGGTATTACAGGATTTTGCCTTTAGGCCTATTTGTATATTTTTGTTTGGGAGCTGTCCAAACCTCTTGCCCACTTTTCTGTCAGATTATTGGGCTTTTTCTCTATTGTTAGCAGCTTGTTATACATTAGGGATATTAACCCTTTGTTTATGCTGTAAATCACAAATCTTTTTCTCACTTTGTTATTTGGGTTTTTACATGTAGTTTTGGCGGAGTTTTGCCATTTTAAAGGGTTTTAAGTTTTTTTAAAATTTTGTCAAATTTATTAACCTTCCCCCTTATTGTTAGGAAAGTATTTCCCATTCCCCTAAGTTATGGAGGAATTCACTTATGTCTTTGTTTTTTAATTTTAAACCTCTAATCCATTTGAAATGTATTATGTGTAGTGAAAAGAAAGGATCTAATTTTATTTTTTACATACCTATCAGGTTAACCCAGCACATTTTTTTTTAACATCCATGTTTTCCGTAATGGTGGGAAGCACTACCTTTGTTGTATGTTAAATTTCCATATGAACATGGTTTCATTGATTAGTATCTCTTCATTATTTGCCTGTTATTTCTGACCTGCATTTGATAACAATGGAAATTAGGAGCATGTGATGCAATAAGCGAAATAAGCCAGGCAATGAAAGACAAATACCATATGATCTCGCCTTTAACAGGAACCTAAACAACAAAACAAAGAAGCAAGTAAAATATAACAAAAGACACCGAAATAGAGGACAGGTAGTCAGTGACCAGAGGGGAGAGGAGAGGGAATTTCAGGGGAGCAGGGAAGGGTTTACAGGAACAAATATAGAGGACACATGGACAAAACTAGGGGGGTTGGAAAGAGGAGGGAGGAGGGGAGGAATGGGTGGGTGGGCTGGAAGGGGAATAAAGGATAGAAACTGTACTGAATAAACTAAAATAAAATAATTTAAAAAATAAAATAAAATAAAATAATAAAGAGGTAAAAATTCTGTAAAAAAAAAAAAAAAGATTTTTTAGAAGCCAAAGGGGGGTGTAGGCCCGAGGGTGGGAAGTGGGGATGGGTGGGGCAGGGAGGAGCAGTGGGGGAAGATGGAGACAAATGTATTTGAACAACAATAAAAAAATCTTTCAGACCTAAAACCCATCATGTAAATAAATAATGCTTAGATTTAGATGTTTTGTTTAAATGAGGGAAATAAACTCACTCTTTTGCATATAACAATGGTAATGTGAACATAAGTAAAGACAGATATAGAAAAGTAAGTTGTTCGACTTCTAGTCAAGATGTCAGCATAGGCAAACATGACTCACCTCCTTGCACAACCACATCAAAATTACAACTAAACTATAGAACAACCATCACTCAGAACCGTCAGAAATTGAGGGGATGGAATTCTGACAACTACAGAATTAAAGAAACCACATCCATCCATACTGGTAGGAGAGGTGCAGACATGGATCAGGCTGGTTCCACATCCATGTGTGGTGGATAAAAATTCCAGAGGATATCTCAGGAGAAAGGAGTTCAAGTCCCACACCAGGACCCCCAACGCAGGGTTCCAGTGCCAGGAAGATAAGTCTCTATAACTTCTGGCTGCAAAAATCAGGGGGATCAAGTCAGCGGAAGAAACACCCGGAGTCCCAAGCATTCTCCTTAAAAAACCCACACACAGACTCACCTACTCAGACTCACTCCCTCTGAGCTCCAACACTGGGGTAGCAGCTTGAAAGGCACCAGTGCCATACAGGGAGGAACTGAAGTGTGTGGCATCAAAGCAAGAACTGGGAGACAGTTTTCTCCCAGACAGAAAGGTAGGCAAAGGCTATTTCCCCCTCCCTCACTCCACAGAGCCACATAGCCCACAGACTGGTGCCTATCTGAGACTCCATCAACCTGGCTAATACTATGACCCTGCTCTGGGGATCCCCTGAGACTCCATCCCACCTAACTTATAGGCCAACCAAGCTATTAACTGAAACTTTTCAATATGAATGGATGGTCTTGGCTCATGCTTCACAGCTTCCTAACTCATATCAAATAAGCAACAGCTGGCCTCAGTGAGCCTCAGCCCCCATACCTCTTGTTAAGTGGCTACAGGCCAGGCAATAGAAGCAGTCAGCCTTGATTCACAGCTTGGCTCCACCTGGTAATCTCCAAGACCAACACAAGTAGGAGCCACCTCAGATTTCTTTATAGCCCATGCAGGGTAGACCCAGATGGAACACAGGTGGGGACTGAAATTGGGTGTATCACCCAGGAAACCCCAGAGCCTGTGCAGCTAGTGGACAGCTAAAAACCACATCAGAGCACCACCACCCTTCCCTGCACAGCTGATTCTCCATGGAGGGTAGAGATTGGTGGTCAGTGATCACAGCCAGTCCTTGCGGCTGACTGGCCTAGGTATATCCATCCCACTGACCTGCTATCAGCAATCAAGGCTCAACTACAAGAAGAGGGTGTACTGAGCCCACACAAAGGGCACACCCCAAGTACTCAGCTTAGGTGATAGGAATGGCTAAGCCACTGTACCCTAGAGAACACCTACTACATTAGGGCATGCTATGAAGAAGGGAAGTCGTAACAGCTCTACCTAATAGATAGAAACAAACACAGGGAGCCTGCCAAAATGAGGAGACAAAGAAACATGGCCCAAAACTCCAGAAAAAGAACTAAACTAAATGGACATAAGCAATCTATCAGATGCAGAGTTCAAAACACTGGCTATAAGGATGTTCAAGGAACTTAGTGAGGAACTCAACAGCAGAAAAAAGATCTAGTCAGAAATGAAGGATACACTAATTTAAATAACAATTTACAAGGAAACAACCATAGAGTAGATGAAGCTGGTAATCAAATCAATGATTTGGAAAATAAAGAAGCAAAAAGCAACCAATCAGAATAACAGGAGGAAAAAAGTCCAAAAACAACAAGGACAGTGTAAGCAGCCTCTAGGACGACTTCAAGAGGTCCAACATTTACATCATAGTGGTTCTAGAAGGGGAAGAGAAAAGGCAAGGAATTGCAAATCTATTTGAAAAATAGTGAATGAAAACTTGTCTAATTTGGTGAAGGATATAGGCATACAAGTCCAGGAAGCACAGAGAGTCCCAAACAAGAGAGGTGCAAAGAGGTCCACTAGACACCTCATAATTAAAATGCCAAAGGTCAAAGATAAAGAATCTTTTTTCTTTTGAATTAATCTTTATTGTATTTTTTCCATTACCATTTAGTCCCTTATACCCCCCTCCCTGCATAATCCCCACACTGTTATCTATGTCTGTGAGTCCTTTTTCCTTTTGCACAATCCCTCCACCCCTGAACCCTGCCCCCAATACCTCTCATCTGCTCCCCATCTATGAGTCTGTCTCTGGTTTGCTTCTTAGTTCCGTTTGTTCATTAGATTCCACACATGAGTGAAATCATATGGGATTTGTCTTTCTCTGACGGGCTTATTTCACTTAGCATAATGTTCTCCAGGTCCATCCATGCTGTCACAAAGGGTAAAATTTTCTCCTATTTTACAGCTGAGTAGAATTCCATTATGTAAATGTCCCATAGTTGTTTTATCCACTCATCTACTGATGGACACTTGGGGTGCTTCCATATTCTGGCGATTATAAATAATGCTGCAATGAACATTGGAGAGCTTTAGTTTTTTTGAATTAGTGCTTTGCGTTCCTTTGGATATATTCCCAGAAGTGGGATTGCTGGGTCAAAAGGCAGATCCATTTTTAATTTTTGAAGGTATCTCCATACTGCTTTCCACAGTGGCTGCACCAGTCTGCATTCCCACCAACAGTGCAATAGGGCTTCCCTTTCTCCACTTACTCCCAGCACTTGTTTATTGATTTATTGATGATAGCCATTCTCACAAGTGCGAAATGGTATCTCATTGTGGTTTTAATTTGCATTTCCTTTCCATGATGACGAACTTTGTGATGTCTGTTGAACTTTGTTTAATAGGTCTGTTGGTCATGTGTATATCCTCTTTGGAGAAGTGTCTATTCAGATTTTTTGCCAATTTCTTAATTGGATTGTTTTTTTGGTGTTGAGTTTTCTAAGTACTTTATAATTTTGGATATTAACCTCTTATCAGATGTATCAGGGAATATGTTCTTCCATTCTGCAGGTTGTCTTTTTATTTTGTTGATGTTTTCCTTTGCTGTGCAAAAACTTTTTGGAATGATGTAGTCCCATTTGTTTATTTTTTTTCTTTTGTTTCCCTTGCTTGGGGAGATACGTCCAATGAAAAATTTCTATGAGCAAAGTCTGAGATTTTGCTGTCTATGTTTTCTTCGAGGGTTTTTATGGTTTCAGTTCTAACATTTAAGTCTTTGATCCATTTTGAATTTATTCTTGTGTGTGGTGTAAGAAAGTGGTCTAGTTTCATTTTTCTGCACATCTGTCCAATTTTACCACATCATTTATTGAATAAACTATCTTTAGCCCATTGTATATGCTTGCTTCCTCTATTAAATATTAATTACCTATAAAGTTGTGAGTTTATTACTGGGCTCTCTATTCTGTTCCATTCATCTATGTGTCTGTTTTTATGCCAGTACCAGGCTGTTTTGATTACTATGGCTGCATTATAGTTTAATATTAGGTAGCGTGATTCCTCCAACTTTGTTCTTCTTTCTAGGATCACTGTTGCTATGCAGGGCCTTTTGTGGTTTCATATATATTTTTGAAATATTGTTCTAGTTCTGTGAGATATGTCATTGGAATCTTGATAGGAATTGCATTGAATCTATAGATTGCTGTGGGTAATGTGGAAATTTTTATGATGCTAATTCTTCCTATACATGAACACAGTGTGTGCTTCCACTTATTTATATTTTCTTCAGTTTCTTTCTTGAGTGTTTTATATTTTCCAAGTACAGGTGTTTTAATTCTGGGTTTATTTCATTTCTGGGAATTTAATTACTTTTGAAGCAATTATGAATGGGATTGTTTTCTTAGTTTCCTTTTCTGTTAGTTTATTATTGGCTTATAAAAATGCAACTGATTTCTGGATATTAATTGTGTATCCTGCTACTTTGCTGAATTCATTTGTCAGTTTGAGTAGTTTCTCAGTGGAATCTTTGGGTTTCTCTATGTGCAGTATCATGTCTTAGGCAAATAAAGATAGTTTTACTTCTCCCTTTCCAATTTGGATGCTTTTTATTTCTTCTTCTTGTCTGATTGCTGTGACTAGGACTTCCAATACAATGTTGAGTGAAAGCACTAAAAGCAAACATCTCTGTCTTGTTCCCAATCATAAGGGAAACACTTGTAGTTTTTGCCCATGCAGTATGATGCTGGTAGTGGGTTTGTCATATATGGCCTTTTTTATGTTTAGGTATGTTCCCTCTATACCCACTTTGCTGAGAATTTTTATCATAAATTGGTGCTGGATTTTATCAAATGCTTTTTATGCATCTACTGATATGATCATGTGGTGTTTATCCTTCATTTTGTTTATGTGGTGGATCACATTTTTTTGATTTGCAAATGTTATACCAAACTTGCATTCCTGGAATAAATCCCACTTTATCATGGTGTATGATCTTTTTCATGCATCACTGTATTCCACTTGCTAATATTTTATTGAGGATTTTAGCATCTATATTCATCAGGGATATTGGCCTCTAATTTTCTTTCTTTGTAGTGTCTTAATTCTAAAGAGAGAATCTTAAAAGCAGCAGATGAAAAGCAGTTAGTTACCCACAGCAGAGTTCCCATACAGTGTCAGCTGATTTCTGAAAAGAAAATTTGCGCACCAGGAGGTATTGGCAAGAAATACTCAAAGTCATGAAAAGCAAGGACTTACAGCCAAGATTGCTGTACCCAGCAAAGCTATCATTTAGAATTGAAGGATAGAAAAAAGAGCTTCCCAGACAAGAAACAACTAAAGGAGTTTATCATCACCAAATCATTGTTATATGAAATGTTAAAGGGAATTTCACAAGTATTATATTATATGAAATGTTAATGTTATATTTTAAGAAAAAGTAGATCCAATCTTTGAACTATAAAATGGTAATAGATACATATCTATCAACAATTGAATCTAAAAAAGAAAAAGAAACTAAGCAAATAAGAACTGAGACAGAATTATGGGTAAGGAGAGTGTTTTGTTGGTTGCCAAATAGGAGGAGGTTGTGCGGGAATGAGTGAAGAGGTGAAGAGATTAAGTAGTCCAAATGGGTAGTTACAGAGTAGCCATGGGGCTGTTAAGTACAGTATAGGAAATGGAGTAGCCAAGAACTTATACACATGACCCATGGACATGAACAATGGTGTGGGGATTGCTTGAGGGAGTGGGGGTGCTCGGTGGAGTGGGGCAAAGGAGGAAGAATTGGGGCAACTGAAATAGCATAATCAATAAAATATAATTAAAAGAAAATTAAGTAAATTGCCTGAACTTTTCTGTAAGAGCCTTGGGAGGATTGCGTGTGGAAGCAGCCTGTTGTAATTAGTGCCTGGGGTCAGGGTCCTGCTTCTCAAGTGCTTCTTTGTTGTGGGTACTTGCTTAATTCCTCAGACCCCTAGTTTCCTCACTTCTGAAATGGAGGTAATAAAATCCTTCAGGGCTGTTGTTAGCATAGAAAGATGCATAGAAAGATTTGCGTGCAATCACTCAGCATAGCACCAGTACAGAAAGGGCATTCAGTGAGTGTTGGTTCTCTTTTCTCTCCCTCCAGAGAAAAACACATTTATAATTTTTACTATGAGATTTTCTCCAGCTACTCATGAAACTACTCTTAATTTTTCTCTGCGAAGCTGATCAAGTAAGAGGGTCAGGTGAGAAATCAATGTTTTGTATTCTCTCAGCTACACTGTAGCTGTTGTTGCCTTCCCTGGACAGCAGGCTTTCCTGGCTCAACTTTTGGAGTGAAACAAAAAACTGTGGGTTGACAGCAATCGCAGGGGTTGTTGATTTCTATGTAGTTGATGTAAGCTTAGAAGGAGGAGAGAATTCAGGAACAGGGCTGAGAGCAGAGGTCTTGCTTTTCTCTTCCCAATATAGCATTGTTTTGGGTTTTCAGTTCAAAAGGGGAATCTGGCTTTTACTATTTCACATTCAGAAATTTCCAGAAAATTTTCTCTCCGCCCTAAATGCTCTTGACTACCCTAAAGTTGAGAGAGCTCTCCCTAGAAAGGACAATTATAATGTAATACAATTTGCTTCTATACAGAATAAACTGGAAATGTGAGCATTTTTTTTGAGAAACTGTTTCATCTTTCAGGATTCCTACATCTGATTTTCTTTCATATACTCCTTTTTTTGTTTATCCAATAGTTTTAAAAATAAGTCTACTTTATTTTGTGATACTGCATAGATACATTTAATGAATTTACTTTGAAAACACTTTAAAATCATTTTTTACTTTTTTAAAGTATATTTTATTGATTATGCTATTATAGTAGTCCCATTTTTTCTCCCCTTTATCATCCCTCTGCCCTGCAACTCCTTCCCTCCAGCATCCCTCACCCCCTTAGTTCATGTCCATGGGTCGTACATACAAGGTCTTTGGCTTTTCCATTTCCTATACTATTCTTAACCTTCCCCTGTCTATTTTGTGCCTACCAATTATGCTTCTTATTCTCTGTACCTTTTTCCCCCATTCTCCCTACTCCCCCTGCCCACTGATAACCCTCCATGTGATCTCCATTTCTGTGATTTGGTTCTTGTTCTAACCATTTGCTTAGTTTTTGTTTTTTAGGTTCAGTTGTTGACTGTTGTGAGTTTGTTGTCATTTTACTGTTCATATTTTTGATCATCTTCTTTTTCTTAAATAAGTCCCTTTAACATTTCATATAATAAGGGCTTGGGGATAATGAATTCCTTTAACTTTACTTTATCTGGGAAGCACTTTACCTGCACTTCCATTCTGAATGATAGCTTTGCTGGATAGAGATAAACTTGGATGTAGGTCCTTGACTTTCATGACTTGGAATACTTCTTTCCAGCCCCTTCTTGCCTGTAAGGTTTCTTTTGAGAAATCAGCTGATAGTCTTATGGGAACACCTTTGTAGGCAACTGTCTCCTTTTCTCTTGCTGCTTTTAAGATTCTCTCCCCTTTATCTCCCTCCTTATCTTTAATCTTGGGTAGTGTAATTATGATGTGCCTTGGTGTGTTTCTTCTTGGGTCCAACTTCTTTAGGACTCTCTGAGCTTCCTGGACTTCCTGGAAGTCTATTTCCTTTACCAGATTAGGGAAGTTCTCCTTCATTATTTTTCCAAATAAGTTTTCAATTTCTTGCTCTTCCTCTTCTCCTTCTGGCACCCCTATGATTCGGATGTTGGAACATTTCAAGATGTCCCAGAGGTTCCTAAGCCTGTCCTCATTTTTTAAAATTCTTGTTTCTTCATTATCTTCTGGTTGAATGTTTATTTATTCCTTCTGCTCCAAACCATTGATTCAAGTCCCGATTTCCTTTCTGTCACTGTTGGTTCCCTGTACATTTTTCTTTATTTCACTTTTCATAGCCTTCACTTCTTCCTCTGTTTTGCAACCATACTCAGCCATTTCTGTGAGCATCCTGATTACCAGTGTTTTGAACTCTGCATCTGATAGATTGTCTATCTCCTGGTCATTTAGTTCTTTTTCTGCAGTTTTGATCTCTTCTTTCATTTGAGCCATATTTCTCTGTCTCAGTGCACCTGTTACCTAAAATCATTTTTAGAATTATTTTTATGTTCATGAATTATTGAAGCCTCACTCATGACTTCAAATTTTAATTTTATTTGTTTTTTTAAATTAAACCATTGAAAGTAGTTTCTGTAATTAAACATTTAATGATATGAACTGTTATAATATTAATATGAAAATATGCTATGTAAATGATTTAGTACACTTTTACAAAGTGCTAATTAGATTATATTTATGCAGCTTTTGAGAAACTGTCTTCAGTTACATTTTTATTTCATCTTTGCATCAGTCATTTTCACCATAGTTTATATTTGAGGTAAGGCCCCCAAAATTAAATTTTTAGTAGCCCAGTCTCTGATAGCTAACTAGAGTTCTAGACTAGAAGAAATTCTGATTTCAGTCTAGTGTTCTTACAACAATGCTACAACTGAACTAAATTCATAAAAGCAAGAGCACTAGTTGAGAAATGCATACATATTATTTTCTTCTGTATTTAACATAATTTCAGATTCTCCACCAAATTAATCTTATGCTTCATTTGCATTTGTAATTTTGTTATTCCATTTGTAATTTTTCAGCTTTGCTTAATTTTTTTAATTAATATGAATAGCTACCTAGTTCACTGGTGTATCCAAATGAGAACTATTATGGAATAATATTATGGTAACTTGAAACCTCCTGAGGGTCAGTCCTCACCTAAAGTATCTTTTAGAAAGACGCAAAAGTAGCGCTGTTCAGAAAGAACTGAGTGGGGAGGTCTGCTTTTGTTTTCCAGGTGGCTCTGCATGCTTGTGGAGTGGCAACTGACATGGTGATCGAGCTCTGCATCAAAACACGGGCTTCCTTTGTCACCTGCCCTTGCTGTTACGGTTTCATTCAGAATACCTCCAAGTTCAATTTTCCTAAAAGGTGAAAGTGTTCTACCTGAGGCAGCAATGTAGGGATTAAACCAATGCACAAAACTCTTTTGATATAAAGTTGCAATGAGATTTCAGTTTTGAGCTCATTTCCTCTTCCCACAAGGGGTATTAGATATAAGTTAGATGAAGAAGAGAGGATCTCTCTATGTCTGTCCTTGATTTTTCTCCTGGGTCCAGCTCCTGCTGAAATTGAGAAGTAAGTCCATCTAGGAGTCAGATGACTAGAAGTATAAGTTTCGGCACTTCTCTGTGTACTTCTGAATGGAAATCATTACCCACGAGAGGCAGTAGGTATAGCAGTTCAGTGCTTAGGACCCAGAAGTATTTCACCTGGGACACATATTGGCTCCTCATGCTTGGACACATTGTCTCACCTCCAGCAATTCACTGAAACTCTTTTTCGCCTACATTTTCTCATCTACAGGATGGGGCTTATAACAGTAAATTACCTCAAGGTTTTTGTGGGAATTGAATGATATATATGTAAAGCACTTGGAAGCAGCATAGAGTTAACCACTCAATAAATGTAAGCTGTTGCTAGGTACAGTAATAGCAGTTTTTTTAAGTACTGCCCATGGGTGGTGATGATTAATCTACAAGTTTAGCAGCCATTGTAATTCTCATCACTTTAACTCAGCTTATTGGGGGACCACTCTCTCAGTGTTTATGACATTTCATTCTCTGAGACATAGTTACTGAGAATCATGCTGATCATTTTAACTATAGAATAAATGCGTTAGTTTTGGAAAGTCTATCCTATAATGTATTAAAAAAAAGACATCATTTGCATCATAACTTTTTAGGAACCTTGTAATTTATTTGTCATTAGTATGTATACTTAAAAGCATCCATCTAAGTAATTTAAAGTTAAAAGTACAAATAATAGCCTTCTTATTCTTTGCTTTTCATTGTTTTGTTCTCTACTACAATTTGCAACTAGTTGAAAGAAAAACCAAAGGAACTATGGAGAAGCCAAAAATAAAATATAACTTGAGGCTTATTCAGTAGTTGAAATTTCATTTTATTCTAAATCTACTTAGATATAATGCCTATTTTATAACCCACCAAGGAATTTCAGTCTAGTGCTAGAAAGATTCTTAAGAATGCTAATTTGAGTTGTTTACCTGCAGTCTCACTTATCTGATTCTAAAGTCTCAATTTAATATCTGCCCACTTTATCACATCTCTGTAGGTTTACTGACGTGTGTCCCCTTTGTCATTGGAGAACCAGGGCCAGATACCAGACAACCAGGGACAGCCCCTGTCCCCCAGAGACATTAGCCACACTAGCCAATCCTAAGCTTGTGCACCGGGCCTTGCCATTCCTTCCCAGGGAATCTGCAGTAAAGGCTCCTTCCCTCTGCCTCCTGACCCCCTGGCACCTCCCCCTGTGGCCCTACAAGGCATGACATGCCCCGAAACAGTGAAGAGCAAACTGTCTTTGATGGCAGTCCTCTCCTGATCTGTTGGACCCTCCATGCCTGAATAACAATAAAGCCCACATTTTAAAACAGATTGAATCTGTGTGCACTCATGTGGGGAAGAGAAAAAAAATGATTGTGCTTCTCTGATAGTGCAAACAATCTTTGAAAGAAATGTTTTTAATTAATAACATACTGACGGTATGCTTTTGCCTTTTTATAAAGACATTTCAAACTGTCAGAGTATTTAGTTCAGGATAGCATTACATACTCTTCAGATAAAATATATCTTTTTGTTTATAAATTAGTTCCTTCAAGACTATTTCTACTCTAAATATGTGGTATTTAAAATGATGACTAATTTGTTTTTCTTTTCTATTTCAGTGAACAATTTAAGAAAACTTTATCATACAAGGTAACCTTTAAACATCTAGAGATGTATTCCTGTAATATACTGGTTATCTCTTCTTTATGTTTTTTCCTCAGATTTCTAATGGAGCATGCAATCTATAGTTATATTTGAATTACTCATGAACATCTAATGTGGATTTTCTTTCTGAAATCAAAGATTACTCTTTAAGTAGTTCATAAGATTTTCTAGAGTCTGAGTGTTTACCCTACCTGCAAGCCAACTAGTTAGCCTTCCACAGACAGATCCATGGGTGCTGACAGAAGACAGGGAGTCCAGAATCAGAGGCAAACACTGCCATTGCTCACAGTGATAGGGGAGCCAGACTGTCATTTCTGCGTGGACTGCCCCAGACCCAGTTGCTACAGGGCAGCTCACAAAGATCCCGGTGACACCTACATACACAGGGAGTTGCATTAGCGGAGAGGAAACCTGAGCTTAGGAAACCCAAATGTTTTAAGATTTAATCTTTAAGTAAGCATGCCTGCCCTTTGCTCCAGAGGAAGACACTATATGGTTTCCAAGGCTGCTTACTCTTCAAATATCTTTGAAAGGATACTCTGGAGCAGAGGCAAAATCTTCAGTAAAAGGTGAGATAGTAAATAGCTTAGGTTTTGCCAGCCACTTACACATCTCCCACATAGTCTATATTGTCTTTTTGTTATATGTTTACAACACTTTAAAATGTAATTTTAAAATCTTAGCTTTTGAGTTGCACGAAATCGGGTCATAGGCTGGATTTGCCAGCCTCTGATCTGGAGCAAAGGCAGTGCCTCTGCTCACAGACTCGAAGACACACAAGAGACGCATGGAGAGTTGTCTCCCAGCACATGTCACAGTTCTGAGTTGCCCACCTGAGCAAAATGGTTTCCACCTCTCTGAACATCACTGTTAACTAATCAATGATCAATAACATGACATAATAAAATCTAGGAAATGATAATATTTGAGAGAAATACATAAATAATCCTATTAAAAGTTAATAAGTTAGTTTGCATTTTTAGTTTGGTTAATTCCACTTCTTGTACAGACCTACCAAAAATATATAGTATCATTTTATATACCAGCTTCTGCCTTCTCGGAATTTTACTCTCTTCCCTTTCCAAAAGTGAAATAGTGAAGTACAGTGACCTAAAATTTTTCATTCTACTATGTTGGCAACTAAATCCCCTCTGCCTCCATCTCTTAAATGCCCACCCCAACTCTGCCTTTTACCCTCACCTCTCCTAGCCCCCACCTCCACCCATCCATGCACAGACAGAGCCTGTGGAGAACGGAGAACTTTCCACTTTCATGCTTTTATTCAATCCAGAACTTTTCTCATCTTTGCCCATTAGCTTTAAGTTTTCATGTCCTAGGAAACTATGAGGTTTTTTTTTTTCTTTAAGATTTTATTTATTTAGTTTTAGAAAGGGGAAGGGAGGGAGAAAGAGAGAGCGAGAAACATCAATGTGTGGTTGCCTCTCATGTGGCCCCCACTGGGGACCTGGCCCACAACCCAGGCATGTGCCCTGACTGGGAATCGAACCTGCGATGCTTTGCTTCACAGCCCGCACTCAATCCACTGAGCTACACCAGCCAGGGGAAACTATGAGGTTTCGAGAGGAACATTAGGATCCCAGGAACCTTATGTTCATAACATTCAAAACACCTCACCTTTCTCTCTCAAGGCCCTGCTAATAAAGTTGAAAATGAATTGAAAATAAACAAAAACTAGGCCCTTGTTTTTAATCCCTCATTGAGTGATGCTAGGTAAAGCAAATTCTGATAGTATTTATGGAAAAAACCTAGAGTAATGAGGTCAGGAACCACAGTCTCAGTCCCACTGCCTAGAAAAGAAAGAAAATTTTCTGGAGTCAAAAGAGACAGGATACCAGCCTTTTTGAGGGTCTTAGATGTAAATACTCTATAGAGAAGTCTTCTTGAATACTGTGGCAAGCTGGTATCTCAGTGTTTCCTAACTTAACCATGATGGGTGGGCTAGCAGACAGAACTGCATGGACTTAGTGCCAACTAGCTTGAGAGTCACTTTGGAAATGTTTTTCTCCAAAAACATTTCTCCAAAAACATGCAATGGGCCAGCAAACCTTTCCTGAATACCTACTGTGTGCCTCCCCCTTTCAGAATTTAACTTCTACAGGGGAGAACATACTCACAAATAATTCCAATAATTTGTGTTTGGGTGGGACTTACCAGGACAAGAGAAACGGATCTTATCTGAGGTTGTGAGTGCCTCAATATTATCTATATTTAAAGTGAGCCTTAATTTAAAAATACCATGAGGACAAAGGGCATGCTTTTTTCTTGCCTTTTCTCCATATTATATAATTCTAAATTCTTCTTCTGCCCCTTTGTGATGCCAATGTATGGAAGCTTAATAAAACTTATTTATTTAAACCATTTTATTAGTGCCTTACACATTGCCACTAAAGTTCATAGTGAGCCCTAAAGCATTTTTCACAATGCGTTAAAATTGAGAAAAAGTTAACCCTTCAAAAAGAACCAGCATTGCACAATCATTTCAATTACCTTATTTAAAAATGGAGGCTGCAAAATGAATGTACAAAAGATCAAGAGACAAATGATGAATCTGAATTCAACCCATTGGCCAAGCTGACAGGTGAGATCATTTACACACTTAGAAACTGCAGTTGCTCCGAGTGAACAGCTGTCACGGGAGCACTGCTGGCATCTTGACAGCAACAAATCACTCACCTTTGGCTACCTGCAGATTTGAGAGTGCTGTGCAGACTCATCAGCTCTCATCCCTTTAAAGCTGTCGTCTTATTATTATTATTATTATTATTATTATTAATACAATCTTTCCTAAAATCATTAAGCAGAAGCAATAATCTCCCTCTCATTCCCTCAGGTCCACTCTATGGTTCCTCTTAAGACAGAAATAAATACACCTTATGCAGCCTTTTGGAGTGAGAGGGGCATGAGTGAGCCCGCCTCCTCTCCTCTAAAGGGACTGAGTTAAAGGAAAGTTGGGGAAAGCAGCAGAGCAGCCAGCACTCTGCTGGGTGTGCAGAGGACTACAGAGTCCATGAATAGTGATCTTCTATAGTATTTCTGTTCCCTCTGGTAGTGGGAAGAAAAGCCACTTGCAATGTCTTCTTGGATTCAAATTTTATTAAAGGACAAATGTAAATAAATTTTAGCTCTCTTAGTGTCACATATTATAATCACAAATTGTGACGCTATTTCTGCTAAAATCAACTGTTAAATGGCCCTGGGGATCTTCCATGCACCTATTCCTGAGAACTACATCTGAAGAGCTGTCTATTTGGAGAGAAAAAAAAGTTACTGAGCACCATTTTCTGAAAATTTGCTTCTTTGAAACAGAAACACAAATTTGTGCAGCACTTTATTCAACTAAACAATGTAGAACTCCAGAAAAATGAGGCAGTTTTTAAATTTCTTATAATGCTGAAGCAAAAGATTAGAATAAGCCCACTTTCTATTGCTTCTCCTTTTAGGAACACATGATTCTGTGCAGATTTGCAGATCAGACAGCTGTCCAGCTCCCAGCCCCGCGAAGGCTCGTAGGTATGTGTTTCCGCCGCAGCTGTTCGGTAGATTATGTGCAAGATGCCTGGGGGCGAATGCAACAGCTCTGTGTGGAAAGAGCCGGTTCATCTATCAGGAAGAAAGTAAAGTTTAATTTTTCTCAGAAAACTTAATCCTTATTGAAAAGGGCTTCGTAACAATAACAACACTTTATCCCATTTTTGTTAACATTACTTTTAAATTAAATACATTTTCAGCGTTTGTACATTGAGGAGAATTATTATGTTATGAACAAACTGAAGTACCTATCAAAAGCCACCTAAGAAAATAATAAAGATGGAAAAGTCAACCACGCATACCAAAACTGATGCATTAAAAATGTATAAACTAGGATGATAATGTTTTCTTTCTTGGAAAAAAGTATACTTGTATGTTAGTAATCATAGACCAATATGTTTGACAGTTACAATATTAAATATTGCCTAAATTGAAAGACCTACAATTGCATTTCAAGTTTAACTAATAAATTTATCTAAGACTTTGCTTTAGAAAAAGAAATGACTTTTAGAAGGATAATAGCAGCTAACAGTTATTGAACATTTAAGCAACTGGGATGAATACCTTCCACCCATTATCTCAGTAGATTCTTATAAAAATACTTATGGGGTATGTATGTACTATTATTTGTATCATACAGATAAGAGAACTGGGACACAAGCTTGGCCAGGATCCTTCAGCTGGCATGATGGGGCCATACTGTGAACTCAGATTATTTGATTCCAGACATGAAGCTCTTACCAGTGCCCACCAGCGATGGAGTCACATCACTGGAAATCTAGGCTCCAAAATTAAGGCTTAAAATGACTGAGTGGAGCTAAAACTAGCCTTAAAAATTATTTAGAAAAGCCCCACGTTGAAGACCACCCTGGTCTGGAAAACAGATCGCTGTTTCTTTGGCTGAGCACCAGATGTGGTCATTAGCTTTTACTCAGGGACTATGTTATATGAGAACTAGTTACCTTTAAATTCTAAAATCAAAGTCAGCATAGAAAGATACTCACAGTTGGAGAGAGGTTTGAGACTTGAGGCCGAAGGAACAAGTGATTTCCTTCTCTTTCTCACACTCTGGGGCATAAACATGTGGAAAAAGCTTCCTGTTTTCTGCCTGCAACTCTCTCCCTTCATTCTCTTTCCCTCTTCTTCCTTTTTCCATTCCCAACACTTTGAATTAGTTGAATTACACTTGATGTACAATCAATATATGGAGAGGTATAATTTACATATATATATCAAATTATCATATTTTGTCATGTATAATGTGCAGCCACATTTTTGGCCCAAACTTTCAAGAAAAATTTTTTTGTTTTAAACTTTTAATTCAATTATTTATTTATTTCTATTTAGAAACAAAACCGATTATCATATTCCAGGGTATTATTTTGTATATGGATATTGTTATTGCTTTCTAGAGTTACACTTTTCATGCATAAGCATAAATAAAAGAATTGAAGACATTCATATAGATGTGGAATTAGTACTGCCCATGTATAATAAGCATCCTTATTTTTTCCCTCAAAAATTTGGGTAAAAAAGTGTGTGTTATACACATTAAAATACTGGTACACTTGATATAACTTCACTAGACTCAATGAAAACATAATTGGTGTGGTGGATGGGGGTGTACATGGGTGATGTTTTAGTCATTAAACCAGAAGGGAGTGGCTGGAAGGGAAGT
The DNA here is from genome assembly GCA_028533065.1 of Trachops cirrhosus. NCBI lineage: Eukaryota > Metazoa > Chordata > Mammalia > Chiroptera > Phyllostomidae > Trachops > Trachops cirrhosus. The sequence continues at coordinate 76,098,775 of CM052538.1, read as the reverse complement.
TGCTAGTTGAGGATGAGAAGCATTTGGCGTGATCACTGGCATGAAAGGAGGGAATGTCAGGTCCAAAGTCAGTTTCTATCAAATGTCTACATCTATGCTTCGCTCAGGTCATAGTTTTGTTCTGTGAACATTTTAGGAAGCTCCCCAAAAGGGAGACTTCCAACAACTGGATTTCAGTCGTAAAGACACTGCTTCAACATGTGAAAACATGAGATTCTTCTAAGTAATGGAAAAGAAAAATTAACTGGACTGGGATCAAAGCCAAGGCTAAGTGAGCTGCAGTGTAAACCTCGGGTGGGTACTGAAGGAATGTAGAGCATCCCGTCTGACAGAGAATGTTTCATTTTAAATTGAAAAGTAGATGGGGATGGGGTGCATTTACAGATGTCTTAAAAGAGGAATGATATTTTAAGGGAAAAAAATGTTAGCCATATGGCTGTTGAAGAGGGAGTGATGTAGCCTAAATGGAATCCTAGACATCTCTATCTGTATCACTCTAAGCCAGTTCATCTTTTTTTGGCATGAGCCTCTTAAGGAAAATATACAAAATATTTTAATTCTGTATCTCTCAGTACCAATTCCTACCTACTGATTTCACCTTCCAGTGTTAGTCTGTGAGGATTCTTCTGTCTTCCACAGAAAGCCTTTTCTATTTCATTTTTCTGTCTTCACTTCTGAAACTGTGTCAATGTAGCAGTTTCTGCTATCAATTAAATAAATCATTTAGAAATGATGTTTAGGTTACTTAAACTATATGATGTTACTATAATTATTGAGGAAAAATGGAATGAATGAATTTATATGGAGTCAGTAACCTTTTTCCAAGAGGAAGAAGAAGTTTATATGTTGAATTTAAGAAAGTTGAAAGTGGAAAAGCCATAGCTTTGAATATATTTGACTTCAAATCATTTTCTTTTCCTGAGCTACTTTTGAAATAAAAGCTTGCATTTGTGAAAAGAACACAAATTCACTACTTTGCTTGCCAGTCAGGTTTCCTCTTGTTTTCCAAAGATTACAGAGAAAATTGAATACCACTATTTCATATGGGTACAGGAGCTCTGAAAATTAAGATCACGCTACAATCAGCATTACTCATCCACCTGAAATAATCGGCACACAATTGAGAATTTTCACAAATATATTCTATTTCTCACTTCATTATTGTCCTAAAAACTCCAGGTGCAAAATGTAACATTCTTTCAGATGTCCCTTTGTTTGCATGTCATTTTATATATTCTTAAAGACAGATATAATTTTTTACACTATTACAGATATTGTGTTTTCAAAGTGCATGACAGAGAAAAAGTCAATACATGGATTTTTAACCATAATGGGAAATAGAATCTGAAGTTTTTACTTGAGATTTATTTATAAATACATTTTAGAAGGTTGACATTCTTTAAATTACTAGCAGAAAAAAATCTTTGAAATGTTATATATTTGTAATTGTTTTTTCTTCATACTGATCAGGAATTAAATTGAGGCTAAACAACATTCCCAATTTAATCAGGAAATAAATTGGGGGCAAATAGCGTTCTCCATATTCCTATAGATTTCTGTCACTATGTGGAGTCCTTTAAACGAACTGAAATGGCACTGTTAGCTGAACGGGGTCTCATGATACCACTGCCTCTGTTTCAGGAAAACAGTGCATGTGCCTGGTGGACCTGGACCGAGCAAGAGCTGCTGAAGAACATGGCTACTCCGTTCAAGTAATATCCATGGAGCCAGAGAGCTGCTCTCCCAAAAATAACATGATCGTGGGAGTCCCCATTTAGAATGAGATATTTGATGTTTCGCCATTTGTCTTCGTGATGAAAGCCCAGTGGCATTCAGGAGGTTCTTGGCATAACTAGGAAACAGCATTAGCCATCTTGAACCCATTGTGCTCAGGAAGGAAAGCAGCAGGAAAATCTTTGAAGAAAAGCTGCCTGCAAAGCATCGCAAATGCTTTTATAATGTGTGATTAAAAGACCACTGGTTTTCATAGTGAGAACCCCCTGACTTCTCAGCTGCCAGCAGAATGATACTCTCTAGTTGAGTTTCCGTCCGTGGAATAACAATTTCCTTCTCAGTTCACAGCTTTTCTGATCTGGCCAATGTGGTGTTCAACTCAAAACAATGTACTTGCAGCCTTTATAATCACTGAAATACTCAAGTGGAGACCAAAACTAGACTCTGTGGAGTTGTTTGTTTTTATATTTCTAAAAACTGTACTTTTTCTATAATTTTTTTAAAAAATCTAGTCAGGTGATAACAGTATGATTAAACTTTTAAGCTGAAGTGAGTTGCACTTGTGGATCATTTCATATACTCCGTTTAAATATAGTTCCCATAAGCACTGGCTGCTGTGGCTCAGTGAATTGAGTGCAGGCCTGAGAATCAAAAGGTCACTGGTTCAGTTCCCAGTCAGGGCACATGCCTGGGTTGTGGGCCAGGTCCCCAGTAGGGGACGATCAAGAGGCAGCCACACATTGATGTTTCTCTCCCTCTCTTCTCTCTCCCTTCCCCTCTCTAGAAACAAATAAATAAAATCTTTAATATATATATATAGTTCCCATAAATTACCTAATGAGATCACCTGTGCTTCAGACATTTTATATGAAGACATTATAAAATAATTGCAGTCAGTTTCCCATTATGGGCACATGTAATTTGGACATAAATTCTAACTAATCAGTAAATACATTCATTAAATAATTATTGAAGATCCATTATTTTCAAGACCCTACCCAGATTCTTACAAGGATACAAGAGGAATTACAATAGACACAATGCCTTGCCTGTAGGATAATATCACCCCGAAGAGAAAGAGTAATGAATTAGTTAAATTCTCTATATCATAATATAATGTATGGTCACAGGATTTGTTTTCAGGTATCAATTATATTATGTAGGGTCATAACTTATTGAGTAAAAATCAGAGGTGCAGGGAGTACAGAATATATGAGCTTATTTGAATAGTTATCTTTACCCAAATTCATATTCCACAGGCCAAAGTTTTTAAAGACAGACAGCATGTCCTCTCACGATCGGCCCATTAATTTTTACATGTCTGAGGTTATTCAATTTGATATAAGGTTTATTTCATCAGGTTTATTTATTTGATGATGTCAACCCCATATGACATACTATGAGGAGAAGGGACTTTAATAAATAAATCTTTTATCACTGTGGGTAAAATACATGAATAATTTATGGAGGGTGGGGAAGGGGGCACTGAACTCTTGTTTTCTGGTATAAAAATTGAGAAAAGAATTAATCATCAGCCCTGACTATTTTAGTCATTTGTACCTTATAAACCCACTATGCTCTTTTATCCTGGGCTTTTTGTTTTTTAATTAGGGTATAATTTACAGACAATAAAATAACAAATTTTAAGTGTTCAGGATGAGAGTTTTTGACAACTGTATGCATCCATGCAACCACCATCAGAAATAAGATGTAGAGCCGAGTGCCAGGGATAAGTGGGAACCAGTTGGGGACTAGGAGCATCCTTTTTCTGTTTTCCAATCAGGGGCACACATAATACCCAAGATTTCAAGACCAGACTTCCGGCCAAGATGGAGGCATAGGGAGATGCACTGTGCCTCCTCGCACAACCAAGATAGGGACAACAACAATATAGAAACAAAATAACAACC